>CANIUD010000009.1:0-132500 GCA_947470075.1 Closterium sp. Yama58-4
TATTTGTTTCGATGCAAATGTCTACTGCAAAATAACCATACATTATTGATATAGGATAACAGCTTCCTAAAGGTGCCACCCCTTTATGTTGCGTGACACGGTTGTAACGCGTCATGCAATACTGGAGTCCTAGCAGGGCACATCATGCAGCGCGTGCACAAACGGGCACATTGTACATTTCATAGCACACATCTCTGCGCGCATTCTAAGTGCAACTCCTTTCTGCGAAATGGCCTCCTCTGCGTCGGCATTCGTGTCAGAAACTGTGAACAACCATAGCGTCGCTGGCGCAGCGCACGTGACTGGATGGCACGGAAACGTAGTCGCTACCAGGGTCCGGAGTGGCCTCGCTCACGGACCGCGAAAACAAGGCCTGGTAACATTCACGTTTTTGTTCGGGACTACCCCGACATTGCCGCTTGTGGATGCAAGCTGAATACATGCGCTTGCTGGCCAAAGAGGAGCAGGTGACACCCAAAAAAACTGGCAGATAGCATTGAGCATCTGGTTACTACAAGCCGCGCGCACGCACACAAGCTTCGGCGCTGGGCGGAAGACGCGCTCCGGTGCTTTCGTGGCATGGACGACGGCGCAGAAATTCCGTACATTGACCTGCGGGTGATAGAGGCGGTCTTCCACGATGAGCGCGACCCTGCATCTGTTCGTGAAAGAGCGCAGGCATTTATCGAGCTCGCGGCGCGGCGGGCGGGGTACGAGGTATCAACGTGTATGCGAAGGCGAATGAGGAGCTGGCTGCATCGGAGCCTCCGAGGAGTGACTATCGGCGTTACCTCATGGATTTTGCACATTCAGAAGGATGGGTGGTAAGTAGGCCGACATTGAGCAGCTGTGTTAATGCTCGTTGCCATATTTTGCGCTGTCCGTCAATGGGCCTCGATTTGCGCTTCCTAAGTCCATTCTAGACATCTTGAGCCAATGCTGACACCCAACACATGTTGGCATATTACACGTGCAGCTTTGCAAAGGATTTTACAACCGATTTGGCGCGCCAGACGCGGCGCGTTGATTTCAAGCACGCCAAGCTTCCGGGCCAAATCCCAGACAAGTTCCAACAGCAGTCGCACATTGGGGGGGAGAACGGCATGGGAGCCGGCGTGCTGGCTCATGCTTCGGCACTATGGCCTGGTGGGAAGTACCACCGCGTGAGGCTGCGGACGCGTGGCTCTGCACTAACACGTGGCACTACTGTACTTATCCGTGGGAAGTGCCCGCAATATGCTCGGGCCCGTTGTTTTCAGGCTCGTCGCACAGATTATGACGACTTACAGCTTGACCCCCTCTGGTGCCTGCACCCGGATTGCAAGGACGATAAGTGTCCTTACGTGCACCCGTAACTATCGTTTGGTACTAGAGCATGTGACTGATGCATTGGCCGCTGATGTTAGAGTATTGATGTTTCTATCAGTGATGAAGACCAAACTGTAGCTTGGCATTTGCGAAATGTGAAACGGGTGTTGATGTTGCAATACAGGGATTGAACGGTAAAGAGTACAACACAGGCTGGTTAGAATGTCGGCGTTAGACGTTGCTAAGAACGTCCGTTCACAGGCAGGCAGTCTCCGACGCAATGGATAAGGTAGCGAGGTGAGAAAATATCTAGCGTGCGTAACGGTACGTCATTACAGGTTACGCACCGTCCAATGCACGGCTATGTGTGACCCATGCCTGACTCGATGACCATTGGCTGCTGACAGCGGTGGCTAGAATCCTATCGAAAAAATCTGGTTGACGTCAGATACTTGCACCCATGCTGACAGCGTATTGTGTGTATCCGGATAAGGCGTCACGGACCTTGACAGCTTTCGCGCCATCATGACATGAGATATCGTGTGCTGACGAGCGGGGGGTCGGTGGTGACGTGTGTACACGCTATACAGGGGGGATAGACGTATTGTTGCATTCATCGTCTGGATAGGACCATGGAGAGGGAGAGGGGGGTAAGGGTTTGCAAACCCCGAACCAGACGGCTACTAGCCGTACTATTTAAACAACCCATGTGCAAGCCATGCGTCATTCTCCTGAAGGCACACCTTGCATTGTCGTAGGTATCGCAAGGATGGAGTCAGCACGGTCACCGTACGAGCCAACGAGACGCACGGGACGGGCAAACGCGGGAAGGCGCACGGCTGACGAGGACATGTTGTACTACGGGCCCGCGTCGCGAGAAGTTCAGGCCGCGGGCGTTCCGGGGGCCGCACCCTCGCCCGGCGAGCAGTCCGACGAGGAAACGACGGGCACCGCGACTGGGACGGGTTACGCAACGTGGGCGGCAAATCAAGACGACGAAGGCATAGAGACAGAGCATGTTGAAGAGGAGCAAACCGACTTCGTGGACGAAGATGCTGAAGGTGTGTTCATATAGCGCAAGTCGTGGTATACAACCTTAGCATTCCATACTCACACTCGTCTCGTGTGTTGACAGCGGCGAGGTCCAGGCAGCGCAATGTCACGGAGCTTAGCCACGCGGCACCTGTGACTCCCGCCGTCTCCACGCCGGGCGGACGTGGACCCACGGTGGCTGCGACGCGCAGTGTCAACGCCCCTCGCGTCGCGCAAGGTGCGGGGCCGGGCCCGGGCATGAACACGGCCCTTGCTGCGCGCCTGCGGGAACGCGAGCGCGAGATTGTCGAGCTCAACGCACGTCTCCGTGAGGCACAGCGCAGCGGCACCGGAGACGTCGGAGAAGGGGACGCCGACAATCACGGGCAGCGCAATAGGACGACAACCACTACTCGCCAGCGCGTCCGCCAGGACAATGCCGCAGGACGCGCGCCACAGCGCGAGGCGGAACACACTCCCTTCGTAACAGCCGCACTCGCCAGGGAGACTGTGGTTGTTCGTGGCAGGGATGGCCCGCCCACTGACCAGCTGGTTATATGGGCAGAGACGCTGGAAACCGCCAACAAGTTCATCCCAGGCCTGTTAAACGGGCTGAAGGTATTATATGGGGGGCTGGTGTTAACGATTCGGTCATTTTGGCCATGCTGAGGACCTTTCAATGTTCGGTTATTTGTGCTTATGACTCACAAATTCCATGCTGCTCACCGTCAGGACGCTGTTAAGGAAGGGATTGCGCTGCTCGTCTACTCCACACGTGTACAGCGCATGACGTTTTGGCCGTCCACGGTGCTCATCGAGGCTGTGCTCGCCCGGGCTCTTCGTCTGCGCACACGGGCTCAGCGACACATGCTTCATCTGGTGTGGACGAACGACCCTGCTCGCTCCGGATGGTTTATCCGGAAGATGCAGGTGTATCGCAACACGCGGTGGGAGCAGGGACGAGCGTATGTATACGTCCTGGAGGGACTGCCGTATGACCCGCCAGCGTTCTCTCGCGTGGCGCTGCCTGCGGACATTACGGTCGGCGCGCGCAGCATCTATTACCCGACAGGAGTTCATTGGGCGGCATCGCGCAGGTAAAACACTAGATTAGCTCGGCATACCCCGTCAAATTCGCGCGCTGCGTGACCTAGGTTGTGCGGTAACCCCTGTTAATCCGATTGTGTGTGTACGTGGGGGGTATTCACGGGCGCCTATGCAGAACTGGGCACACATCAGCTAATGCCCTGGCATCGACGCGATGGCCTCCCCTTCGCGTCAGCGTCGTTCGAGAGGGGGATCTACAAATCTTTCCGCTGCGCTTCACCTGCGCCGCTTGTCCTGCGCACCTATGTAGTAGCCTTCTGGCTATACGGGGTGAGTGTGTATACCGTGCTAGTAGCTGAAGGCGCGCACGGACTAGGCGATGGTTGTAGGGCGGATATGTAACATTGGGCTCACATTCTTGGGTCTACCCATGCAGGTGGAGTTTCCGCTCATCAACGGCACTCAGATGCCGCGTTCGGCGCCCCAAAATGACGAGGGGGTACACTGGTACCACGAGCGCGTGGTGGCGTGGGCTCGTCAGAGCATTTTAACCGGCAATGCCACAGACGGGCCGTGGTGGGACAGCAACGTACGTGCGTGGGCGTTTCGTCAGGGGAGCACCGTAGTCATTTCTGAAGACGGGCTGGAGGACATCTCTCCACGGGCCCCTCCTGTTGCGCCGTTTCCGGCGCGTGAGGGCGAGCAGGATGGCGACGACGAGGAGGACGGGTAGAGCGAGAAATTTTTGCGGGGTATTTGCATGGACAGAACCATGTGGCGTTCGTTCGGAGGTGCTTGTTTCCCTATTTTCTGGTTAGCATCAGCGGGAGCTGCGTATGTTCTGCTTGTTTCGTGTGGTTTTTTCTTACTTGTTTCGGAGTAGTGTATTGCTGGCTTGTGTTTGTGCCGCAATATGTTTTGTGCTGGTCATCATGAATAAATTGTGTGGTTTTGTCGTGCACTGAACCTTGACACGAACAATGGTAGCCGCTAGAGGAAGGTCTGACTGGGGCCCAGCGGGCGACTGCACCATACGAGCGCGGCGCGGTTTATTGCACCGCGAAACACGCTGCGCGAGATGCTACAGTGCTGCCGGGCGGGTTGCGACTAATTTATATGCTAGTAGGGTATAGGCGTGTATTGGCTGAAGCGGGCGATTATACTGTTCTGATTATGTCTGTATGGGGTGTGACCAACGGGGGGGTGATTAAGGATGTGTGATGATAGGCGTCACCATCGTCGTTTCTAGAACGCTTCAATGTTGTCACGTTTTGGCTATCAGTTCTGGTTCTTAATCCTGCCCTAATCTCAAGGATCACGTAGCTAAGATCACCATAACCCCAACCCTAGGATTACGAGTGGCAAAACAACAATTTTTGGTGCACATCACAATCCTTGTTGGTGTACTGTCTGCAAATTTGCAATAGTGATCCTCTGCGACCAGGCGACGTCGCCTGAAACGACGCGACAGTCGCGATCGTCGGATATTTTTGTTGACCACGTTGACTGCGTTACTGATCCGAAATCAACCGCTTTATTGGTTCGAACTTCATCAAAAGAATGCTCTGATTAGTCGCGATTTTGTTACAGCAGTTCACGACAACAAAAGTTTCGTCATCAAGGATCACCTTGTCTTTGGTACAAAGATGCAAGGATCACCGAGAGATTGGCAGTCACCACGATCTCCCAAAAAACACCAAGATCGGGTATCACGATCTCTCGTGATTTCGATCCTTCCTCTGTTGGTACATCACCTGACACAGTGATTACTGTACAGTGGTAGGTATGACACTGTTCTGTAAGGATCGCCTACGTGATCCTCAAAATGCAGCAATCTTTGCTTGGGTGTAACACGCTCTTATCCTCGTCATGTACTGCGCTGTACCGAACTGTGTGGCAGATGGTGGTAGAAGTGTCGCACGTGTCCCAAGGTTCAGAATCGGGTATGACGAATGCTCGAGGTCGGATGAAGCAATCCTTTCCGAACCTGGCGGGGTTTCCTTAAAGCCCGAGTCCCAAATTGCGGGCCGCGCGGGTCAAGCTTTTAAAACTTGACGAACTAGTGTTTTCAAGGTTTGAAGAAAAGCGTGCCTGCAATTTGGGACTTTTGGGAACTGAACCAACCCCCAGGGCGAAATACGAGGGCGGGCTGGGTTTGGCGAAAAAAACGAAAAAAGCGAAATCGGAATCTTTCGCCAAAACCCTCACCACAAAAACCCCCTCGCGTCAACCTTTTAAAACTTGTGCAATTTGGGCTGCCGGCTTTAACCAATGATCCCGCACAATGTCACGGCAATGCCACCCGCCAGAAGGATTCCGCGAGATAGACTTAAAGCACTGGCACCACGGCCATTGCGCAGTGCATGTTTGAGCATGGTTGGGGCATGGATTTCCCACAATTTTTTGTGTGACGATGGTGTAACTGTGCGCGATGCGACGAGACACGTGAAGAGTTAGTATCACTTCAAGCAGAGTAGAGAAAATGAGTAGCCTTGATTGGGACGACTCAAAGCGGTATCCTGGAAGATATCGTTTAGGATTTGTGTAACATGGAGGCTTCCAAATGCGGATCTGGTAAATATAGAAACCTTTCTTGCGATGTCACTATTCGTGGAGCGTTACTAACGACTGCCGCGGCTTTTCTCGACTAATCTGTATTGGAAGTATCGTGCGAAACATCCTCCCGCCGACATTGCGCACCGCGAGGAGACGGAGCGAGAGACCTTTGCGGGGGAAAGTAAGTCTCCGAATCATATCGTAACGAAAACCGGACAGTATAGTATCGCTTTGCTGCCGCGATCGCGGCGCGAACAGATCGTGGAGGAAATCTGCTGGGTACGTTCCACCTGCGGCGACGCGTCTCACGGCGAAAAGCGCCAAAAGCGTCGGCTGACAGTCTCCCGCCCCGCACATGTTTTTGACGGCAGTCAACTGCCATCGCGTGGGTTGCACACAACGTGTTCGATGACATGGCTCCACTCTCCCACACTACTCGTCTCAGCGGCTCAGACCTCGCGAATAGCACTACAGTTCTATGGCTTGACGTCCACTCAAAGCGGGTAACGAGATTCGGATAAAGCTGCGCTGGCAGCGGTTCAAATGGCCGCCTCGTGCGAGTTAGAGCGTGTTACACCCAAGCAAAGATTGCTGCATTTTGAGGATCACGTAGGCGATCCTTACAGAACAGTGTCATACCTACCACTGTACAGTAATCACTGTGTCAGGTGATGTACCAACAGAGGAAGGATCGAAAGCAAGAGAGATCGTGATACCCGATCTTGGTGTTTTTTGGGAGATCGTGGTGACTGCCAATCTCTCGGTGATCCTTGCATCTTTGTACCAAAGACAAGGTGATCCTTGATGACGAAACTTTTGTTGTCGTGAACTGCTGTAACAAAATCGCGACTAATCAGAGCATTCTTTTGATGAAGTTCGAACCAATAAAGCGGTTGATTTCGGATCAGTAACGCAGTCAACGTGGTCAACAAAAATATCCGACGATCGCGACTGTCGCGTCGTTTCAGGCGACGTCGCCTGGTCGCAGAGGATCACCATTGCAAATTTGCAGATGGTACACCAACAAGGATTGTGATGTGCACCAAAAATTGTTGTTTTGCCACTCGTAATCCTAGGGTTGGGGTTATGGTGATCTTAGCTACGTGATCCTTGAGATTAGGGCAGGTGTAACACGCTCTTATGATGCTTCGAGATGGGTGACTGATGAGATGGGAGAGTGGTGCGAGATTGCGATGGATACTTGAAGATCCACCCTAGAATAAAGCCAGAGATTGGAGCGAGCCACTGGGCCCAAGGCCCCACCGAACTGGAACCCCGACAAGGCGTTGTGAGAGAGGAAGGGTGGGCGACTCCCGAATCCGAACGGGAAGATACGCGCGCGGTGGAGCACTGTGTATTTGGATGCTGCGGTATAGAAGCTCGCGCTATTAGGTTCAACTTCAGAATGTAGTAGAAAGTCCGAAGTGAAAGTCCTAAGTGTAGCCCCCCGCATGATGGGTTTGACGCCTGTGCCTTGATGGGTTTGTCATCTGTTCGTCGCACGCGGTTATCTTTTATTGTGGCCAAATACGCAAAGCTTATTGTCTGGTTGATATGGCCTTCCTCTTCTGTGTGTTGTCCTACCTTTGCCTCCTAGGCCCTTTCTTCCACTAGGTCCGCCTCATGCTCTTCCACACGACAACACACTTCGTAAAACCCAACCCAAGTGCTAGATCTACTTGGGTAACAGCCTTTTAATAGCTATAGCGCATTGAAGAATGAATTTGGAAACAAACACCAGAGGCAAACACCAGTACACCGTACATCAGAGCCAATGCACATGCACCTAAACCCTGGAACCTGACAAAAAAGACCCTGAGAACCCGACAAACTCCCCCATGGTTTTCTCAAGTGCACCAGCGTAAAGCCTAAACCAACGTGACTTTGTCAAGCATGGCTCAAGGAGCACAGTCACTCCCAAGGCCAGTCGGGAACAGCGTCACTCCCAAGTCCACGGACCGATGTTAACGCAGCCGGTATCGTCGCCAAAGCCGCGGCGTTATTCACAAAGACGTTACCGGCAAAACCGCGACCGGGAAAACTACGACCAGCAAAAGCACCACCACCGGCAAACGCATTGCCGAGGAAAACGTTCCTCCCAGAGCCAACAGCCGCCATCACCACCCTCTCTAACTCCACCACTCGTTTCTCCAGAGCATCCATATACCCCACTGCTCTGTCCAGCATCGCACACGTGTCCCCTCGCCCCCTCACCCTCACCCTCAGCTTCTGTAGCTTCTCATTGATCCTCTCCCTCCTCTGCCGCTCCGCCATGCTCCGTCGCTTGATCCTCTGGTTCGGCGTCGAACCACTCCGGATGCCCTGGCTCCGAGGCAACCACTCATCCTCCGTGCCGCACTCGTCATGCACATCGTGTTCGAGGCCGTTGCCATCGCTCTCCTGTCTCTCCCTGCTCTCGTGTCTCCTCTCCCTTCGCTCGTCTCGTACTCGCCACTCCTCTGCGCGCCCCCCGCACTGATTCTCCTCAGCATCTGTGTTGTACACAGGCGGCTGAACACACGCGTCAAAACCAAAGCCATTGTCAGAAGGCCACCGAACCCCGCCGTCCACGATACCGCCCATGCCGCCCGTGCCGTCTATGATACCGCCCATGCCGCCCATGCCGTCCGACCCGCCCACTTGCCCAGCCACTGCACCGCCCGCGCCTGTGCCTGCCGTGCCTGCGCTAGCTCCACAGGGCTGTCTGCTGGCCTCATAAGAACACGTCTACGAACTGCACCACGTTGGGTGGCCCAACAGCAGCTTCATTATCTCAGTACACTCCATACCCGCT
The DNA here is from genome assembly GCA_947470075.1 of Closterium sp. Yama58-4. Classification (NCBI taxonomy): domain Eukaryota; kingdom Viridiplantae; phylum Streptophyta; class Zygnematophyceae; order Desmidiales; family Closteriaceae; genus Closterium; species Closterium sp. Yama58-4. Next base: position 8,738 of record CANIUD010000009.1, read on the forward strand.
ATAGTGTCACTCCATATCCGATATAACATAGTGCACTCACTCCATGCAGATGTACACGAAGTCAATGTCTTCAAACACGTCTATGAACTGCACCACGTTGGGATGGCGCGACAGCAGCTTCATTATCGCCACCTCCCTCCGCACATCCTCCACCGCGTGAGCCACTGGGCCGATGACCAATGATGCTCGCAACCCTTCCATGCCCTTGCTGGCCTGGCAAGAGGCCTAGACAAGCGCAGCCACCTGACCTGGTAGAAGAAAAACGCTCACTGCGAGTAGCCTCAAAACGCGCTAGGATCCGCACATGTGCAGGAAGTGCAGCGGACGCTCTTCATTCTCAAGGACCGATGACCAATGATGCTCGCAACCCTTCCACGCCCTTGCTGGCTTGGCAAGAGGCCTAGACAAGCGCAGCCACGTGACCTGGTAGAAGAAAAACTCTCATTGCGAGCGCTTCTAGCCTCAAAACGCGCTAGGATCCGCACATGTGCAGGAAGTGCAGCGGGCGCTCTTCATTCTCAAGGGCCGATGACCAATGATGCTCGCAACCCTTCCACGCCCTTGCTGGCTTAGCAAGCGTAGACAAGCGCAGCCACGTGACCTGGTAGAAAAAAACGCTCACTGCGAGCGCTTCTAGCCTCAAAACGCGCTAGGATCCACACATGTGCAGGAAGTGCAGCGGGCGCTCTTCATTCTCAAGGGCCGATGACCAATGATGCTCGCAACCCTTCCACGCCCTTGCTGGCTTGGCAAGAGGCCTAGACAAGCGCAGCCACGTGACCTGGTAGAAGAAAAACGCTCACTGCGAGCGCTTCTAGCCTCAAAACGCGCTAGGATCCGCACATGTGCAGGAAGTGCAGCGGGCGCTCTTCATTCTCAAGGGCCGATGACCAATGATGCTCGCAACCCTTCCACGCCCTTGCTGGCTTAGCAAGAGGCCTAAACAAGCGCAGCCACGTGACGTGGTAGAAGAAAAACGCTCACTGCGAGCGCTTCTGGCCTCAAAACGCGCTAGGATCCACACATGTGGAGGAAGTGCAGCGGGCGCTCTTCATTCTCAAGGGCCGATGACCAATGATGCTAGTGTCAAACATTATATGTGTTGTGCTTGTTTAGGCTACAGTGGGTTAGCCTATAGGGGGTACACAATTCTAGGGTTAGGTACTTGTACTCGTTTCACTGCTAGTTCATTCATTCCTCGTTCAGTTATTCTGACATGGTTTCAGAGCAGGTCCTTCGCTAGGACCTAAGTTTTTTTTTTTTTTTTTTCCGGGCCCACCTCTACTACCTACTTCCTACCTACTGTCGGAGTGCTGCGTTAGCGCCTCCCCCTCAGCGCCCTCGTGCGCCCTCGTGTACGGCCCCTTAAGGCCCCGTCGACCCCGCACGCTGCCCCTTAGTGGCCCCGTCGCACCCGCGCGCGCCCCGATTCCGGCCCGCTTGGCCCCGTCGACCCCGCGCGCACCCCGTTTAGCGGCCCCGCCGCCCAGTCGACCCACCCTAGAGGCCCCTCGGCCCCGTGCGCACCCCGTGTAGCGGCCCCGCGGCCCCGTCGACCCACCCTAGAGGCCCCGCGGCCCCGCGCGCACCCCGTTTAGCGGCCCCGCGGCCCCGTCGCCCCATACCTAGAGGCCTCGCGGCCCCGCGCGCACCCCGTTTAGCGGCCCCGCGGCCCCGTCGACCCTCAACTAGAGGCCCCGCGGCCCCGCGCGCACCCCGTTTAGCGGCCCCGTGGCCCCGTCGCCCGCCACCTCACGGCCCCGCGACCCTCCTGCGCCCCGCTTAGCGGCCCCTCGGCCCCGTCGAGCCCCGCTTAACAGCTCCGCGCAACCGAACCGAGCCGCGCCGCCCTACCTGAACCGAGCCGCGCCGTCAGACCGAGCCGCGCCGCCCGTACCAGCAGCCCCGTCGATACTGCTGCTCCTCCTATTTCTTCTACGGCTACTACTACTGTTCCTACTGCAACTACTGCTGCCACTATGGCCAGTCCTCCCGTACTTGCTTTCGATGCTGAGGGCCGCCCAGTGAAATTTGACACCTGGCTAGATGACCTGCACCTCTTCCTACAGCTCACTGCCAAGGAGGATATTTCGCTGTACGATCATGCCCTCGGTCACGCTACTGCCCCTCCTACCACTGCAGACAGCACTCAGCGCTCACAGTGGCAGACTCGTGACGCCCACGCTCGCTTCGCTATTCGCAACTCCCTGCCACTAGATGAGCGCGAGCACTTTGGCCAGCACAAGACTGCTAAGGACCTGTACACTGCTGTCGTTGCTCGTTACTCCTCACCTGCCTCTGCCGCACTAGGCCGCCTCACCCTCCCATACCTGTTCCCCGACCTGGCCTCCTTCAGCACAGTCGCTGACCTCATCACCCACCTCAGGACCAGTGAGGCCCGCTTTCGCGCTGCTATGCCTGACGAGTTCCTTGCCACCAACCCCCCCCCGCTCTGGATCACTCTCTACCACATCGTCACCCGCCTCCCTGACTCTCTGCGCGCAGTCAGGGATCACTTCCTCGCTCGCTCTCCCACTGAGCTCACCATTGCCCTCCTCGAGAAGGAATTGCTTGCAGCTGAGGCGAGCATCGTCGCTGTAGGCACCTCTCGTGGCGACCCCCGCACCCCGTTCTTTGAGGGGTGTTCCCCTTCCCCTCTCCTCCCCTCTGTCGCCTCTGCTGCTGCTGTCGACCTCCTTGGTGCTGAGAAGGTCGGGGCTGCGTCTGCTCCGAGCGGGCGCCGCAGGGGCAAAGGGGGCAAGGGTGGAGGTGGCGGCGGGGGAGGCGGGAGTGGTGGCGGTGGGGGTGGCGGTGGGACTGGAGAGGCTAGTGGCGGCAGTGGGGGTGGTGACAGCAGCGGCGGGAGCGGTGGCAGGGGCGGAGGCGGCAGCGGAGGCGGAGGTGGTCGTGGCGGCGGCAGGGGTGGAGGTGGCCGGGGCGGTGGCGGCGGCGGTGGTGGTCGTGGAGGCGCTGGCGGTGGACAGAGTCAGCAGCCCGCCCCGTCGCTTCAGGCCGCCCGTGAGTGGTATGCGCAGCGTGGCTTTACCTGCACGTACGTCATTCGCACTGGTGACCGCACTGGCCAGCAGTGTGGGAGGCCGCATCCCACACAGCGCTGTTTCGCGCGCCTTACTGACGCGTGGCGTGCCCAGTTTCCTGATGCCACTGACCTGCCCCACTGGGCTGATCTGGAGAAGAAGGGAGTTGATATCTGGGCTTTAGACTTTGATGCTATTCTCACTGCCATGTATGCGATGTTTACTAGTGGAGAGGGTGCTCAGTACTTGCGTGTTCCGCCCGACCCGGGCATTCTGACCAGTCCGGCTGCCGCTCTAGGTGCTAGTGAGTCTGCTGCCCCAGGTCCTGGTGAGGCTGCTGCTCTAGGTGCTAGTGAGTCCGTGCCCTCTGGTACTGAGTCGACTGCAGCACTGCACACCTTCACACTGGACTCAGGTGCTTCTCGCTGTTTCTTTCGTGACCGCACTGTCCTTGAGCCGCTTGCTCGGCCAGTTGCTGTCTCCCTCGCTGACCCCTCTGGGGGTCCGGTCGTTGCGACCTCCTCCACTGTCCTTCCTTGTCCTGCGGTCCCGTCAGGCACACTGTCAGGCCTCTACCTCCCCTCGTTCTCTACGAACTTGGTGGCAGGTAGTGCGCTCCAGGACGGGGGTGTTCACCAGTTCACCCCTGCTTACGAGCGCGTGACCCACTGCACGTGTGCTCGGACGGGCCGTCACCTGGCTACCTTCACTCGGCAGCCGGGGTCGGACCTGTACACACTGACCACTGAGTCCCCTCAGGTAGCTGCGTCCGCATCTGCGTCTGCGTCAGGTCAGCTGTCCGCCCCCTGCTCGTGTCGCTCTCTGGCGCATGAGACTGTCCTCTGGCACCACCGCCTTGGTCACCCGTCTGTGCAGCGCCTTCGGGCCATGCACAAACGGGACCTTGTTGCTGGTCTTCCCAGGGTTCTCCCTCCCCTCCCACCCTCGCCTGCTCCTCCCTGTCTTCCCTGTGTCGAGGGGCGGCAGCGAGCCGCTCCTCACTCCTCCTCCTTCCCCCCGACGACTGCTCCTTTGCAGACGCTCCACGTGGACGTGTGGGGCCCAGCCCGCGTCCATGGTCAGGGTCAGGAGAGGTACTTCCTGATTGTTGTTGACGACTTCTCGCGCTACACCACGGTCTTCCCCTTGCGCACCAAGGGTGACGTCCCTGATGTCTTGATCCCTTGGATCCGCAGATCTCGTCTCCAGCTCAGTGAGCGTTTCCGCTCCGACTTCCCTGTCCTGCGTCTGCACTCTGACAGAGGTGGGGAGTTTTCCTCTGGCCTCTTGGAGGCCTTCTGTCAGCAGGAGGGCATTGAGCAGTCGTTCACGCTTCCGGCCTCTCCACAGCAGAATGGGGTTGCTGAGCGCCGCATTGGCTTGGTCATGGAGGTCGCTCGTACCTCCTTAGTTCATGCGGCTGCCCCCCACTTTCTGTGGCCGTTTGCGGTCCGATACGCTGCGCATCAGCTCAACCTCTGGCCCCGTGTCTCCTTACCGGAGACCTCTCCGACACTGCGTTGGACGGGAGAGGCTGGCGATGCGTCGCGTTTTCGGGTCTGGGGATCTCGAGCTTTTGTTCGCGATACGTCCGCGGACAAGCTCTCCCGTCGAGCTGTCCCCTGTGTCTTCCTTGGCTTTGTCCCGGACGCCCCTGGTTGGCAGTTCTACCACCCCACCTCGCGTCGTGTCCTGGCCTCTCAGGACGTCACTTTTGACGAGTCCGTCCCCTACTACCGCCTCTTCCCCTACCGCACTGCCCCGCTCCCCCCCCCGCCTCTCTTCCTCGCTCCAGGTGCTGAGGTACCAGACCCCCTCCCCCCTCAGGGTGCCGCTCCCTCAGGTGTGTCCCAGGTAGACCCGGTTGAGCCTGTCGAGGTAGCTGTTGACTCTCGTCCTGCTGGGGGTGCTGAGCCTGACCGTGAGGAGTCTGAGGGTACTGAGCCTGGGGGTGCGGAGCCTGGGGGTGCGGAGCCTGGAGGTGCGGAGCCTGGGGGTGCTGAGCCTGGAGGTGCTGAGTCTGGGGGTGCTGAGCCTGGAGGTACTGAGCCTGGGGGTGCTGAGCCTGGGGGTGCTGAGTCTGGGGGTGCTGAGCCTGAGCGTGCTACACCTGGAGGAGCCCTCTCCTCCCAGCAGCTGCAGGAGAGGTACCTACAGTACTGCCGCCTCCGGAGAGGTGCTACTGGAGCTCGCACCAGTACTTCCCCTCCTGCCCAGGAGCTCCCCCCCATTCAGCAGATCCGAGAGTGGTACACGCGGCGCTGCAGTCTTCGGAGTGGTGCTCCTGGTGCTGCGGACCCTGGGGGTGGCGCTGCTACTGGTGCTGAGGACCCGGGCGTTGGAGCTGCTGCTGGTGCTGCGGACCCGAGCGGTGGCGCGGCTGCTGGTGCTGAGGACCCGGGCGTTGGCGCTACTGCTGGAGCTGAGGACCCGGACGGTGGAGCTGCTGCTGGTGCTGAGGACCCGAGCGGTGGAGCTGCTGCTGGTGCTGAGGACCCGGACGTTGGAGCTGCTGCTGGTGCTGAGGACCCTGTCGCTGGTGTCCCTGCTGGTTCTGGAGACGCTACGCGACCGCGACCGTACTTCGTACCACTTCTTCAGCAGGTTCTTGGTCAGGCTCCTCCTCCTTGTCCTCCTTCCTCAGTAGAGTGTCCTCCGCCTGTCCAGTCACAGTCACAGTTCCCGCCTGCCTCGCCTCTCCCTGCTCCCTCTCCTTACACTAGTCCCACAGGAGGTCTTACAGAGCGTCGTGAGCCTGAGTCTCGTCCTGCGTCGCCTGTTCGTACTGCTCGCACTGGCCGTCGTGTCCCACGTGAGCGTCCTCCTCCTGTCCTTGGCACTCACTACATGACTCTGCGTCCCTCCACTGCTCCTCAGCGTGTTCCGCTGCCGTCTCCTCCTGCGTCCTCTCTGCCTACTCTTCCTGATCCGGAGTCTGACTCCCGTCGTGCTGCCAGTCCCACTGTCACCCGTCTCCTCGCTACTGTTGTCACTGACCCTACCTTTGAGTCCTCTGCTGCGTCTGCTCTGGTCGCTGAGTTGATAGACTTTGCTGCCCGGTGTCGTCTAGACTACGCCACTAGCCTTGTTGCTGAGTCTGAGTCTGAGTCTGTCTGTCCTCCGTCCGTCGGGGGTGAGTGTGCTCTTGGCACGGACGTCCTTGAGGACAGACAGGAGGAGTTCCAGTGCTTTGCTGCTGCTTTACCCCACCTCGTGTCCATGCTAGTTGCCCCTGAGGGAGACCCGGATGCACCAGACATCCCGACCCCGCGCACTTACGCTGAGGCGATGGCGGGTCCCTACTCCTCTCAGTGGCAGACAGCCATGGACGCAGAGATGGCTTCCTGGAAGTCCACACGCACCTACGTCGACGAGGTTCCCCCACCTGGGGCGAACATCGTCAGTGGCATGCGGATTTTCAGGGTGAAGCGGCCACCGGGTTCTCCTCCGGTCTTCAAGGCGCGCTACGTGGCTCGAGGCTTCAGTCAGCGAGAGGGAGTTGACTTCTTCCAGACCTTCTCCCCCACCCCGAAGATGACCACTCTTCGGGTGCTGCTGCACATAGCCGCTCAGCGCGACTACGAGCTTCACTCACTTGACTTCAGCACTGCTTTCTTGCAGGGCAGCCTGCACGAGGAGATCTGGCTGCGCCGCCCTCCTGGCTTCACTGGGTCGGTTCCTCCTGGTACCCAGTGGAGGCTTCAGCGGCCGGTCTACGGTCTCCGCCAGGCACCGCGTGAGTGGCACGACACACTGAGGACGACACTTGCGGCTCTTGGGTTCGCTCCCTCTACTGCTGACCCGTCACTGTTTCTACGCACAGACACCTCACTGCCGCCGTTCTACATCCTCGTGTACGTCGACGACTTGGTCTTTGCCACTGCTGACACCGCGGCACTTGCCCACGTGAAGTCGGAGCTGCAGAGGAGACACACGTGCACAGACCTGGGTGAACTGACAAGCTATCTTGGCTTGCGGATCACCCGGGACAGAGCACGGCGCACCATCACCTTGACTCAGTCACATATGGTGCAGCAGATCCTTCAGCGCTTCCGCTTCACGTACTCCTCGCCTCAGTCCACTCCTCTGCCTACCGGTCACTCGCTCTCAGCTCTGCCTTCGGATGAGTCCGTAGAGCCGAGTGGCCCGTATCCAGAGCTTGTGGGCTGCCTCATGTACCTGATGACCTGCACTCGACCTGACCTTGCATACCCTCTTAGCATCCTTGCACGCTATGTCGCTCCTGGCCGTCACAGGAAGGAGCACATGGATGCCGCTAAGAGGGTGTTGCGCTACTTGTGCAGTACGTCGGGCATGGGGCTAGTGCTTGGAGGGCGAGACCGAGTTGTACTTACTGGACACTCAGACGCTTCTTAGGCGGACGACCAGGCTACTCAGCGGTCGTCTCAGGGTTACACCTTCAGCCTTGGCTCCGGCTCAGTTTCTTGGCGTTCTACACGCTCTTCTTCTGTTCTCAGCTCCAGTTGTGAGGCCGAGATCTACGCCACAGCCATGGCTGCCCAGGAGCTACGCTGGCTGACCTACCTGCTGACCGACTTGGGAGAGCGGCCTCGTTCTCCTCCAGTGCTGTACGTCGACAACCAGGCTGCCATTGCCTTGTGTGAGGAGCACAGACTGGAGCACAGAACGAAGCACATCGCCCTGCGGTACTTCCTTGCTCGAGAGCTGCAGCAGCGTGGTCAGCTTCGTCTGCGTTACGTGGCCACTGAGGCCAACCTTGCGGATGTGTTCACCAAGGCGCTTCAGCCTTGTGACCATCAGCGTTTCTGTACTCTTCTAGGCCTTGTGCCTGCTGGACCCCACTTGCTTACTTCTTGACTCTGCTTGTACTGTGATCTTTATATATATGCCTGCATGTTTACACTTGCTAGGTTGTTATCACTGTTTCTCCTGTTATATTATCAACCTGCATGTGAACTGGTCTTGTGACCACTTGCTTGTGCTCGGAATTTGTGTGGTATCCTTGAGAACCACCCTGAGCTTGTTTTGCTTTGCTTTGACTGGTCTTGTGACCCCTTGCTCTCCCCCACTTTGCCTATGGGGGTGTGTCGAACATTATATATGTTGTGCTTGTTTAGGCTACAGTGGGTTAGCCTATAGGGGGTACACAATTCTAGGGTTAGGTACTTGTACTCGTTTCACTGCTAGTTCATTCATTCCTCGTTCAGTTATTCTGACAGCTAGCAACCCTTCCACGCCCTTGCTGGCTTGGCAAGAGGCCTAGACAAGCGCAGCCACGTGACCTGGTAGAAGAAAAACGCTCACTGCGAGCGCTTCTAGCCTCAAAATGCGCTAGGATCCGCACATGTGGAGGAAGTGCAGGGGGCGCCTTTCATTCTCAAGGGCCGATGACCAATAATGCTCGCAACCCTTCCACGCCCTTGCTGGCTTGGCAAGAGGCCTAGACAAGTGCAGCCACGTGACTTGGTAGAAGAAAAACGCTCACTGCGAGCGCTTCTAGCCTCAAAACGCGCTAGGATCCGCACATGTGCAGGAAGTGCAGCGGGCGCTCTTCATTCTCAAGGGCCGATGACCAATGATGCTCGCAACCCTTCCACGCCCTTGCTGGCTTGGCAAGAGGCCTAGACAAGCGCAGCCACGTGACCTGGTAGAAGAAAAACGCTCACTGCGAGCACTTCTAGCCTCAAAATGCGCTAGGATCCGCACATGTGGAGGAAGTGCAGCGGGCGCTCTTCATTCTCAAGGGCCGATGACCAATGATACTCGCAACCCTTCCACGCCCTTGCTGGCTTGGCAAGAGGCCTAGACAAGTGCAGCCACGTGACCTGGTAGAAGAAAAACGCTCACTGCGAGCGCTTCTAGCCTCAAAACGCGCTAGGATCCGCATATGTGGAGGAAGTGCAGCGGGCGCTCTTCATTCTCAAGGGCCGATGACCAATGATGCTCGCAACCCTTCCACGCCCTTGCTAGCTTGGCAAGAGGCCTAGACAAGCGCAGCCATGTGACCTGGTAGAAGAAAAACGCTAACTGCGAGCGCTTCTAGCCTCAAAACGCGCTAGGATCCGCACATGTGGAGGAAGTGCAGCAGGCGCTCTTCATTCTCAAGGGCCGATGACCAATAATGCTCGCAACCCGTTCACGCCCTTGTTGGCTTGGCAAGAGGCCTAGACAAGCGCAGCCACGTGACCTGGTAGAAGAAAAACGCTCACTACGAGCGCTTCTAGCCTCAAAATGCGCTAGGATCCGCACATGTGGAGGAAGTGCAGCGGGCGCTCTTCATTTTCAAGGGCCGATGACCAATGATGCTAGCAACCCTTCCACGCCCTTGCTGACTTGGCAAGAGGCCTAGACAAGCGCAACCACGTGACCTGGTAGAAGAAAAACGCTCTCTGCGAGCGCTTCTAGCCTCAAAACACGCTAGGATCCGCACATGTGGAGGAAGTGCAGCGGGCACTCTTCATTCTCAAGGGCCGATGACCAATGATGCTCGCAACCCTTCCACGCCCTTGCTGGCTTGGCAAGAAGCCTAGACAAGCGCAGCCACGTGACCTGGTAGAAGAAAAACACTCACTGCGAGCGCTTCTAGCCTCAAAATACCTTTAAACCCTAAACCCTTGTATTTTAATAATACTAGGTTCTAACCTTTTCGATCCACATAATTTGGGGGACTTCAGAGTTTCAGCTACGCCTTGTACCTGCACACAAGCGTGCATACTGACCGAACCAACCAACACAGTATTTTCTATGTAGAAATACAACGAGTATCACATATGTTTCCATTTTCCTATATAATATACCATTCCCCACCCCCCTATTACGACGTTCTTGTCAGAATCCTAGTCACTAACCACTGAGATAAAAGGGCTTGTTTGTGTAGCGGGTGAGTGCGCCCATAACCCCCCAGGCCAACGTGCCTGTAACCCTTCCCTAGGATCAATCGGGGATCACCAGTGGACCTCTGATAGTTCTAACCTTTTAGATCCACATAATTTGACAGATATAGACATTCCAAACGTGCATGGTACCTGTAGAACAGGCGCGCATGCCGACCAAACTGACCAGCGCATTACTTATGTTTGTAGAGACAGTTGGTACCATTTTCTTGCCAGTCTACTAGATTAGGCCTTGTACTTTAATAATACTAGGTCTTACCTTTTCGATCCATATAATTTTGGAGATTTCAGAGTTTCAGCTACGCCTTGTACCTGCACACAAGCGTGCATACTGACCAAACCAACCAACGCATCATTTTCTATGTATAAATACAACAAGTATCACATATGTTTCCTTTTTCCTTTATAATATACCAATCCCCACCCCCCCACCACGTTCTAACCTTTTAGATCCACATAATTTGACAGATATAGACATTCCAAACGTGCATGGTACCTATACTGCAGGCGCGCATACCGCCGACTAAACTGACCAGCGCATTACTTATGTTTGTAGAGACAGTTGGTACCATTTTCTTGCCAGTCTACTAGATTAGGCCTTGTATTTTAATAATATAAATAGGTTCTAACATTTTCAATCCACATAATTTGGAGATTTCAGAGTTTCAGCTATGCCTTGTACCTGCACACAAGCGTGCATACTGACCGAACCAACCAACGCATTATTTTCTATGTAGAAATACAACGAGTATCACATATGTTTCCCTTTTCCTATACCATTCCCCACCCCCCCACCACGTTCTAACCTTTTAGATCCACATAATTTGACAGATATAGACATTCCAAACGTGCATGGTACCTGTACTACAGGCGCGCATGCCGACCAAACTGACCAGCGCATTACTTATGTTTGTAGAGACAGTTGGTACCATTTTCTTGCCAGTCTACTAGATTAGGCCTTGTACTTTAATAATACTAGGTTCTAACCTTTTCGATCCACATAATTTGGGAGATTTCAGAGTTTCAGCTACGCCTTGTACCTGCACACAAGCGTGCATACTGACCGAACCAACCAACGCATTATTCTCTGTGTAGAAATACAACGAGTATCACATATGTTTCCATTTTCCTATATAATATACCATTCCCCACCTGTTAAACTGCATTATGCTTGTAGGCTGTAGTGGGGTAGCCAATATGGGGTACAACTCCAACTAGGGTTTGCTACTTGTACCCAACTGTTTCATTCAATGCACCATTCTTGCCTAGTTCTTCTGAAATGGTATCAGAGCAGGAGGTCCCTAGGACCTACCGACCGTTTTTTTAGGGCCCACCACCGCTCGCATGCGGTTACCACGCTACCCCGTGCCCTAGCCTCGTAGCGCCCTCGTTAGCGCCCTCGCGCGCCCCTCGTTAGCGCCCTCGCGCGCCCCTTCGTTAGCGCCCTCGCGCGCCCCTCGTTAGCGCCCTCGCGCGCACCCTCGTTAGCGCCCTCGCGCGCCCCTTCGTTAGCGCCCTCGCGCGCCCCTCACTAGCGCCCTCGCGCGCCCCTCACTAGCGCCCTCGCGCGCCCCTCGCCGAGCCGCCCGCTCGCAGCCCGCCGCCCCTCGCTGCCCGCTTCGCGGCCCGCTCGCTACGCAGCCCGCCCGCCCGCTCGCTGCCCGCTTCGCGGCCCGCCCGCTTCGCAGCCCGCTCGCTCGCTGCCCGCTTCGCGGCCCGCCCACTTCGCAGCCCGCCCGCCCGCTCGCTGCCCGCTTCGCGGCCCGCCCGCCTCGCAGCCCGCTCGCCCCGCTCGCCCCGCTTCGCGCCCGCCCGCCCACTTCGCAGCCCGCCCGCCCGCTAGCTGCCCACTTCGCGGCCCGCCCGCATCGCAGCCCGCTCGCCCCGCTGCCCGCTTCGCAGCCCGCCCGCCCGCCCGCTGCCCGCTTCGCGGCCCGCCCGCCTCGCAGCGTCGCCCGCCCGCCGTGCTGCCCACTCGCAGCGCCGCCTGCCCGCCGCGCTGCCCGCTTCCCGGCCCGTCCGCCGAGCTGCCCGCTTGCAGCGCCGCCTGCCCGTAGCGTCGCCCGCCCGCCCGCTGCCCGCTTCGCAGCCCGCTCGCCCGTAGCATGCAGCGTCGCCCGCCCGCCCGCTGCCCGCTTCGCAGCCCGCCCGCCCGCTGCCCGCTTCGCAGCCCGCCCGCCGCGCTGCCTGCTCGCAGCGTCGCCTGCCCGTCCCGCAGCCCGCTTCGCAGCCCGCCCGCCTCACTTCCTGCCTGCAGCGCCGCCTGCCCACCGCGCTGCCCGCTTCGTAGCCCGCCCGCTGCCCACTTCGCAGCGTCGCCCGTCCCCCCGCACTGCCCACTCGCCGCGTCGCCCGCCCGCCGCGCTTCCCGCCGAGCTACCTACCTGCAGCGCTGCGGCAGCTTCCTTTGCTCAGTCGCACTGTCGCTATGGCTTCTATCCGCGTGCTGTCGTTCGATGCTGAGGGCCGCCCTGTGCGGTTCACCGCTTGGCTAGATGACCTGCAGCTGTTCCTCCTGAGCGATAGCAAGGAGCATGTGTCGCTCTATGATTACGCGTCTGGTGCTGCGCCTGCCCCTCCTGCCACAGCTGAGCTTAGTGTTCGTTCCCACTGGCAGACTCGTGACGCAGCTGCTCGCCTAGCCATTCGCAGTCACCTGCCGTTAGCTGAGCTAGAGCATTTTGGCGACTGCAAATCCGCTAAGGCCCTGTACGACGCTGTCGTCGCTCGCTACTCCTCGCCTGCCACAGCCGAGCTTAGCCGCCTCATGCTGCCGTACCTGTTCCCCGATCTGTCCACCTTTACTACAGTCGCCGATCTTATCACCCACCTTCGCACTAGTGATGCTCGCCTGCGTGCCGCTCTTCCCACCGAGTTCTGCGCTAAGAACCCCCCTCCACTGTACTGGACACTCCACTTCATAGTCACCCGTCTCCCTGACACCCTCCGCTCAGTTCGAGACCACTTCCTTGCTCGCTGTCCCACTGAGCTCACAGTCGCCCTCCTAGAGGAGCACCTGCTCGCGGCCGAAAAGAGCATTGTAGCTGTCGGTGCTGCTCGTGGCGCTCCTCGCACCCCCATCTTTGAGGGGTGTTCTCCCTCTCCCCTCGCTCCCTCCTACGCTGCTGCTGCTGCTGTTGACTTCCTTGGTGCTGAGTCTGTTGGCGCTGCTTCTACTCCTGGTGGGAGGCGCCGCACCGGCAAGGGCAAGGGGGGCAAAAGTGGTGGTGGTGGCGCTGGGGGGGGAGGAGGTGGGGGAGGTGGGGGGGGAGGCGGTGCTGGAGGGAGCGGTGGCGGGAGCGCTGGTGGGAGTGGGGTCGGTGGTGGAGACGGGGGCGGCGGAGGAAGCAGTGGCAGTAGTGGCGGCGGTGGCGGCGGTGGCGGTGGTGGCGGTGGTGGCGGTGGCGGTCGGAGCGGTGGTAGTGGTGGCGGCGGAGGTCGGAGTGGAGGCACTGGCTCGGGCCAGAGCTCCCAGCAGCAGCAGCGTCCCCAGACGACCCAGCAGCTTCGTGAGTGGCTTGCTCAGCGTGGGACGTCGGGGGCCAGTGCCCGCTGTTCTTATGTCATTCGCACAGGTGACCGCAAGGGACAGACGTGTGGGAGGTTCCACACCCCGTACCGCTGCTTCTCCCGCCTTGACGACGCTTGGCGTGAGGAGATGGGTGCGGATGTTGAGCGCCCCCGCTGGGCTGAGCTCATGAGGGCTGGTGTTGATGTCTTTGCTCTTGACTATGATGCTATTATTGCTGCCATGTATGCATTGACTGTTAGTGCCGAGGGAGACTGTTACTTGTGTGTGCCGCCTGACCCAGGTATAGAGCCTGCTGCCCTGGGTACTAGTGAGTCTGCTCTCTCTGGTATGGTGCCCCCTGTACCTGCTCCCCCCAGTGCTGTCCCGGCTGGTTTCGAGTCTGCTCTCTCAGGTACAGCACCCACACAGACTCCTCTCTCAGGTACCGCACCGGCTGAGGCCTGTCACACCTTCACCCTTGACTCAGGTGCTTCCCGTTGCTTCTTTCGTGACAGTACTGAGCTCACACCACTTCCTGCACCGGTCCCAGTCTCCTTGGCTGACCCCTCTGGGGGCCCAGTCCTTGCCCAGTCCACCACTGTCCTCCCTTGTCCGGCGGTTCCGTCTGGCTCGTTGTCGGGTTTCCACCTCCCCTCGTTCTCGACGAACCTGGTGAGCAACGCTGTCCTCCAGGATCAGTGGGTTGACACCTTTACCCTTGGAGGACAGCGTGTGGCGATCTGCACGTGCTCCAGGACCGGCCGTCACCTGGCTACGTTCACCCGTCGGCCGGGGTCGAGTCTCTACACACTGACCACTGCGTCTCCCCAGGTAGCTGCTGTCGGTCAGGTGTCTGCGTCAGGTCTGGTGGCCCACGCCTGTGAGTGTCGCTCCCTGTCGCACCAGACTCTTCTCTGGCACCACCGCCTGGGTCACCCCTCCTTGCCACGCCTTCGTGGCATGCACCGTCGCCTCCTTGTGTCCGGTCTTCCCAGGTCCCTCCCTCCCCTCCCTGCCTCGCCTGCGCCGCCTTGCCTTCCTTGCGTCGAGGGGCGGCAGCGCGCCGCTCCTCACTCCTCCTCGTTCCCCCCGACAGAGGCTCCTCTGGAGACCCTCCACCTGGACGTGTGGGGCCCAGCCCGCGTTCGTGGTCAGGGCGGTGAGCGGTACTTTTTGCTGGTTGTCGACGACTACTCGCGTTACACCACGGTCTTCCCCTTGCGCACCAAGGGTGAGGTCCCTGCTGTTCTGATCCCTTGGATCCGCACGGTTCGTCTCCAGCTCCGCCGCCGTTTCCGGACGGATCTTCCTGTCCTGCGTCTGCACTCTGACAGAGGTGGTGAGTTTTCCTCCGATCTCTTGAGGACCTTCTGTCAGGCGGAGGGCATCGAGCAGACCTTCACGCTTCCGGACTCCCCACAGCAGAATGGGGTTGCTGAGCGTCGCATTGGCCTGGTCATGGAGGTCGCTCGTACCTCCTTGGTCCACGCGGCGGCTCCCCATTTTCTGTGGCCGTTTGCTGTCCGGTACGCCGCGCATCAGCTCAACCTCTGGCCCCGTGTCTCCTTGCCGGAGACCTCGCCCACACTGCGTTGGACGGGGGAGGTTGGCGATGCGTCGCGCTTCCGGGTGTGGGGTGCTCGTGCCCTTGTCCGCGATATGTCTGCGGACAAGCTCTCCTCCCGCACGCTTCCCTGTGTCTTCCTTGGCTTTGTCCCTGACGCGCCTGGCTGGCAGTTTTACCACCCCACCTCGCGCCGGGTCTTCGCCTCTCAGGATGTCACCTTTGACGAGTCGGTCCCTTTTTACCGTCTCTTCCCCTACCGCACTGCCCCCCTCCCTCCCCCGCCGCTTTTCCTTGCTCCTGGTCCCCCTCCGGTAGACCCCCTTCCCCCTCAGGGTCCTGCTCCCTCAGGTGTCTCTCAGGTAGACCCTCCTCCCGTCGCTGAGCCTGTCGAGGTCACAGGTGACTCAGGTGCTGCTGCGGGTGGTGCTGCTGGGAGTGCTGAGCCTGGGGGTGCTGAGCCTGGGGGTGCTGGGCCTGGGGGAGCTGGGGCTGCAGGTGCTGGGACTGAGGGTGCTGGAGCTGAGGGTACGGTGCCTGAGAGTACGGAGCCTGGGGGTGCTGCGCCTGGGGGTACTGAGCCTGCGGGTGCGAGGCCTGGGAGTGCTGGGACTGCGGGTGCTGGAGCTGAGGGTACTGTGCCTGAGAGTTTGCCGCCTGGGGGTGCTGAGCCTGGGGGTGCTGCGACTGGGGGTGCTGAGCCTGCGGGTACTGAGCCTGCGGGTACTGAGCCTGGGATTGCTGCTACTGAGCCTACGGAGCCTCGGGTTACTGTGTCTGGGGGTGCTCCGGTTCGGGGTGCTGAGCAGTCTCTCACACCGCAGCAGCTTCGTGACTGGTACGTCCGACGCTTTCGCCGTCCTAGTGGCTCGGCTGGAGTTGGGGGTGCTGGAGTTGCTCGTCCTGGGGGTGCTCGTACTGGGGGTACTGGAGCTGCCGGGACTGGCTGTTCTGGGAGCACTGCGACTGGAGCTGCTGGAGCTGGGGACTCTGGCGCTGGCGGTGCTAGCGGAGTTGGAGCTCCCGACTCTGGGGGTGGCGCTGCTGCTGGTGCTGCGGACCCACCTGGTGGAGCTGCTGCTGGAGCTGGGGACCCGGCCGGTGGAGCTGCTGCTGGTGCTGTGGACCCGGACGCTGGAGCTCCTACTGGTGCTGAGGACCCGGCCGCTGGAGTCCCTTCTGCTTCTGGAGACGCTGCGCGGCCGCGACCGTACTTCGTACCGCTCCTTCAGCAGGTTCTTGGGCAGGCTCCTCCTCCTTGTCCTCCTCCCTCCGTAGAGTGTCCTCCGCCTGTCCAGCCGCAGTCACTGTTACCGCCTACCTCGCCTCTCCCTGCTCCCTCTCCTTACACTGGTCCCACAGGAGGTCTTACAGAGCGTCGTGAGCCTGAGTCTCGTCCTGCGTCGCCTGTTCGTCCTGCTCGCACTGGTAGTCGTGTCCGTCGTGAGCGTCCTCCTCCTGTCCCAGGCACTCACTACATGACTCTGCGTCCCTCTACTGCTCCTCGGCGTGTCCCTCTACCGTCTCCTCCTGCGTCCTCTTTGCCTGCCGTTCCGGACCCTGAGTCTGACCGGTATCGCGCTGAGCACCCTACAGTCACGCGTCTCCTTGCTACTGTTGTCACTGACCCCACCTTTGAGTCCTCGGCTGCGTCTGCTCTGGTCGCTGAGTTGGTTGACTTTGCTGCTGCCTGTCGTCTAGACTACGCTGCTAGCCTTGTCGCTGAGTCAGAGTCTGCGTCTGTCTGTCCTCCGTCCGTCGGGGGTGAGTGTGCTCTTGGCACGGACGTCCTTGAGGACAGGCAGGAGGACTTTGACTCACTTGCGGCTGCTGTACCTCATCTCGTGGCCTGGTTGCTTGCCCCTGAGGGAGACCCGGATGCAGTAGACATCCCCACTCCGCGCACTTACGCAGAGGCGATCTCGGGTCCCTACTCCTCTCAGTGGCAGACAGCCATGGACGCAGAGATGGCATCCTGGAAGTCCACAGGCACCTACGTCGACGAGGTTCCCCCTCCTGGGGCGAACATCGTCGATGGTATGTGGATTTTCAGGGTGAAGCGGCCGCCAGGTTCTCCGCCTGTCTTCAAGGCTCGTTACGTTGCTAGAGGCTTCAGTCAGCGTCAGGGGGTCGACTTCTTCCAGACCTTCTCCCCCACCCCGAAGATGACCACTCTTCGGGTTCTGCTGCACGTTGCTGCTCAGCGTGACTACGAGCTTCACTCTCTTGACTTCAGCACAGCGTTCCTGCAGGGCAGCCTGCACGAGGAGATCTGGCTGCGCCGCCCACCTGGCTTTACTGGGTCGTTTCCCCCTGGTACCCAGTGGAGTCTCCGCCGGCCAGTCTACGGTCTCCGCCAGGCGCCACGTGAGTGGCACGACACACTGAGGACTACTCTTGCGGCTCTTGGGTTCGCGCCGTCTACTGCTGACCCGTCGCTGTTTCTGCGCACAGACACGTCGCTGCCGCCGTTCTACATCCTCGTGTACGTCGACGACTTGGTCTTTGCTACTGCTGACACTGAGGCACTCGCTCGTGTGAAGTCGGAGCTGCAGAAGAGACACACCTGCACTGACCTGGGTGAACTGCGTAGCTACCTTGGCTTGCAGATCACCCGGGACAGAGCTCGCCGCACCATCACCCTGACTCAGTCACACATGGTGCAGCAGGTCCTTCAGCGCTTCGGCTTCCAGTTCTCCTCACCACAGGCCACACCTCTGGCTACCAGCCACTCGCTCTCAGCTCCACCTTCGGACGAGTCCGTAGAGCCGAGTGGCCCGTACCCAGAGCTTGTAGGCTGCCTCATGTACCTGATGACTTGCACGCGACCTGACCTCGCGTACCCTCTTAGCATCCTTGCTCGTTACGTTGCGCCTGGGAGACACAGGCGAGAGCACTGGGAGGCTGCTAAGAGGGTGCTGCGTTACCTGTGCAGTACATCAGGCATGGGGCTGGTGCTTGGAGGACGCGACAGAGTTGTCCTCACTGGTCACTCGGACGCCTCTTGGGTGGACGACCTGGCTACGCAGCGGTCGTCACAGGGTTACACCTTCAGCCTTGGCTCAGGTTCTGTCTCGTGGCGGTCCACCCGCTCTTCCTCTGTTCTCGGCTCTAGTTGTGAGGCTGAGATCTACGCCACAGCCATGGCTGCACAGGAGTTACGCTGGCTCACCTACCTGCTGACTGACTTGGGAGAGCGGCCTAGTTCTCCTCCAGTTCTGTACGGTGACAACAAGGCGGCTCTTGCCTTGTGTCAGGAGCACAGACTGGAGCACAGGACGAAGCACATTGCTCTTCGCTACTTTCTTGCTCGAGAGCTTCAGCAGCGCGGTCAGCTTCGGCTTGTGTACGTGGACTCGAAGGCCAACACTGCTGATATCTTCACCAAGGCGCTCCCGCCTAGTGATCATCAGCGGCACTGTACTTCTTTAGGCCTTGTGTCCACGTTTCCTCACTTGCTCACTGCTTGACATTCTTTGTACTGTACTTTACATGTATCTTGTTGCTTGCTTGCTAGGTTTTGATCACTGTGTTGCTTGTCTTGTACTATATCTAGCACTGCATGTGAACTGGCCTTGTGGCCTTTACTTGTGCTCGGAGTGTGGTGACGTTGTGATCCACCCTGGGCTTTGCTTTGCTTTGCTGGACTGGTCTTGTGACCCTCTGTTCTCCCCCACTTTGCCTATGGGGGTGTGTTAAACTGCATTATGCTTGTAGGCTGTAGTGGGGTAGCCAATATGGGGTACAACCCCAACTAGGGTTTGCTACTTGTACCCAACTGTTTCATTCAATGCACCATTCTTGCCTAGTTCTTCTGAAACCACCCCCCCACCACGTTCTAACCTTTTAGATCCACATAATTTGACAGATATAGACATTCCAAACGTGCATGGTACCTGTACTACAGGCGCGCATGCCGACCAAACTGACCAGCGCATTACTTATGTTTGTAGAGACAGTTGGTACCATTTTCTTGCCAGTCTACTAGATTAGGCCTTGTACTTTAATAATACTAGGTTCTAACCTTTTCGATCCACATAATTTGGGAGATTTCAGAGTTTCAGCTACGCCTTGTACCTGCACACAAGCGTGCATACTGACCGAACCAACCAACGCATTATTTTCTATGTAGAAATACAACGAGTATCACATATGTTTCCATTTTCCTATATAATATACCATTCCCCACCCCCCCACCACGTTCTAACCTTTTGGACCCACATAATTTGACAGATATAGACATTCCAAACGTGCATGGTACCTGTACTGCAGGCGCGCATGCTGACCAAACTGACCAGCGTATTACTTATGTTTGTAGAGACAGTTGGTACCATTTTCTTGCCAGTCTACTAGATTAGGCCTTGTACTTTAATAATACTAGGTTCTAACCTTTTCGATCCACATAATTTGGGAGATTTCAGAGTTTCAGCTACGCCTTGTACCTGCACACAAGCGTGCATACTGACCGAACCAACCAACGCATTATTTTCTATGTAGAAATACAACGAGTATCACATATGTTTCCCTTTTCCTATATAATATACCATTCCCCACCCCCCCACCACGTTCTAACCTTTTAGATCCACATAATTTGACAGATATAGACATTCCAAACGTGCATGGTACCTGTACTACAGGCGCGCATGCCGACCAAACTGACCAGCGCATTACTTATGTTTGTAGAGACAGTTGGTACCATTTTCTTGCCAGTCTACTAGATTAGGCCTTGTACTTTAATAATACTAGGTTCTAACCTTTTCGATCCACATAGTTTGGGTGTTTTAAGAGTTTCAGCTACGTCTTGTACCTGTACACAAGCGTGCATACTGACCGAACCGACCAACGCATTATTTTCTATGTAGAAATATAACGTGTAGCGCATATGTTTCCGTTTCCCAATATGATATACCATTTCCCACCCCCCCACCATGTTCTCACCTTTTAGATCTACATAATTTGACAGATATAGACATTCCAAACGTGCATGGTACCTGTACTACAGGCGCGCATATCGACCAAACTGACCAGTGTATTACTTATGTTTGTAGAGACATTTGGTATCATTTTCTTGCCAGTCTACTAGATTAGGCCTTGTACTTTAATAATACTAGATCTAACCTTTTTGATCCACATAATTTGGGAGATTTTTGTGTTTCATCTACGCCTTGTACCTGCACAGAAGCGTGCATACTGACCGAACCAACCAACGCATTATTTTCTATGTAGAAATACAACGAGTATCACATCATATAGAATATACCAATCCCCAACCCCCCACCACGTTCTAACCTTTTAGATCCACATAATTTGACAGATATAGACATTCCAAACGTGCATGGTACCTGTACTGCAGGCGCGCATACCGACCAAACTGACCAGCGCATTACTTATGTTTGTAGAGACAGTTGGTACCATTTTCTTGCCAGTCTACTAGATTAGGCCTTGTACTTTAATATAACTAGGTTCTAACCTTTTCGATCCACATAATTTTGGAGATTTCAGAGTTTCAACTACGCCTTGTACCTGCACACAAGCGTGCATACTGACCGAACCGACCAACGCATTATTTTCTATGTAGAAATACAACGTGTATCGCATATATTTCCCGTTTTCTATATAATATACCAATCCCCACCCCCCCACCACGTTCTAACCTTTTAGATCTACATAATTTGACAGATATAGACATGCCAAATATGCATGGTACCTGTACTACAGGCGCGCATGCTGACCAAACTGACCAGCGCATTACTTATATTTGCTAAAACATTTAGTACCATTTTCTTGCCAGTCTACTAGATTAGGCCTTGTACTTTGATAATATTAGGTTCTAACCTTTTCTATCCACATAATTTTGGAGATTTCAGAGTTCGCAGTGAGCATTTTTCTTCTACCAGGTCACGTGGCTGCGCTTGTCTAGGCCTCTTGCCAGGCCAGCAAGGGCGTGGAAGGGTTGCTAGCATCATTGGTCATCGGCCCTTGAGAATGAAGAGCGCCTGCTGCACTTCCTCCACATGTGTGGATCCTAGCGCGTTTTGAGGCTAGAAGCGCTCGCAGTGAACGTTTTTCTTCTACCAGGTCACGTGGCTGTGCTTGTCTAGGCCTCTTGCCAGGCCAGCAAGGGCGTGGAAGGGTTGCTAGCATCATTGGTCATCGGCCCTTGAGAATGAAGAGCGCCCGCTGCACTTCCTCCACATGCGTAAATCCTAGCGCATTTTGAGGCTAGAAGCGCTCGCAGTGAGCGTTTTTCTTCTACCAGGTCCCCTGGATTAACTTAGATCCCCATAGATTAACTTAGACCCCCCTGGATTAACTTAGACCCCCCTGAATTAACTTAGATCCCACTGGATTAACTTATGACCTCCTAGGATTAGCTTAGACCTCCCTGGATTAACTAAGACCCACCTGGATAAAGTTAGACCCCCCTGGATTTACTTAGACCTCCTCGGATTAACTTAGACCCTCCCAGATTAACTTAGACCCCCTCGGATTAACTGAGACCCCCTCGGATTAACTTAGACCCCCCTGGATTAACTTAGAACCCCACGAATTTACTTATACCCCCTTGGATTAACTTAGACCCCCCCGGATTAACTTAGACCGCCCCGGATTAACTAAGACCCCCCCCGGATTAACTTAGACCACCCCCCAGATTAACTTAGCCCCCTCCGAATTAACTTAGACCCCCCGGGATTAACTTAGACCTCCCCGGATTAACTTAGACCCCCCTGGATTAACTTAGACCCCTCCGGATTAACTTAGACCCCCCTGGATTAACTTGGACCCCCCTGGATTAACTTAGACCCCCCTGGATTAACTTAGACCCCCCTGGATAAACTTAGACCCCCCTGGATTAACTTAGCCCCCCCCGGATTAACTTAGACCCCCCCAGATTAACTTAGACCCCCCTTGATTAACTTAACCCCCCCTGGATTAACTTAGACACCCTAAAATTAACTTAGACCCCCCTAGATTATTTTCAACCCCCCCCCCCCGGTTTATTTTCGACCCCCCCGGATTAACTTAGACCCCCCCGGATTGTCTTAGACCCCCCCTGATTAACTTAGACCCCCCCTGATTAACTTAGATCCCCCCCCCCCCACCCCCCCCCGATTTACTTAGATCCCCCTAGATTAACTTAGACCCCCCTGGATTAACTTAGACCCCCCTGGACTAACTTAGACCCCCCTGGATTAACTTAGACCCCCCCTGGATGAACTTTCACCCCCCTGAATTGACTTAGACCCCCCCAGATTAACTTATACCTCCCCGAATGAACTTAGACCTCCCTGGATAAACTTAGACCCCCCTCGGATTAAATTTGACCCCCCTGGATTAACTTAGACCCCTTGGATTAACTTAGACCCTTTTGGATTAACTTAGACCCCCTTGGATTAACTTAGACCCCCCTGGATTAACTTAAACCCCCTGGATTAACTTAGACCCCCTAGCTTAACTTAGACCCCCCTGGATTAACTTAGACCCCCCGGATTAACTTAGACCCCCCTGGAATAACTAAGACCCCCCTCCCCCCCCCGGGATTACCTTAGACCCCCCTGGATTAACTTAGACCCTTTTTGATTCATTTAGACCCCTCTGGATCAACTTAGACCCCCCTAGATTAACTTAGACCCCCCTGTATTAACTTAGACCCCCCCGGATTAACTTAGACCCCCCCACCCCTGGATTAACTTAGACCCCCCTTGGATTAACTTAGACCCCCCTGGATTAACTTAAACCCCCCTGGCTTAACTAAGACCCCCCCTGGATTAACTTAGACCCCCCCTGGATTAACTTAGACCCCCTCGGATTAACTTAGACCCCCCCGGATTAACTTAAACCTCCCTGGATTAACTTAGACCCCCCTAGATTATCTTAGAACCCCCGGGATTAACTTAGACCCCTCCAGATAAACTTAGACCCCCCTGGATTAACTTAGACCCCCCTGGATTAACTTAGACCCCCCTGTATTAACTTAGACCCCCCCAGATTAACTTAGACCCCCCTGGATTAACTTAGAACACCCCTGGATTAACTTAGTCCCCCCTTGGATAAACTTAGACCCCCCTGGATTAACTTAAACCCCCCTGGCTTAACTTAGACCCCCCCTGGATTAACTTAGACCCCCCCAGATTAACTTAGACCCCCCCGGATTAACTTAAACCCCCCTGGATTAACTTAGACCCCCCCAAATTATCTTAGACCCCCCGGGAATAACTTAGACCCCTCCAGATAAACTTAGACCCCCCATGGACTAACTTAGCCCCCCTATATTAACTTAGACCCCCCTGGATTAACTTAGACCCCCCTGGATTAACTTAGACCGCCCATGATTAACTTAGACCCCCTTGGATTAACTTAGACCTCACTGGATTAATTTAGGCCCCCCTAGATTAACTTAGACCCCGCCAAATTAACTTAGACCCCCCTCGGCTTAACTTAGGGCGCGTCCCCTCCCTCGATCGATCCTGCCCTCGATCGATCGAGGGACAGGTACAGTGTCGTAATTTACAGAGTAACCAGAATTCGAGAATGCTCGCGAATGTACAGTAACATGGTCAAAACGATATTGTCACCTACACGGATGACGATCGATGTGCCGACGTGGGCACATTGATCTCGGCTTTGGTAGGATCGAGGGTTTTTCCCCCTTGAATTCTCGATCCTGTTACCTTGGGCTCGAGATCGATCCGCGCCTGTCACCTCCTACCAATCCCGCCCCAATCCTGCGATCGGTGTGCCCGATCGGTTTTTTACGTCGATCTCGCGATCGATCCAGGGAGGGGACGCGCCCTTAGACCCCCCTGGATTAACTTAGACCGCATTGGATTAATTTAGACCCCCTTGGATTAACTTAGACCCCCCTGAATTAATTTAGACCCCCCTGGATTAACTTAGACCCCCCCGGATTAACTTAGACCCCCCCCCCCCGGCTTAACTTAGAACCCCCTGGATTAACTTTGACCCCCCTGGATTAACTTAGACCCCCTTGGATTAACTTTGACCCCCCTGGATTAGCTTAGACCCCCCTGGATAAATTTAGACCCCCTTTGGATTAACTTAGACCCCCCTGGATTGACTTAGACCCCCGCAGATTAGCTTAGACCCCCCTGGATTAACTTAGACCCCATTCACTTAACTTAGACCCTCCTAGATTAACTTAGACCCCCTGGATTAAATTAGACACCCCCGGATTTACTTAGACCCCCCTTGGATTAACTTTGACCCCCCTGGATTAACTTAGACCCCCCTGGATTAACTTAGACCGCCTTGGTATAACTTAGACCCCCTTGGATTAACTTAGACCCCCCTGGATTAATTTAGACCCCCCCGGATTAACTTAGACCCCCCCGGCTTAACTTAGAACCCCCTGGATTAACTTTGATCCCCCTGGATTAACTTAGACCCCCCTGGATTAACTTTGACCCCCCTGGATTAGCTTAGACCCCCCTGGATAAATTTAGACCCCCTTTGGATTAACTTAGACCCCCCTGGATTGACTTAGACCCCCGCGGATTAGCTTAGACCCTCCTGGATTAACTTAGACCCTCTTTACTTAGCTTAGACCCCCCTGGATTAATTTAGACCCCCCTGGATTAAATTAGACACCCCCGGATTAACTTAGACCCCCCCGGATTAACTTAGACCCCCCCGGATTATCTTAGACCCCCCTGGATTAACTTAGACCCCCCTAGATCAACTCTGACCCCCCTGAATTAACGTAGACCCCCCCGGATTAACTTAGACCCCCCTGTATTAACTTAGACCCCCCCGGATTAACTTAGACCCCCTGGATTAACTTAGAACGCCCCTGGATTAAATTAGACTCCCCTTGGATTAATTTTGACCCCACTGGCTTAACTTAGACCCCCCTGGATTAACTTAGACGCCCCCTGGATTAACTTAGACCCCCCCGGATTAACTTAGACCCCCCTGGATTAACTTAAACCTCCCCAGTTTAACTTAGACCCCCCAAGATTAGCTTAGACCCCCCCCGCCCCCCGATTAACTTAGACACCCCCCGATACTTAGACCCCCCTGAATTAACTTAGACCCCCATAGATTAACTTAGACCCCCTTGGACTAACTTAGACCCCCTTGGATTAACTTTGACCCCCCTGGATTAACTTAGACCCCCCTGGATTAATTTAGACCCCCCTGGATTAACTTAGACCCCCCGGAATTAACTTAGACCCCCCCATATCAACTTAGACCCCTCAGATTAACTTAGACCCACCTGAATTAACTTGAAACCCCCTTGTGAGGATCTAGGATCGAGCTCAGAAAAGAGAGTTTGAATTGAATGATCACCTGGGTACAACACGAGGCTATATATAGGCTCGACACAAGGCAGGTAACCCAGGTGTTACGCGAATGTTCCGAGGGTCGCGAAGCGTCCCGAACAGAACCTTCCCGAACTCGGTAGAAAGCAATTCGGTGGCAACCGAATAGCTTGAGTTCGGTACACGTAACCTGGTTCGGTGCCTATAACTATAATAATATAGTAAAGCAACGAACCTAGGAAATCAAGCAATTCATGCATGCAGAAAATAAACCTAAGCTAGGAATAGCGTAAGGAAATAATAGCAAGCATGCATGGCTGGCATAAGCCGTCGTACTCTCACACCCCTGAATTAACTTAGACCCCCTAGAATTAACTTAGACCCCCCTGGAT
Source organism: Closterium sp. Yama58-4 (assembly GCA_947470075.1). Lineage (NCBI taxonomy): Eukaryota > Viridiplantae > Streptophyta > Zygnematophyceae > Desmidiales > Closteriaceae > Closterium > Closterium sp. Yama58-4. The sequence goes on from CANIUD010000009.1 coordinate 34,401, forward strand.
TATTTTCGACCCCCTCGGGTTTTTTTCGACCCCCCCCCGGATTAACTTAGACCCCCCCAGATTATCTTAGACCCCCTCGGATTAACTAAGACCCCCCTAGATTAACTTAGACCCCCCTGGATTAACTTAGACCACCCTGGATTAACCTAGGCCCCCCTGGTTAACTTAGACCCCCCTGGACTAACTTAGATTCCCCTGGATTAACTTAGACCCCCCTGGATTAACTTAGACCCCCTGGATGAACTTAGACCCCCCTAGATTGACTTAGACCCCCCCGGACCAACTTATACCTCCCCGAATTAACTTAGACCTCCCTGTATTTACTTAGACCCCCCTAAATTATAGGGATTCACGCGCTTTCTAGGCATTTGGCGGCAAAAACGGTCGAAATCGTAGGCGCCGAACTTTTCTTCGAGCAAGAACCAAGCCGAAAAGGCTCTGGCATGCGTATTTGAACATGGGCCATTCGAATATGCTAAAAAATCAGGTTGTTGAATGCTTTTCCCTGCGCCTATAGGGATTCACGCGCTTTCTAGGCACTTGGCGGAAAAAACGACCGAAATCGTAGGCGCCGAACTTTTCTTCGTGCAAGAACCAAGCCAAAAAGGCTCTAGTATGTGTATTTGAACATGGGCCATTTGAATATGCAAAACAAATCTGGTTGTTGAATGCTTTTCCCTACGCCTATAGGGATTCACACGCTTTCTAGGCACTTGGCGGCAAAAACGGCCAAAATCATTAGCGCCGAACTTTTCTTCGTGGAAGAACCAAGCCGAAAAGCATCTGGTATGTGTATTTAAATATGGGCCACTCAAATATGCAATAAAATTCAGGTTGTTGAATGCTTTTCCATACGCCTATAGAGATTCACGCGTTTTCTAGACACTTGGCGGCAAAGAAAGCCGAAATTGTAGGCGCCGAACTTTTCTTCGCACAAGAACCAATCCGGAAAAGCTCTTGTATGTGTATTTGAATATCCAATATGCAATACAATTCAGGTTGTTGAATGCTTTTTCCTACGCCTATAGGGATTCACGCGCTTTCTAGGCACTTGGCGGCAAAAACGGCCGAAATCATAGACGCCAAACTTTTCTTCAAGTAAGAACCAAGCCAAAAAGGCTCTGGTATGTGTATTTGAACATGGGCCACTCGAATATGCAATAAAATTTAGGTTGTTGAATGTTTTTCCCTACGCCTATAGGGATTCATGCGCTTTCTAGGCACTTGGCGGCAAAAACGGCCGAAATCGTAGGCGCCGAACTTTTCTTCGCGCAAGAACCAAGCAAAACAATAAGGCTTTGGTATGCCTATTTGAACATGGGGCACTCGAATACTGTATGCAATAAAATTTAGGTTATTGAATGCTTTTCCCTACGCCTACAGAGTTTCACGTGCTTTCTAGGCACTTGGCGGCAAAAACGACCGAAATCGTAGGCGCCGAACTTTTTTTCACGCTAGAACTAAGCCGAGAAGGCTCTAGTATGTGTATTTGAATATGGGCCACTCGAATATGCAATAATATTCAGGTTGTTGAATGCTTTCCCCATGCCTATAGGGATTGACGCGCTTTCTAGGCAGTTGGCGGCAAAAACGGCCGAAATCGTAGGCGCCGAACTTTTCTTCGCGCAAGAACCAAGCCAAAAAGGTTTTGATATGTGTATTTGAACATGGGCCACTCGAATATGCAATAAAATTTAGGTTGTTGAATGTTTTTTCTTGCGGCTATAGGGATTTACACGCTTTCTAGGCAATTGGCAGCAAAACGGCCGAAATCGTAGGCGCCGAACTTTTCTTCACGCAAGAACCAAGCCCAAAAGGCTCTAGTCACTAAGTGTATTTGAATATGGGCCACTCTAATGTGCAATAAAATTCAGGTTCTTGAATGATTTTTTTACACCTATAAGGATTTACGTGCTTTCTAGGCACTTGGCGGCAAAAACGGCCGAAATTGTAGGCGCCGAACTTTTCTTCAAGTAAGAACCAAGCTGAAAAGGCTCTGGCATGTGTATTTGAACATGGGCCACTTGAATATGCAATAAAATTCAGGTTGTTGAATGCTTTTCCCTACGCCTGTAGGGATTCACGCGCTTTCTAGGCACTTGGCGGCAAAAACGGCCGAAATCGTAGGCGCCGAACTTTTCTTCGCACAAGAACCAAGCCGAAAAGGCTCTAGTATGTATATTTGAACATGGGCCACTCGAATATGCAATACAATTCAGGTTGTTGAATGCTTTTCCCTGCGCCTATAGGGATTCACGCGCTTTCTAGGCACTTGGCGGCAAAAACGGCCGAAATTGTAGGCGCCGAACTTTTCTTCGCGTAAGAACCAAGCCAAAAAGGCTCTGGTATGTGTATTTGAACATGGGCCACTCGAATATGCAATAAAATTTAGGTTGTTGAATGTTTTTCCCTACGCCTATAGGGATTCATGCGCTTTCTAGGCACTTGGCGGCAAAAACGGCCGAAATCGTAGGCGCCGAACTTTTCTTCGCGCAAGAACCAAGCCAAAAAGGCTCTGGTATGTGTATTTGAACATGGGCCACTCGAATATGCAGTAAAATTCAGGTTGTTGAGTGCCTTTACCTACGCCTACAGAGATTCACATGCTTTTAAGGCACTTGGCGGCAAAAACGACCGAAATCGTAGGCGCCAAACATTTCTTCCAGCAAGAAACAAGCCGAAAAGGCTCTAGTATGTGTATTTGAATATGGGCCACTCGAATATGCAATAAAATTCAGGTTGTTGAATGTTTTTCTCTATGCCTATAGGGTTTCACGCGCTTTCTAGGCACTTGGCGGCAAAAACGGCCGAAATCGTAGGCGCCGAACTTTTCTTTGCACAAGAACAAAGCTGAAAAGGCTTTGGTATGTGTATTTGAACATGGGCCACTCGAATATGCAGAAAAATTCAGGTTGTCGAATGCCTTTCCCTACGCCTACAGAGATTCACGTGATTTTAAGGCACTTTGCGGCAAGGTTTCAGAGTTTGGGAAATTTCAGAGTTTCAAAATTGTAGAAATACTGACATTTGTAGAAACTGTAGAAATTGTCAGCGTGCATATTGTCCGAACCAACCAACGCATTATTTTCTATGTAGAAATACAACGTGTATCGCATATGTTTCTCTTTTCCTATATAATATACCATTCCCCACCCCCCCACCACATTCTAACCTTTTGGATCTACATTATTTGACAGATATAGACATGCCAAACATGCATGGTACCTGTACTACAGGCGCGCATGCTGACCAAACTGACCAGCGCATTACTTATATTTGCAGAGACATTTAGTACCATTTTCTTGCCTAGATTAGGCCTTGTATTTTAATAATACTAGGTTCTAACCTTTTCGATCCACATAATTTGGGAGATTTCAGAGTTTCAGCTACGCCTTGTACCTGCACACAGAGTGCATACTGACCGAACCGACCAACGCATTATTTTCTATGTAGAAATACAACGAGTATCACATATGTTTCCCTTTTCCTATATAATATACCATTCCCCACCCCCCCACCACGTTCTAACCTTTTAGATCTACATAATTTGACAGATATAGACATTCCAAACGTGCATGGTACCTGTACTACAGGCGCGCATGCCGACCAAACTGACCAGCGCATTACTTATGTTTGTAGAGACAGTTGGTACCATTTTCTTGCTAGTCTACTAGATTAGGCCTTGTATTTTAATATAACTAGGTTCTAACCTTTTCGATCCACATAATTTGGGAGATTTCAGAGTTTCAGCTACGCCTTGTACCTGCACACAAGCGTGCATACTGACCGAACCAACCAACGCATTATTCTCTGTGTAGAAATACAGTACAACGAGTATCACATATGTTTCCATTTTCCTATATAATATACCATTCCCCACCCCCCCACCACGTTCTAACCTTTTAGATCCACATAATTTGACAGATATAGACATTCCAAACGTGCATGGTACCTGTACTACAGGCGCGCATGCCGACCAAACTGACCAGCGCATTACTTATGTTTGTAGAGACAGTTGGTACCATTTTCTTGCCAGTCTACTAGATTAGGCCTTGTACTTTAATAATACTAGGTTCTAACCTTTTCGATCCACATAATTTGGGAGATTTCAGAGTTTCAGCTACGCCTTGTACCTGCACACAAGCGTGCATACTGACCGAACCAACCAACGCATTATTTTCTATGTAGAAATACAACGAGTATCACATATGTTTTTGTTTTCCAATATGATATACCATTGCCCACCCTTCAACCACGTTCTAACCTTTTAGATCCACATAATTTGACAGATATAGACATTCCAAACGTGCATGGTACCTGTACTGCAGGCGCGCATGCCGACCAAACTGACCAGCGCATTACTTATGTTTGTAGAGACAGTTGGTACCATTTTCTTGCCAGTCTACTAGATTAGGCCTTGTACTCTAAAAAATACTAGGTTCTAACTTTTTCGATCCACATAATTTGGGAGATTTCAGAGTTTCAGCTACGCCTTGTACACTGAACTAAATAATTGTCCTTATAGATTCGAGCTCAACATTAACTTGAACACATTTGTAATATAAACAAGTAATGTTTATAACAAACTGCCTTCAGGGTTCGCGTCTGAGTGTTACTGTCAGAGGTCCACTGGGGATCCCCGATGATCCTAGGGAAGGGTTACAGGCACGTCGGCCTGGGGGGTTATGGGCGCACTCACCCGCTATATAAACAAGCCCTTTTATCCCAGTGGTTAGTGACTGGGATTCTGACATGGTATCAGAGCGAAGGTCTCGGGTTCGATTCCCGGTGTGTGCACTTCGGGCATCCCAGTGCGGGGGGGTGTCAGAGGTCCACTGGGGATCCCCGATGATCCTAGGGAAGGGTTACAGGCACGTCGGCCTGGGGGGTTATGGGCGCACTCACCCGCTATATAAACAAGCCCTTTTATCCCAGTGGTTAGTGACTGGGATTCTGACAGTTACCAGTTCGTGTTGGTTACCTATAGCCCCAAAAAACGCACGCGCTCTAACGAGTCAGCTTTCCCCACTCGACACCCCACACGGACAAATACTTCCGTTATGTCTCGCGCTTTATTTCGTGCGCAGTTAGATCTAGAATAGCTAGGTGTAGAGGAGATTACGAGCCCCGTCGTTGATCTGCAAGTAGATCTAACACCCCCTCAGCATGAAGCGCCTTAGTGCGGCGAAACAGAAGCGCATCATGCAGCTAATAGCAGCCGGGCGTAGTTATCGCCAAATCGCTAAAGAGTTGGGAGTTTCGAAAAGCGCAGTGCATGACGAGCTCCTCCGCCACCTCGGTCCGAAAACGTATAGTGAGCTAGTGCCTTCCCCGCCGAAACCTGGTCGACCGCGCAAGCTACCAGAGCAAGTCGCTAGGATTGTTGTTCGGTCGATCGTTTCCGGAGAATCGAAATCCGCCGAGGCCGCAGCAGGAATGCTAGCTTCAACGCACGGCATTAGCGTCACGGGCGCCACCATTCGAAACACTCTCAAGCGGCACAGCGTTAAGGCGATAGAAAAGCCTTCGAAGCCACGTTTATCCGCGAAAACGGTTAAGGACCGCCAGCAGTGGGCCAAGGACCATCAGCATTGGACAGTCGATGACTGGAAACGGGTGATTTGGAGCGACGAAACTAAGATTTGCCGGTTTAGTAGCGATGGGCGTAGTTGGGCCTGGATTCGCGGGGACTGTCACATGGAGCCGCACCATGTGAAACAGACCGTCAAACATGGTGGCGGCTCCATCATGATTTGGGGGTGCATGACCTATCAGGGAGCGGGTTTTATATGTAAGATAGAGGGGCGGATGAACTGGGAGTTATACCGTTCAATCCTGTAGGACGAATTGCAGCAGACCATCGAACATTACGAGTTGGAACCTGAGGCAGTTGTATTCCAGCACGACAATGACCCGAAGCATACGTGCAAGATGGTGAAAACTTACCTAGCCGACCAGCCATACGCGGTTCTCCCATGGCCAGCATCCAGTCCTGACCTCAACCCCATAGAGCATCTATGGGTGTATTTGAAGAAGCAGCTGCTTGCTTACCCCCGCCCCCCTGCAGGCATTCTCGAGCTATGGGATAGAGTTCAAGCGGAATGGGAGAAAATCCCAGCGACCTGGTGCAGTGAGCTGATCGACAGCATGCCTAGGCGTGTGCGGGCAGTGCTCAAGGCCAAGGGTCGCTGGACCAAGTACTAGATTCTGCTTGGTGTGACTGTGAAACTGTTTTTGTAAAAAAATGTCCATATGGTAGTATGTGCTGATTTCTGTATCACCTGCTTGTACAACTGTGTGAAAGACCTTGAACCCACATCAGATGAAGTATAACCCTCCATGCTATAACCTTATGGCGCCCATTTATTAAGGCTTAATCCTTATACAACCTTATGTCACATTCTTGTTATAAAATGTGAGCATGTGGACAATTTTTTCGTTCAGTGTACCTGCACACAAGCGTGCATACTGACCGAACCGACCAACGCATTATTTTCTATGTAGAAATACAACGTGTATTGCACATGTTTCCTTTTTCCTATATAATATACCATTCCTCACCCCTCCAATACGTTCTAACCTTTTGGATCTACATCATTTGACAGATATAAACATGCCAAACGTGCATGGTACCTTTACTACAGGCGCGCATGCTGACCAAACTGACCAGCGCATTACTTATATTTGCAGAGACATTTAGTACCATTTTCTTGCCAGTCTACTAGATTAGGCCTTGTATTTTAATAATACTAGGTTCTAACCTTTTCGATCCACATAATTTGGGAGATTTCAGAGTTTCAGCTACGCCTTGTACCTGCACACAAGCGTGCATACTGACCGAACCAACCAACGCATTATTTTCTATGTAGAAATACAACGAGTATCACATATGTTTCCATTTTCCTATATAATATACCATTCCCCACCCCCCCACCACGTTCTTGTCAGAATCCCAGTCACTAACCACTGGGATAAAAGGGCTTGTTTGTGTAGCGGGTGAGTGCGCCCATAACCCCCCAGACCAACGTGCCTGTAACCCTTCCCTATGATCAATCGGGGATCACCAGTGGACCTCTGACACCCCCCCGCACTAGGATGCCCGAAGTGCACACACCGGGATTCGAACCCGAGACCTTCGCTCTGATACCATGTCAGAATCCCAGTCACTAACCACTGGGATAAAAGGGCTTGTTTATATAGCGGGTGAGTGCGCCCATAACCCCCCAGGCCGACGTGCCTATAACCCTTCCCTAGGATCATCGGGGATCTCCAGTGGACCTCTGACACCCCCCCGCACTGGGATGCCCGAAGTGCACACACCGGGAATCGAACCCGAGACCTTCGCTTTGATACCATGTCAGAATCCCAGCCACTAACCACTGGGATAAAAGGGCTTGTTTATATAGCGGGTGAGTGCGCCCATAACCCCCCAGGCCGACGTGCCTATAACCCTTCCCTAGGATCATCGGGGATCTCCAGTGGACCTCTGACACCCCCCCCGCACTAGGATGCCCGAAGTGCACACACCGGGAATCGAACCCGAGACCTTCGCTCTGATACCATGTCAGAATCCCAGCCACTAACCACTGGGATAAAAGGGCTTGTTTGTGTAGCGGGTGAGTGCGCCCATAACCCCCCAGGCCGACGTGCCTATAACCCTTCCCTAGGATCATCGGGGATCTCCAGTGGACCTCTGACACCCCCCCGCACTGGGATGCCCGAAGTGCACACACCGGGAATCGAACCCGAGACCTTCGCTCTGATACCATGTCAGAATCCCAGCCACTAACCACTGAGATAAAAGGGCTTGTTTGTGTAGCGGGTGAGTGCGCCCATAACCCCCCAGGCCAACGTGCCTGTAACCCTTCCCTAGGATCAATCGGGGATCACCAGTGGACCTCTGATAGTTCTAACCTCTTAGACCCACATAATTTGACAGATATAGACATTCCAAACGTGCATGGTACCTGTACTACAGGCGCGCATGCTGACCAAACTGACCAGCGCATTACTTATGTTTGTAGAGACAGTTGGTACCATTTTCTTGCCAGTCTACTAGATTAGGCCTTGTACTTTAATAATACTAGGTTCTAACCTTTTCGATCCACATAATTTGGGAGATTTCAGAGTTTCAGCTACGCCTTGTACCTGCACACAAGCGTGCATACTGACCGAACCAACCAACGAATCATTTTCTATGTATAAATACAACAAGTATCACATATGTTTCCCTTTTCCTATATAATATACCATTCCCCACCCCCCCACCACGTTCTAACCTTTTAGATCCACATAATTTGACAGATATAGACATTCCAAACGTGCATGGTACCTGTATTGCATGCGCGCATGCCGACCAAACTGACCAGCGCATTACTTATGTTTGTAGAGACAGTTGGTACCATTTTCTTGCCAGTCTACTAGATTAGGCCTTGTTATTTAATATAACTAGGTTCTAACATTTTCAATCCACATAATGTTGGAGATTTCAGAGTTTCAGCTACGCCTTGTACCTGCACACAAGCGTGCATACTGACCGAACCAACCAACGCATTATTTTCTATGTAGAAATACAACGAGTATCACATATGTTTCCCTTTTCCTATATAATATACCATTCCCCACCCCCCCACCACGTTCTAACCTTTTAGATCCACATAATTTGACAGATATAGACATTCCAAACGTGCATGGTACCTGTACTACAGGCGCGCATGACGACCAAACAGACCAGCGCATTACTTATGTTTGTAGAGACAGTTGGTACCATTTTCTTGCCAGTCTACTAGATTAGGCCTTGTACTTTAATAATACTAGGTTCTAACCTTTTCGATCCACATAATTTGGGAGATTTCAGAGTTTCAGCTACGCCTTGTACCTGCACACAAGCGTGCATACTGACCGAACCAACCAACGCATTATTTTCTATGTAGAAATACAACGAGTATCACATATGTTTCCATTTTCCTATATAATATACCATTCCCCACCCCCCCACCACGTTCTAACCTTTTAGATCCACATAATTTGACAGATATAGACATTCCAAACGTGCATGGTACCTGTACTACAGGCGCGCATGCCGACCAAACTGACCAGCGCATTACTTATGTTTGTAGAAACTAGAGACAGTTGGTACCATTTTCTTGCCAGTCTACTAGATTAGGCCTTGTACTTTAATAATACTAGGTTCTAACCTTTTTGATCCACATAATTTGGGAGATTTCAGAGTTTCAGCTACGCCTTGTACCTGCACACAAGCGTGCATACTGACCGAACCAACCAACACATCATTTTCTATGTAGAAATACAACGAGTATCACATATGTTTCCCTTTTCCTATATAATATACCATTCCCCACCCCCCCACCACGTTCTAACCTTTTGGACCCACATAATTTGACAGATATAGACATTCCAAACGTGCATGGTACCTGTACTGCAGGCGCGTATGCCGACTAAACTGACCAGCGCATTACTTATGTTTGTAGAGACAGTTGGTACCATTTTCTTGCCAGTCTACTAGATTAGGCCTTGTACTTTAATATAACTAGGTTCTAACATTTTTTATCTACATAATTTTGGAGATTTCAGAGTTTCAGCTACGCCTTGTACCTGCACACAAGCGTGCATACTGTCCGAACGACCAATGCATTATATTCTATGTAGAAATACAACGTGTATCGCATATGTTTCCCTTTTCCTATATAATATACCATTCCCCACCCCTCCACTACGTTCTAACCTTTTGGATCTACATCATTTGACAGATATAGACATGCCAAACGTGCATGGTACCTATACTGCAGGCGCGCATGCTGACCAATCTGACCAGCTCATTACTTGTATTTGCTGAGACATTTAGTACCATTTTCTTGCCAGTCTACTAGATTAGGCCTTGTATTTTAATAATACTAGGTTCTAACATTTTTAATCCACATAATTTGGGAGATTTCAGAGTTTTAGCTATGCATTATACCTGCACACAAGCGTGTGTACTGACCGAACCAACCAAAGCATTATTTTCTATGTAGAAATACAACGAGTATCACATATAATTCCCTTTTCCTATATAATATACTATTCCTCACCCCCCCACCACGTTCTAACCTTTTAAATTCACATAATTTGGGAGATTTCTAAGTTTCAGCTACGCCTTGTACCTGCACACAAGCGTGCATACTGACCGAACCAACCAACGCATTATTTTCTATGTAGAAATACAACGAGTATCACATATGTTTCCCTTTTCCTATATAATATACCATTCCCCACCCCCCCATTACGTTCTAACCTTTTAGATCCACATAATTTGACAGATATAGACATTCCAAACGTGCATGGTACCTGTACTACAGGCGCGCATGCTGACCAAACTGACTACCGCATTACTTATGTTTGTAGAGACAGTTGGTACCATTTTCTTGCCAGTCTACTAGATTAGGCCTTGTACTTTAATAATACTAGGTTCTAACCTTTTCGATCCACATAATTTGGGAGATTTCAGAGTTTCAGCTACGCCTTGTACCTGCACACAAGCGTGCATACTGACCGAACCAACCAACGCATTATTTTCTATGTAGAAATACAACGAGTATCACATATGTTTCCCTTTTCCTATATAATATACCAATCTCCACCCCCCCACCACGTTCTAACCTTTTAGATCCACATAATTTGACAGATATAGACATTCCAAACGTGCATGGTACCTGTACTACAGGCGCGCATGCCGACCAAACTGACCAGCGCATTACTTATGTTTGTAGAGATAGTTGGTACCATTTTCTTGCCATTATACTAGATTAGGCCTTCTACTTTAATAATACTAGGTTCTAACCTTTTCGATCCACATAATTTGGGAGATTTCAGAGTTTCAGCTACGCCTTGTACCTGCACACAAGCGTGCATACTGACCGAACCAACCAACGCATTATTTTCTATGTAGAAATACAACGAGTATCACATATGTTTCCCTTTTCCTATATAATATACCATTCCCCACCCCCCCACCACGTTCTAACCTTTTAGATCCACATAATTTGACAGATATAGACATTCCAAACGTGCATGGTACCTGTACTACAGGCGCGCATGACGACCAAACAGACCAGCGCATTACTTATGTTTGTAGAGACAGTTGGTACCATTTTCTTGCCAGTCTACTAGATTAGGCCTTGTACTTTAATAATACTAGGTTCTAACCTTTTCGATCCACATAATTTGGGAGATTTCAGAGTTTCAAATACGCCTTGTACCTGCACACAAGCGTGCATACTGACCGAACCAACCAACGCATTGATTTTTTATGTAGAAATACAACGAGTATCACATATGTTTCCCTTTTCCTATATAATATACCATTCCCCACCCCCCCACCACGTTCTAACCTTTTAGATCCACATAATTTGACAGATATAGACATTCCAAACGTGCATGGTACCTGTACTACAGGCGCGCATGCCGACCAAACTGACCAGCGCATTACTTATGTTTGTAGAGACAGTTGGTACCATTTTCTTGCCAGTCTACTAGATTAGGCCTTGTACTTTAATAATACTAGGTTCTAACCTTTTCGATCCACATAATTTGGGAGATTTCAGAGTTTCAGCTACGCCTTGTACCTGCACACAAGCGTGCATACTGACCGAACCGACCAACGCATTATTTTCTATGTAGAAATACAACGTGTAGCGCATATGTTTCCGTTTCCCAATATGATATACCATTTCCCACCCCCCCACCATGATCTAACCTTTTAGATCTACATAATTTGACAGATATAGACATTCCAAACGTGCATGGTACCTGTACTACAGGCGCGCATGCTGACCAAACTGACCAGCGCATTACTTATGTTTGTAGAGACAGTTGGTACCATTTTCTTGCCAGTCTACTAGATTAGGCCTTGTACTTTAATAATACTAGATCTAACCTTTTTGATTCACATAATTTGGGAGATTTCAGAGTTTCATCTACGCCTTGTACCTGCACACAAGCGTGCATACTGACCGAACCAACCAACGCATCATTTTTTATGTAGAAATACAATAAGTATCACATCATATAGAATATACCAATCCCCTGTCATAATATTATGCTCTAGCCTGTAGTGGGGTGCTCTGTAGCGAGTACAACCCTTCTAGGGTTTGCTATTTGTATCCCCATTCTTGCTAGTGCAACCCCTCCTTTGCTTTTGCCTAAACTCTCTTGCCTAGCTAGGACTCTCCTAGCTATGGCTCCTAAGACTACCGCTTATCTTGACATGCTATCAGAGCGGTTACTGTCAGTGATAACAGACTGGAATGGTGAACTAGAAAGGATTGTGAGTACAAATATGAAACCCTAATGTTGTGACCCCCCTATAGGCTAACCCACTACAGCCTACACAAACACAACATATATAATGTTTGACACACCCCCATAGGCAAAGTGGGGGAGACCTAGGGGTCACAAGACCAGTCAAGGCAAAGCAAGGCAACAACAAGCTCAGGGTGGATCTCAAGGATACCACACAAATTCCGAGCACAAGCTAGTGGTCACAAGACCAGTTCACATGCAGGTTTATAACAGAGCATGAGATACAGTGATCACAACCTAGCAAGAGTAAACATGCAGGTAGATATATATATATAGTGATCACAGTACAAGCAAGGTCAAGAGGTAAGTAAGTGAGGTCCAGTAGGCACAAGGCCTAGTAGAGTGCAGAAGCGCTGATGGTCACAAGGCGGAAGCGCCTTGGTGAACACATCAGCAAGGTTGGCCTCAGTGGCCACGTAACGCAGACAAAGCTGACCGCGCTGCTGCAGCTCTCGAGCAAGGAAGTACCGCAGGGCGATGTGCTTCGTTCTGTGCTCCAGTCTGTGCTCCTCACACAAGGCAATGGCAGCCTGGTTGTCGACGTACAGCACTGGAGGAGAACGAGGCCGCTCACCCAAGTCGGTCAGCAGGTAGGTCAGCCAGCGTAGCTCCTGGGCAGCCATGGCTGTGGCGTAGATCTCAGCCTCACAACTGGAGCTGAGAACAGAAGAAGAGCGTGTAGAACGCCAAGAAACTGAGCCGGAGCCAAGGCTGAAGGTGTAACCCTGAGACGACCGCTGAGTAGCCTGGTCGTCCGCCCAAGAAGCGTCTGAGTGTCCAGTAAGTACAACTCGGTCTCGCCCTCCAAGCACTAGCCCCATGCCCGACGTACTGCACAAGTAGCGCAACACCCTCTTAGCGGCATCCATGTGCTCCTTCCTGTGACGGCCAGGAGCGACATAGCGTGCAAGGATGCTAAGAGGGTATGCAAGGTCAGGTCGAGTGCAGGTCATCAGGTACATGAGGCAGCCCACAAGCTCTGGATACGGGCCACTCGGCTCTACGGACTCATCCGAAGGCAGAGCTGAGAGCGAGTGACCGGTAGGCAGAGGAGTGGACTGAGGCGAGGAGTACGTGAAGCGGAAGCGCTGAAGGATCTGCTGCACCATATGTGACTGAGTCAAGGTGATGGTGCGCCGTGCTCTGTCCCGGGTGATCCGCAAGCCAAGATAGCTTGTCAGTTCACCCAGGTCTGTGCACGTGTGTCTCCTCTGCAGCTCCGACTTCACGTGGGCAAGTGCCGCGGTGTCAGCAGTGGCAAAGACCAAGTCGTCGACGTACACGAGGATGTAGAACGGCGGCAGTGAGGTGTCTGTGCGTAGAAACAGTGACGGGTCAGCAGTAGAGGGAGCGAACCCAAGAGCCGCAAGTGTCGTCCTCAGTGTGTCGTGCCACTCACGCGGTGCCTGGCGGAGACCGTAGACCGGCCGCTGAAGCCTCCACTGGGTACCAGGAGGAACCGACCCAGTGAAGCCAGGAGGGCGGCGCAGCCAGATCTCCTCGTGCAGGCTGCCCTGCAAGAAAGCAGTGCTGAAGTCAAGTGAGTGAAGCTCGTAGTCGCGCTGAGCGGCTATGTGCAGCAGCACCCGAAGAGTGGTCATCTTCGGGGTGGGGGAGAAGGTCTGAAAGAAGTCAACTCCCTCTCGCTGACTGAAGCCTCGAGCCACGTAGTGCGCCTTGAAGACAGGAGGAGAACCCGGTGGCCGCTTCACCCTGAAAATCCACATGCCACTGACGATGTTCGCCCCAGGTGGGGGAACCTCGTCGACGTAGGTGCGTGTGGACTTCCAGGAAGCCATCTCTGCGTCCATGGCTGTCTGCCACTGAGAGGAGTAGGGACCCGCCATCGCCTCAGCGTAAGTGCGCGGGGTCGGGATGTCTGGTGCATCCGGGTCTCCCTCAGGGGCAACTAGCATGGACACGAGGTGGGGCAAAGCAGCAGCAAAGCACTGGAACTCCTCCTGTCTGTCCTCAAGGACGTCCGTGCCAAGAGCACACTCACCCCCGACGGACGGAGGACAGACGGACTCAGAGTCAGACTCGACAACAAGGCTAGTGGCATAGTCTAGACGACACCGGGCAGCAAAGTCTATCAACTCAGCGACCAGAGCAGACGCAGCAGAGGACTCAAAGGTAGGGTCAGTGACAACAGTAGCGAGGAGACGGGTGACAGTGGGACTGGCAGCACGACGGGAGTCAGACTCCGGATCAGGAAGAGTAGGCAGAGAGGAAGCAGGAGGAGACGGTAGCGGGACACGCTGAGGAGCAGTGGAGGGACGCAGAGTCATGTAGTGAGTGCCAGGGACAGGAGGAGGACGCTCACGTGGGACACGACGACCAGTGCGAGCAGTACGAACAGGCGACGCAGGACGAGACTCAGGCTCACGACGCTCTGTAAGACCTCCTGTGGGACCAGTGTAAGGAGAGGGAGCAGGGAGAGGCGAGGCAGGCGGGAACTGTGACTGCGACTGGACAGGCGGAGGACACTCTACGGAGGGAGGAGGACAAGGAGGAGGAGCCTGACCAAGAACCTGCTGAAGAAGTGGTACGAAGTACGGTCGCGGCCTCGTAGCGTCTCCAGAACCAGCAGAGACACCAGCGGCAGGGTCCTCAGCACCAGCAGCAGCTCCAACGTCCGGGTCTCCAGCACCAGCAGCAGCTCCACCGTCCGGGTCCTCAGCTCCAGCAGTAGCTCCAACGCCCGGGTCCGCAGCACCAGCAGCAGCGCCACCGCTCGGGTCCGCAGCACCAGCAGCAACTCCACCAGCCGGGTCCTCAGCTCCAGCAGTAGCTCCAACGTCCGAGTCCTCAGCACCAGCAGCAGCTCCACCGCCCGGGTCCTCAGCACCAGCAGCAGCTCCAGCGCCCGGGTCCTCAGCACCAGCAGAAGCTCCAACGCCCGGGTCCTCAGCACCAGCAGCAGCGCCACCCCCAGGGTCCGCAGCACCCGGAGGACCACTCCGAAGACTGCAGCGGCGTGTGTACCACTCTCGGATCTGCTGAATGGGGGGGAGCTCCTGGGTAGGAGGGGAAGTACCGGGACGAGCTCCAGCAGCACCTCTCCGGAGGCGGCAGTACTCGAGGTACCTCTCCTGCAGCTGCTGGGAGGAGAGGGCTCCTCCAGGTGTAGCACGCTCAGTCTCAGCACCCCCAGACTCAGCACCCCCAGACTCCGCACCCCCAGGCTCAGCACCTCCAGGCTCCGCACCGCCAGGCTCCGCACCTCCAGGCTCAACACCCCCAGGCTCCGCACCCCCAGACTCAGCACCCCCAGGCTCAGCACCCCCAGACGCAGGACGAGAGTCAACAGCTACCTCGACAGGCTCACCCGGGTCTACCTGGGACACACCTGAGGGAGCGGCACCCTGAGGGGGGAGGGGGTCTGGTACCTCAGCACCTGGAGCGAGGAAGAGAGGTGGGGGGGGGAGCGGGGCAGTGCGGTAGGGGAAGAGGCGGTAGTAGGGGACGGACTCGTCAAAAGTGACGTCCTGAGAGGCCAGGACACGACGCGAGGTGGGGTGGTAGAACTGCCAACCAGGGGCGTCCGGGACAAAGCCAAGGAAGACGCAGGGGACAGCGCGACGGGAGAGCTTGTCCGCGGACGTGTCGCGGACAAAAGCTCGGGATCCCCAGACCCGAAAACACGACGCATCGCCAGCCTCTCCCGTCCAACGTAGTGTCGGAGAAGTCTCGGGCAAGGAGACACGGGGCCAGAGGTTGAGCTGATGCGCAGCGTATCGGACCGCAAACGGCCACAGAAAATGGGGGGCAGCCGCATGACTCAAGGAGGTACGAGCGACCTCCATGACTAGACCAATGCGGCGCTCAGCAACCCCATTCTGCTGTGGAGAGGCCGGAAGCGTGAACGACTGCTCAATGCCCTCCTGCTGACAGAAGGCCTCCAGGAGGCCAGAGGAAAACTCCCCACCTCTGTCAGAGTGCAGACGCAGGACAGGAAAGTCGGAGCGGAAACGCCTGGTGAGCTGGAGACGAGATCTGCGGATCCAAGGGATCAAGACATCAGGTACGTCACCCTTGGCTCGCAAGGGGAAGACCGTGGTGTAGCGCGAGAAGTCGTCAACAACGAGCAGGAAGTACCGCTCCTGACCCTGTCCACGGACGCGGGCTGGGCCCCACACGTCCAAGTGGAGCGTCTGCAAGGGAGCAGTCGTCGGGGGAAAGGAGGAGGAGTGAGGAGCGGCGCGCTGCCGCCCCTCGACACAGGGAATACAGGGAGGAGCAGGCGAGTCGGGAAGGGGAGGGAGCACCCTGGGAAGACCAGCAACAAGGTCCCGTTTGTGCATGGCCCGAAGGCGCTGCACAGACGGGTGACCAAGGCGGTGGTGCCAAAGGACAGTCTCATGCGCCAGAGAGCGACACGAGCAGGGGGCGGACAGCTGACCT
Organism: Closterium sp. Yama58-4; assembly: GCA_947470075.1. NCBI lineage: Eukaryota > Viridiplantae > Streptophyta > Zygnematophyceae > Desmidiales > Closteriaceae > Closterium > Closterium sp. Yama58-4. The sequence goes on from CANIUD010000009.1 coordinate 51,165, forward strand.
GACGCAGACGCAGACGTAGACGCAGACGCAGCTACCTGAGGGGACTCAGTGGTCAGTGTGTACAGGTCCGACCCCGGCTCTCGAGTGAAAGTAGCCAGGTGGCGACCCGTCCGAGCACACGTGCAGTGTGTCACGCGCTCGTAGGCAGGGGTGAACTGGTGAACACCCGAGTCCTGGAGCGCACAACCCGCCACCAAGTTCGTAGAGAACGAGGGGAGGTAGAGACCTGAAAGCGTGCCGGACGGGACCGCAGGACAAGGAAGAACAGTGGAGGAGGTCGCAATGACCGGACCCCCAGAGGGGTCAGCAAGGGAGACAGCAACTGGCCGAGCGAGTGGCTCAAGGACAGTGCGGTCACGAAAGAAAGAGCGAGAGGCACCTGAGTCCAGTGTGAAGGTGTGCAGTGCTGCAGTCAACTCAGTACCAGGGGGCACGGACGCACTAGCACCTAGGGCAGCAGCCTCACCAGGACCTGTGGGAGCAGACGCACTAGCACCTAGAGCGGCAGCCGGACTGGCCTGAATGCCCGGGTCGGGCGGAACACGCAAGTACTGAGCACCCTCTCCACTAATAGACATGGCATACATGGCAGTGAGAATAGCATCAAAGTCTAGAGCCCAAATATCGACACCCCTCTTTTCCAGATCAGCCCAGCGCGGCAGCTCAGCGGCATCAGGAAACTGGGTGCGCCACGCGTCGTTAAGGCGCGCGAAGCAGCGGTGCGTGGGGTGCGGCCTCCCACACTGCTGGCCGCTGCGGTCACCTGTGCGAATGACGTACGTGCAGGTAAAGCCACGCTGCGCATACCACTCACGGGCGGCCTGAAGCGTCGGGGCGGGCTGCTGACTCGGGCCTCCGCCAGTGCCTCCACGACCACCACCGCCACCACCACCGCCTCGGCCACCTCCACCCCTGCCGCCGCCACGACCACCTCCACCTCCGCTGCCGCCTCCACCCCTGCCACCGCTCCCGCCGCTGCTGTCTCCTCCCCCACTGCCGCCACTAGCCTCCCCAGTCGCGCCTCCACTCCCACCGCCTCCACCCCCACCTCCTCCGCCACCACCCCCACCCCTGCCTCCCTTGCTCCTGCGGCGCCCGCTCGAAGCAGACGCGGTCCCGACCTTCTCAGCACCAAGGAGGTCGACAGCAGCAGCAGAGGCGACAGAGGGGAGGAGGGGGGAAGGGGAACACCCCTCGAAGAACGGGGTGCGGGGGTCGCCACAAGAGGTGCCTACAGCGACGATGCTCGCCTCAGCTGCAAGCAGTTCCTTCTCGAGGAGGGCAACAGTGAGCTCAGTGGGGGAGCGAGAGAGGAAGTGGTCCCTGACTGCGCGCAGAGAGTCAGGGAGGCGGGTGACGATGTGGTAGAGAGTGATCCAGAGCGGGGGGGGGTTGCTAGTGAGAAACTCGGCAGGCATAGCAGCGCGAAAGCGGGCCTCACTAGTCTTAAGGTGGGTGATGAGGTCTGCGACAGTGTGAAAGGAGGCTAGGTCGGGGAACAGGTAGGGGAGAGTGAGGCGGCCTAGCGTAGCAGAAGCGGGTGAGGAGTAACGGGCAACTACAGCGGTGTAGAGGTCCTTAGCAGTCTTGCACTGGCCGAAGTGCTCGCGCTCGTCTAGCGGCAGGGAGTTGCGAATAGCAAAGCGAGCGTGCGCATCACGAGTCTGCCACTGAGAGCGTAGAGTGCTGTCAGCAGACGTGTCAGGGGCAGTAGCATGGCCTAGGGCGTGGTCGTACAGCGAGATGTCTTCCTTGGCAGTGAGCTGTAGGAACAGGTGCAGGTCATCTAGCCAGGTTTCGAACTTCACCGGACGGCCCTCGGCATCGAAAGCTAGAACGGGAGGACTAGCCATAGTGACAGTAGTAGGAGTAGGAACTAGGCCGCTGGAAAGGTGTGCGTAGGGTCAACGGGGCCGGCGGGGCCGCTAGGTAAGGCGCGGGCGGGGTCGACTGTCCGTAGTGGCACACGAGCGGCAGTAGTAGGGAGCGTGGCAGCAGGAGCTGCAACGGCGCACTGGTGGCAGCGGCTGCGAGCGGTGCACAAGTAGCAGCGGCAGCAGCACTCGGGCAGCAGCGGCGTATGTGCACGAGCGGCAGCGACGCACGGGCAGCAGCGGCGCACGGGCAGCGGCGGCGCACGGGCAGCGGTAGCGTAGGGGCAGCGGCGGCGCACGGGCAGCGGCGGCGCACGGGCGGCAGCAGTGCACGTGCGGCGACGGCAGGAGGCGGCGGTGCGCAAGCAGCAGCGGAAGCAGCGCACGGGCGGCAGCTGCGTATGCGCACGTGCGGCAGTGGCAGCGGCGCACGGGCGGCTGCGGGCAGCGGGGCGTGCGCGAGCAGGCGACGGGCGGCTGCGGGGCGTGCGCGAGCAGGCGACGGGCGGCTGCGGGGCGTGCGCGAGCAGGCGACGGGCGGCTGCGGACGGGCGGCCTCTGCGACGGCGGGCTGCGGGCCTGCGGGGCGTGCGCGAGCAGGCGACGGGCGGCTGCAGCAGCGGGTGCGTCAGCGTGGCGCACAGGGCAGCGGCGGGCAGTGCGCGAGGCCACGAGGCGCACGGGCAGCAGCGCAAAGGCGCGCGGGCAGCGGGGAGGCAGCGTGACGGGCCGCGCGCGAAGAAAATAAAGCGCGCGCGGGCAGCTGGCGGGGCGCACGCGTGAAAACGGCCGCGCGCGAGCGGCTAGTACGGCGCGCGCGGTAAAAAAAAAAGGAAAGCCACGCGCGGGCGGCTAGCGAGCTGCGTGCGCGTGGTAGGTAGGTAAGGAGCGCTCTAGGACGCGCAGGCGCACGAGGCGCACAGTAGGTAGGTAGGTAGGTAGGTGGGCCCTAAGAACAGTCCTAGCGACGGACCTGCTCTGAAACCATGTCAGTGATAACGGACTGGAATGGTGAACTAGAAAGGATTGTGAGTACAAATATGAAACCCTAATGTTGTGACCCCCCTATAGGCTAACCCACTACAGCCTACACAAACACAACATATATAATGTTTGACAGTTACGCTCCTGGCCTGTGGGCCCGCCTGCTTCCGCTGCCTTCCTGTGTGTCGCGCGTCCCGTGGCGCGCGATGTTCGTTTTTTCTTCCCGCCGCGCGCTCGGGGCGCGCGGCGGTTTTCTGCCCGCCGTGCGCCCCGAGGCGCGCGGCGGTTTCCCACCGTCGAAGCGCCCCCCGTCGCCCGTCGAAGCGCTCCCCCCCGTCGCCCGTCGAAGCGCCCCCGTCGCCCGTCGGAGCGCCCCCCGTCGCCCGTCGAAACGCCCCCGTCGCCCGTCGAAGCGCCCCTGGGACCCTCGTGTCAGAATAACTAGGCAAGAATGAATGCATTGAATGGAACAGTTGGGTACAAGTAGCAAACCCTAGTTGGGGTTGTACCCCATATTGGCTACCCCACTACAGCCTACCAACATATAACACATTACAATTTAACACACCCCCATAGGCAAAGTGGGGGAGAACAAAGGGTCACAAGACCAGTCCAGCAAAGCAACACAAGCCCAGGGTGGATCACAACGTCACCACACTCCGAGCACAAGCAAAGGCCACAAGGCCAGTTCACATGCAGTGCTAGATATAGTACAAGACAAGTAACACAGTGATCAAAACCTAGCAAGCAAGCAACAAGATATATATAAAGTACAGTACAAAGAATGTCAAGCAGTGAGCAAGTGAGGAAACGTGGACACAAGGCCTAAAGAAGTACAGTGCCGCTGATGATCACTAGGCGGGAGCGCCTTGGTGAAGATATCAGCAGTGTTGGCCTTCGAGTCCACGTACACAAGCCGAAGCTGACCGCGCTGCTGAAGCTCTCGAGCAAGAAAGTAGCGAAGAGCAATGTGCTTCGTCCTGTGCTCCAGTCTGTGCTCCTGACACAAGGCAAGAGCCGCCTTGTTGTCACCGTACAGAACTGGAGGAGAACTAGGCCGCTCTCCCAAGTCAGTCAGCAGGTAGGTGAGCCAGCGTAACTCCTGTGCAGCCATGGCTGTCGCGTAGATCTCAGCCTCACAACTAGAGCCGAGAACAGAGGAAGAGCGGGTGGACCGCCACGAGACAGAACCAGAGCCAAGGCTGAAGGTGTAACCCTGTGACGACCGCTGCGTAGCCAGGTCGTCCACCCAAGAAGCGTCCGAGTGACCAGTGAGGACAACTCTGTCGCGTCCTCCAAGCACCAGCCCCATGCCTGATGTACTGCACAAGTAACGCAGCACCCTCTTAGCAGCCTCCCAGTGCTCTCGCCTGTGTCTCCCAGGCGCAACGTAACGAGCAAGGATGCTAAGAGGGTACGCGAGGTCAGGTCGCGTGCAAGTCATCAGGTACATGAGGCAGCCTACAAGCTCTGGGTACGGGCCACTCGGCTCTACGGACTCGTCCGAAGGTGGAGCTGAGAGCGAGTGGCTGGTAGCCAGAGGTGTGGCCTGTGGTGAGGAGAACTGGAAGCCGAAGCGCTGAAGGACCTGCTGCACCATGTGTGACTGAGTCAGGGTGATGGTGCGGCGAGCTCTGTCCCGGGTGATCTGCAAGCCAAGGTAGCTACGCAGTTCACCCAGGTCAGTGCAGGTGTGTCTCTTCTGCAGCTCCGACTTCACAAGAGCGAGTGCCTCAGTGTCAGCAGTAGCAAAGACCAAGTCGTCGACGTACACGAGAATGTAGAACGGCGGCAGCGACGTGTCTGTGCGCAGAAACAGCGACGGGTCAGCAGTAGACGGCGCGAACCCAAGAGCCGCAAGTGTAGTCCTCAGTGTGTCGTGCCACTCACGTGGCGCCTGGCGGAGACCGTAGACTGGTCGGCGGAGGCTCCACTGGGTACCAGGAGGAAACGACCCAGTAAAGCCAGGTGGACGGCGCAGCCAGATCTCCTCGTGCAGGCTGCCCTGCAGGAACGCTGTGCTGAAGTCAAGAGAGTGAAGCTCGTAGTCACGCTGAGCAGCAACGTGCAGCAGAACCCGAAGAGTGGTCATCTTCGGGGTGGGGGAGAAGGTCTGGAAGAAGTCGACCCCCTGACGCTGACTGAAGCCTCTAGCAACGTAACGAGCCTTGAAGACAGGCGGAGAACCTGGCGGCCGCTTCACCCTGAAAATCCACATGCCATCGACGATGTTCGCCCCAGGAGGGGAAACCTCGTCGACGTAGGTGCCTGTGGACTTCCAGGATGCCATCTCTGCGTCCATGGCTGTCTGCCACTGAGAGGAGTAGGGACCCGAGATCGCCTCTGCGTAAGTGCGCGGAGTGGGGATGTCTAGTGCATCCGGGTCTCCCTCAGGGGCAAGCAACCAGGCCACGAGATGAGGTACAGCAGCCGCGAGAGAGTCAAAGTCCTCCTGCCTGTCCTCAAGGACGTCCGTGCCAAGAGCACACTCACCCCCGACGGACGGAGGACAGACAGACGCAGACTCAGACTCAGCAACAAGGCTAGCAGCGTAGTCTAGACGACATGCAGCAGCAAAGTCAACCAACTCAGCGACCAGAGCAGACGCAGCCGAGGACTCAAAGGTAGGGTCAGTGACAACAGTAGCTAGGAGACGCGTGACAGTAGGGTGCTCAGCGCGATACCGGTCAGACTCAGGGTCCGGAACGGCAGGCAAAGAGGACGCAGGAGGAGACGGTAGAGGGACACGCTGAGGAGCAGTAGAGGGACGCAGAGTCATGTAGTGAGTGCCTGGGACAGGAGGAGGACGCTCACGACGGACACGACTACCAGTGCGAGCAGGACGAACAGGCGACGCAGGACGAGACTCAGGCTCACGACGCTCTGTAAGACCTCCTGTGGGACCAGTGTAAGGAGAGGGAGCAGGGAGAGGCGAGGTAGGCGGTAACTGTGACTGCGGCTGGACAGGCGGAGGACACTCTACGGAGGGAGGAGGACAAGGAGGAGGAGTCTGCCCAAGAACCTGCTGAAGGAGCGGTACGAAGTACGGTCGCGGCCGCGCAGCGTCTCCAGAAGCAGAAGAGACTCCAGCGGCCGGGTCCTCAGTACCAGCAGGAGCTCCAACGGCCGGGTCCCCAGCACCAGCAGCAGCGCCACCAGGTGGGTCCGCAGCTCCAGCAGCAGCGCCACTCCCAGGGTCCGCAGCACCGCTAGGAAGAGCACCCCCAGAGTCGGCAGCTCCAACTCCGCTAGCACCGCCAGCTCCAGAGTCCCCAGCTCCAGCAGCTCCAGTCGTAGTGCTCCCAGAACAACCAGTCCCGGCAGCTCCAGTACCCCCAACTCCAGCCGAGCCACTAGGACGGCGAAAGCGCCGGACGTACCAGTCACGAAGCTGCTGCGGTGTGAGAGACTGCTCAGCACCCCGAACCGGAGCACCCCCAGACGCAGTAACCCGAGGCTCCGTAGGCTCAGTAGCAGCACCCCCAGGCTCAGTACCCGCAGGCTCAGCACCCCCAGACTCAGCACCCCCAGACTCCGCACACGCAGGCTCAGCACCCCCAGTCGCAGCACCCCCAGGCTCAGCACCCCCAGGCGGCAAACTCTCAGGCACAGTACCCTCAGCTCCAGCACCCGCAGTCCCAGCACTCCCAGGCCCAGCACCCGCAGGCTCAGCACCCCCAGGCTCAGCACTCCCAGTAGTACCACCTGCAGCAGCACCTGAGTCACCTGTGACCTCGACAGGCTCAGCGACGGGAGGAGGGTCTACCTGAGAGACACCTGAAGGAGCAGGACCCTGAGGGGGAAGGGGGTCTACCGGAGGGGGACCAGGAGCAAGGAAAAGCGGCGGGGGAGGGAGGGGGGCAGTGCGGTAGGGGAAGAGACGGTAAAAAGGGACCGACTCGTCAAAGGTGACGTCCTGAGAGGCGAAGACCCGGCGCGAGGTGGGGTGGTAAAACTGCCAGCCCGGCGCGTCAGGGACAAAGCCAAGGAAGACACAGGGAAGTGTGCGGGAGGAGAGCTTGTCCGCGGACGTATCGCGGACAAGGGCACGAGCACCCCACACCCGGAAGCGCGACGCATCGCCAACCTCCCCCGTCCAACGCAGTGTGGGCGAGGTCTCCGGCAAGGAGACACGGGGCCAGAGGTTGAGCTGATGTGCGGCGTACCGGACAGCAAACGGCCACAGAAAATGGGGAGCCGCCGCGTGGACCAAGGAGGTACGAGCAACCTCCATGACCAGGCCAATGCGGCGCTCAGCAACCCCATTCTGCTGTGGGGAGTCCGGAAGCGTGAAGGTCTGCTCGATGCCCTCCGCCTGACAGAAGGTCCTCAAGAGATCGGAGGAAAACTCACCACCTCTGTCAGAGTGCAGACGCAGGACAGGGAGATCCGTCCGGAAACGGCGGCGGAGCTGGAGACGAACTGTGCGGATCCAAGGGATCAGAACAGCAGGGACCTCACCCTTGGCGCGCAAGGGGAAGACCGTGGTGTAACGCGAGTAGTCGTCGACAACCAGCAAAAAGTACCGCTCACCGCCCTGGCCACGAACGCGGGCTGGGCCCCACACGTCCAGGTGGAGGGTCTGCAGAGGAGCCTCTGTCGGGGGGAACGAGGAGGAGTGAGGAGCGGCGCGCTGCCGCCCCTCGACGCAAGGAAGGCAAGGCGGCGCAGGCGAGGCAGGGAGGGGAGGGAGGGACCTGGGAAGACCAGACACAAGGCGGCTACGGTGCATGCCACGGAGGCGTGGCAAGGAGGGGTGACCCAGGCGGTGGTGCCAGAGAAGAGTCTGGTGCGACAGGGAACGACACTCACAGGTGTGGGCCACCAGACCTGACGCGGACACCTGACCGACAGCAGCGACCTGAGGAGACGCAGTGGTCAGTGTGTAGAGACTCGACCCCGGCCGACGGGTAAACGTAGCCAGGTGGCGGCCGGTCCTGGAGCACGTGCAGATCGCCACACGCTGTCCTCCAGGGGTAAAGGTGTCAACCCACTGATCCTGGATGACAGCGTTGCTCACCAGGTTCGTCGAGAACGAGGGGAGGTGGAAACCCGACAACGAGCCAGACGGAACCGCCGGACAAGGGAGCACAGTGGTGGACTGGGCAAGGACTGGGCCCCCAGAGGGGTCAGCCAAGGAGACTGGTACCGGTGCAGGAAGCGGTGTGAGCTCAGTACTGTCACGAAAGAAACAGCGGGAAGCACCTGAGTCAAGGGTGAAGGTGTGACAGGCCTCAGCCGGTGCGGTACCTGAGAGAGCAGTCTCTGTGGGTGCTGTACCTGAGAGAGCAGACTCGCAAACAGCCGGGACAGCACTGGAGGGAGCAAGTACAGGGGGCACCATACCGGAGAGAGCAGACTCACTAGTACCCAGGGCAGCGGGCTCTATACCTGGGTCAGGCGGCACACACAAGTAACAGTCTCCCTCGGCACTAACAGTCAATGCATACATGGCAGCAATAATAGCATCATAGTCAAGAGCAAAGATATCAACACCAGCCCTCATGAGTTCAGCCCAGCGGGGGCGCTCAACATCCTCGCCCATCTCCTCACGCCAAGCGTCGTCAAGGCGGGAGAAGCAGCGGTACGGGGTGTGGAACCTCCCACACGTCTGTCCCTTGCGGTCACCTGTGCGAATGACATAGGAACAGCGGCCACTGCCCCCCGACGTCCCACGCTGAGCAAGCCACTCACGAAGTTGCTGGGTCGTCTGGGGACGCTGCTGCTGCTGGGAGCTCTGGGCCGAGCCAGTGCCTCCACTCCGACCTCCGCCGCCACCACTACCACCGCTCCGACCGCCACCGCCGCCACCGCCACCGCCGCCGCCGCCGCCACCGCCGCCGCCGCCACCACCGCCACCGCTCCCTCCGCCGCCCCCGCCTCCGCTGCCGACCCCACTCCCACCAGCACTCCCGCCACCGCTCCCTCCAGCACCGCCTCCCCCCCCCCCCCCCCACCTCCTCCCCCCCCAGCGCCACCCCCGCCACCCTTGCCCCCCTTGCCCTTGCCGGTGCGGCGCCTCCCACCAGGAGCAGAAGCAGCGCCAGCAGACTCAGCACCAAGGAAGTCAACAGCAGCAGCAGTAGCGTAGGAGGGAGCGAGGGGAGAGGGAGAACACCCCTCAAAGATGGGGGTGCGAGGAGCGCCACGAGCAGCACCGACAGCGACAATGCTCTTTTCGGCCGCTAGCAGCTGCTCCTCTAGGAGGGCGACTGTGAGCTCAGTGGGACAGCGAGCAAGGAAGTGGTCTCGAACTGAGCTGAGGGTGTCAGGGAGACGGGTGACTATGAAGTGGAGTGTCCAGTACAGTGGAGGGGGGTTCTTAGCGCAGAACTCGGTGGGAAGGGCGGCACGCAGGCGAGCATCACTAGTGCGAAGGTGGGTGATAAGATCGGCGACTGTAGTAAAGGTGGACAGCTCAGGGAACAGGTACGGCAGCATGAGGCGGCTAAGCTCGGCTGTGGCAGGCGAGGAGTAGCGAGCAACGACAGCATCGTACAGGGCCTTAGCGGATTTGCAGTCGCCAAAATGCTCGAGCTCAGCTAGCGGCAGGTGACTGCGAATGGCTAGGCGAGCAGCTGCGTCACGAGTCTGCCAGTGGGAACGAACACTAAGCTCAGCTGTGGCAGGAGGGGCAGGTGCAGCACCAGACGCGTAATCATAGAGCGACACATGCTCCTTGCTATCGCTCAGAAGGAACAGCTGCAGGTCATCCAGCCAGGTGGCGAACTTCACAGGGCGGCCCTCAGCATCGAACGACAGCACGCGGATAGAAGCCATAGCGACAGTGCGACTGAGCAAAGGAAGCTGCCGCAGCGCTGCAGGTAGGTAGCTCGGCGGGAAGCGCGGCGGGCGGGCGACGCGGCGAGCGGGCAGTGCGGGGGGACGGGCGACGCTGCGAAGTGGGCAGCGGGCGGGCTACGAAGCGGGCAGCACGGTGGGCAGGCGGCGCTGCAGGCGGGAAGTGCGGCGGGCGGGCTGCGAAGCGGGCAGCGGGACGGGCGGGCGACGCGGCGAGCAGGCAGCGCGGCGGGCGGGCTGCGAAGCGGGCAGCGGGCGGGCGGGCTGCGAAGCGGGCAGCGGGCGGGCGGGCGACGCTGCAAGCGGGCAGCGGGCGGGCGGGCGACGCTGCGAGAGAGCAGCGTGGCGGGCGGGCTGCGAAGCGGGCAGCGGGCGGGCGGGCGACGCTGAAGCAGGTGGGCAGCGGGCGGGCTGGCGACGCTGCGAGCGGGCAGCGCGGCGGGCGGGCGACGCAGCAGGTGGGCAGCGAGGCGGGCGGGCGACGCTGCGAGCGGGCGACGCTGCAAGCGGGCCGCGAGGCGGGCGGGCGACGCTGCGAGCGGGCAGCGCGGCGGGCGGGCGACGCTGCGAAGCGGGCAGCGGGCGGGCGGGCGACGCTGCAAGCGGGCAGCGGGCGGGCGGGCGACGCTGCGAGCGGGCAGCGCGGCGGGCGGGCTGCGAAGCGGGCAGCGGGCGAGCTGGCGTCGCTGCGAAGCGGGCAGCGGGCGGGCGGGCGACGCTGCAAGCGGGCAGCTCGGCAGGCGGGCGACGCTGCGAGGGGCGCGCGAGGGCGCTAACGAGGGGCGCACGAGGGCGCTAACACGGGCGCGCGAGGGCGCTAGCGAGGGCGCGCGAGGGCGCTAACGAGAGGCGCACGAGGGCGCTAACGAGGGCGCGCGAGGGCGCTAACGAGGGTAGGGCACGGGGTAGCGTGGTAACCGCATGCGAGCGGTGGTGGGCCCTTAAAAAAAAAAAACGGTCGGTAGGTCCTAGGGACCTCCTGCTCTGAATACCATGTCAGAATAACTAGGCAAGAATGAATGCATTGAATGGAACAGTTGGGTACAAGTAGCAAACCCTAGTTGGGGTTGTACCCCATATTGGCTACCCCACTACAGCCTACCAACATATAACACATTACAATTTAACACCGCGCGCGGCCCGTACGGGCTGCGCCAGGCCTGCGCGCGGCCCGTACGGCCTGCGCCAGGCCCGCGCGCGGCCCGGGCAGCCCGCGCGCGCCTCGTCCGGCCTGCGGCAGGCCCGTGCGCGCGCCTCGTCCGTCCCCCGAGCTTCTGCCGGCGCCCCACCCCCGCTACTGCCCGCGTTCCTGTGTTAGGGTTTGGGGGTGGAGGGTATGGGGGTGCCGTGAGTGTGAGCCGTCCCCTGCTCCTCCTCCTCCTCCGTCTCCCACTGCTGCAGCTGCTGCTCAGGGGGGTGGGTGTGTGGGAGCCGAGGGTTTAGGGTTTAAGGGGGGTGCCATGGGAGTGGAGCTAGGGTTTCAGCAGGGGGTGTGTGTCGAAGGGTGTGGGACTGTTGGGGGAGGTTGAGGGGAGGTTGCCGTCGTGTCGTACGCAGCGCCTGTACTCCGGGGCACTCACTCCCGGTAGCTCAGAGAGCCGGTTGCGCCGTCGCCTGTGGGTCCGTTGCTCCTGCTGCTCGTCTTAGCCGCGGAGCCTGTTACTCCTGTACTCCGGGGCACTCACTCCCGGTAGCCACTGTGTCGCACCAGAGCCGTCTGTTGCCCGTGTGCCTGCAGCTTCAGTCGTCGCCTCCCATCTACTCTCCTCTCGCCAGCCCTCCTCCTCCTCACTTGCCCGTTGTGACTACCACTAGCTTTGCTCATAATTGTGAACTTTAAACTATTGCTTCTTAAACTTGTGCTCAGAATGTGTGGTGACATTGTGATCCACCCTGAGCTTGTACTGCTTTGCTTGCTCTGCTGATTACACCCCACTTTGGCTATGGGGGTGTGTCAGAATATTATGCTCTAGCCTGTAGTGGGGTGCTCTGTAGCGAGTACAACCCTTCTAGGGTTTGCTATTTGTATCCCCATTCTTGCTAGTGCAACCCCTCCTCTTTCGCCTAAACTCTCTTGCCTAGCTAGGACTCTCCTAGCTATGGCTCCTAAGACTACCGCTTATCTTGACATCCCCACCCCCCCACCACGTTCTAACCTTTTAGATCCACATAATTTGACAGATATAGACATTCCAAACGTGCAGGCGCGCATACCGACCAAACTGACCAGCGCATTACTTATGTTTGTAGAGACAGTTGGTACCATTTTCTTGCCAGTCTACTAGATTAGGCCTTGTACTTTAATATAACTAGGTTCTAACCTTTTCGATCCACATAATTTTGGAGATTTCAGAGTTTCAGCTACGCCTTGTACCTGCACACAAGCGTGCATACTGACCGAACCGACCAACGCATTATTTTCTATGTAGAAATACAACGTGTATCGCATATATTTCCCTTTTTCTATATAATATACCAATCCCCACCCCCCCACCACGTTCTAACCTTTTAGATCTACATAATTTGACAGATATAGACATTCCAAACGTGCATGGTACCTGTACTACAGGCGCGCATGCTGACCAAACTGACCAGCGCATTACTTATATTTGCAAAGACATTTAGTACCATTTTCTTGCCAGTCTACTAGATTAGGCCTTGTACTTTAATAATACTAGGTTCTAACCTTTTCGATCCACATAATTTTGGAGATTTCAGAGTTCCACCTATGCCTTGTACCTGCACACAAGCGTGCATACTGACCGAACCAACCAACGCATTATTTTCTATGTAGAAATACAACGAGTATCACATATCCCATATATAATATACCAATCCCCACCCCCCCACCACGTTCTAACCTTTTAGATCCACATAATTTGACAGATATAGACATTCCAAACGTGCATGGTACCTGTACTGCAGGCGCGCATGCCGACCAAACTGACCAGCGCATTACTTATGTTTGTAGAGACAGTTGGTACCATTTTCTTGCCAGTCTACTAGATTAGGCCTTGTACTTTAATAATACTAGGTTCTAACCTTTTCGATCCACATAATTTGGGAGATTTTAGAGTTTCAGCTGCGCCTTGTACCTGCACACAAGCGTGCATACTGACGTGTATCGCATATGTTTCCCTTTTCTTATATAATATACCATTCCCCACCCCCCACGCGCTTCTAGCCTCAAACCGCGCTAGCCTAATTGGTCATCGGCCCTTGAGAATGAAGAGCGCCGGCTGCACTTCCTGCACACATGCGGATCCTAGCGCGTTTTGAGGCTAGAAGCGCTCGCAGTGAGCGTTTTTCTTCTACCAGGTCACGTGGCTGCGCTTGTCTAGACCTCTTGCCAAGCCAGCAAGGGCATGGAAGGGTTGCTAGCATCACTGGTCATCGGCCCTTGAGAATGAAGAGCGCCCGCTGCACTTCCTCCACATGTGCGGATCCTAGCGCGTTTTGAGGCTGGAAGTGCTTCCAGTGAGCGTTTTTCTTCTACCAGGTCACGTGGCTGCGCTTGTCTAGGCCTCTTGCCAAGCCAGCAAGGGCGTGGAAGGGTTGCGAGCATCATTGGTCATCGGCCCTTGAGATTGAAGAGCGCCCGCTGCACTTCCTCCACATGTGGGGATCCTAGCGCGTTTTGAGGCTAGAAGAGTTCGTTTTGAGCATTTTTCCTCTACCAGGTCACGTGGCTGCGCTTGTCTAGGCCTCTTGCCAAGCCAGCAAGGGCGTGGAAGGGTTGTGAGCATCATTGGTCATCGGCCCTTGAGAATGAAGAGCGCCCGCTGCACTTCCTCCACATGTGCGGATCCTAGCGCGTTTTGAGGCTAGAGGCGCTCGTTTTGAGCGTTTTTCTTCTACCAGGTCACGTGGCTGCGCTTGTCTAGGCCTCTTGCCAAGCCAGCAAGGGCGTGGAAGGGTTGTGAGCATCATTGGTCATCGGCCCTTGAGAATGAAGAGCGCCCGCTGCACTTCCTCCACATGTGCGGATCCTAGCGCGTTTTGAGGCTAGAAGCGCTCGCAGTGAGCGTTTTTCTTCTACCAGGTCACGTGGCTGCGCTTGTCTAGGCCTCTTGCCAAGCCAGCAAGGGCGTGGAAGGGTTGCGAGCATCATTGGTCATCGGCCCTTGAGAATGAAGAGCGCCCGCTGCACTTCCTCTACATGTGCGGATCCTAGCGCGTTTTGAGACTAGAAGCGCTCGCAGTGAGCGTTTTTCTTCCACCAGGTCACGTGGCTGCGCTTGTCTAGGCCTCTTGCCAAGCCAGCAAGGGCGTGGAAAGGTTGCGAGCATCATTGGTCGTCGGCCCTTGAGAATGAAGAGCGCCCGCTGCACTTCCTCCACATGTGCGGATCCTAGCGCGTTTTGAGGCTAGAAGCTCTCGCGGTGAGCGTTTTTCTTCTACCAGGTCATGTGGCTGCGCTTGTCTAGGCCTCTTGCCAAGCCAGCAAGGGCGTGGAAGGGTTACGAGCATCATTGGTCATCGGCCCTTGAGAATGAAGAGCGCCCGCTGCACTTCGTGCACATGTGCGGATCCTAGCGCGTTTTGAGGCTAGAAGCGCTCGCAGTGAGTGTTTTTCTTCTACCAGGTCATGTGGCTGCGCTTGTCTAGGCCTCTTGCCAAGCCAGCAAGGGCGTGGAAGGGTTGCGAGCATCATTGGTCATCGGCCCTTGAGAATGAAAAGCGCCCGCTGCACTTCCTGCACATGTGCGGATCCTAGCGCGTTTTGAGGCTAGAAGCGCTCGCAGTGAGCGTTTTCTTCTACCAGGTCACGTGGCTGCACTTGTCTAGGCCTCTTGCCAAGCCAGCAAGGGCGTGGAAGGGTTGCGAGCATCATTGGTCATCGGCCCTTGAGAATGAAAAGCGCCCGCTGCACTTCCTGCACATGTGCGGATCCTAGCGCGTTTTGAGGCTAGAAGCGCTCGCAGTGAGCGTTTTTCTTCTACCAGGTTACGTGGCTGCACTTGTCTAGGCCTCTTGACAAGCCAGCAAGGGCGTGGAGGGGTTGCGAGCATCATTGGTCATCGGCCCTTGAGAATGAAGAGCGCCCGCTGCATTTCCTCCACATGTGCGGATCCTAGCGCTCGCAGTGAGCGTTTTTCTTCCACTAGGTCACGTGGCTGCGCTTGTCTAGGCCTCTTGCCAAGCCAGCAAGGGCGTGGAAGGGTTGCGAGCATCATTGGTCATCGGCCCTTGAGAATGAAAAGCGCCCGCTGCACTTCCTCCACATGTGCGGATCCTAGCGCATTTTGAGGCTAGAAGCGCTGGGCGTTTTTCTTCTACCAAGTCACATGGCTGCACTTGTCTAGGCCTCTTGCCAAGCCAGCAAGGGCGTGGAAGGGTTGCGAGCACCATTGGTCATCGGCCCTTGAGAATGAAGAGCGCCCGCTGCACTTCCTCCACATGTGCGAATCCTAGCGCGTTTTGAGGCTAGAAGCGCTCGTTGCGAGCGTTTTTCTTCTACCAGGTCACGTGGCTGCGCTTGTCTAGGCCTCTTGCCAAGCCAGCAAGGGTGTGGAAGGGTTGAGAGCATCATTGGTCATCGGCCCTTTAGAATGAAGAGCGCCCGCTGCACTTCCTCCACATGTGCGGATCCTAGCGCGTTTTGAGGCTAGAAGCGTTCGCAGTGAGCGTTTTTCTTCTACCAGGTCATGTGGCTGCGCTTGTCTAGGCCTCTTTCCAAGCCAGCAAGGGCGTAGAAGGGTTGCGAGCATCATTGGTCATCGGCCCTTGACAATGAAGAGCGCCCGCTGCACTTCCTCTGTCAGAATGTTATTATTGTCTAGCCTATACTGGGGTGCTCTATAGCGAGTACAACCCAGTTAGGGTTTGCTATATGTACCCCAACTGCTGCTAGTGAAACCCCTCTCCTTTCAATCATTCTTGCCTAGTTCTTCTCACATGCTATCAGAGCAGGTCGATCCCTTTGGATCGATCCTGTGGGTGGGCTCACCACCTCGTTGCTTCCGCTGCAACTTCCGCTGCTACTCTATGTGCCGCACGCCCCGTGGCGTGCGGCAGTTTATTCTTCCCGCCGTGCGCCCCGAGGCGCGCGGCGGTTTTCTGCCCGCCGTGCGCCCCGTGGCGCGCGGCGGTTCTCTGCCCGCTGTGCGCCCCGAGGCGCGCGGCGGGCTTCTGCCCCGTCACTCGACGCGTCGCCCCCGGGAGGCGTTGCGACGGGCGACGGGGACCCGCGCGTCGCCCCCCGTCGCCCGTCGTGGCCTGCGCGCGGCCCGTACAGCCGGCGTGCGGCCCGTACGGGCTGCGCCAGGCCTGCGCGCGGCCCGTACGGGCTGCGCCAGGCCCGCGCGCGGCCCGTACGGGAAGCGCCAGGCCCGCGCGCGGCTCGGGCCGCCTGCGCGCGGTTCGGGCGGCTATACCAGGCCCGTGGGCGGCCCGTTCCTCGCTGCTCCTGCCCTCTCCACTGTCCCCCGTGCTTCTACCGGCGCCCCACCCCTCCTACAGCCCGTTCTCCTGAATTAGGGTTTGGGGGTGAAGAGTGTGGGGGTGGCGGCTATGGGGGTGTCGGTTGTGAGTTCCTCCCCCTGCTCCTCCTCCTCCCTCGTCTCCCTCTGCTACAGCTGCCGCTGAGGGGGGTGGTGTGTGGGAGCCGAGGGTTTAGGGTTTAAGGGGGGTGCCGTGGATGTGGAGCTAGGGTTTCAGCAGGGGGTGTGTGAGAGGGGCGTGGGACGGTCGGGGGAGGTTGCGTGGAGGTAGCCGTCGTGACGCCAGCAGCGCCAGTAGTCCGGATGCCCTCGCGCGTTTCGGTAGCCCAGCGAGCCTGCTTCGCCAGTCGCCTGTGGGTCCGTTGCTCCTGTGTGTGCTCGTCGTAGCCGCGGAGCCAGATACTCCCGTAGTCCGGTGCCCTCGTGCGCTCGGTAGCCACTGTGCGCGCCGCTCCTGTTGCCCGTGTGTCTGCAGCTTCAGTCGGCGCCTTTCATCTTCTCGCCCTCACAGTTTCTCCTCCTCCTCACTTGCCCTCTATGATCACCTCTAGCTTTGCTTATAATTGTGAACTACTGCTATGCCTGCTCATTGTACTGATTACACCCCACTTTGGCTATGGGGGTGTGTCAGAATGTTATTATTGTCTAGCCTGTAGTGGGGTGCTCTATAGCGAGTACAACCCAGTTAGGGTTTGCTATATGTACCCCAACTGCTGCTAGTGAAACCCCTCTCCTTTCAATCATTCTTGCCTAGTTCTTCTCACATCCTCCACATGTGCAGATCCTAGCGCGTTTTGAGGTTAGAAGCGCTCGCAGTGAGCGTTTTTCTTCTACCAAGTCACGTGGCTACGCTCGTCTAGGCCTCTTGCTAAGCCACCAAGGGCGTGGAAGGGTTGCAAGCATCATTGGTCATCGGCCCTTGAGAATGAAGAGCGCCCGCTGCACTTCCTCCACATGTGCGGATCCTAGCGCGTTTTGAGGCTAGAAGCGTTTTCTGTGAGCGTTGTTCTTCTACCACGTCACGTCGCTGCGCTTGTCTAGGCCTCTTGCCAAGCCAGCAAGGGCGTGGAAGGGTTGGGAGCATCATTGGTCATCGGCCCTTGAGAATGAAGAGCGCCCGCTGCACTTCGTGCACATGTGTGGATCCTAGCGCGTTTTGAGGCTAGAAGCGCTCGCAGTGAGCGTTTTTCTTCTACCAGGTCACGTGGCTGTGCTTGTCTAGGCCTCTTGCCAAGCCAGCAAGGGCGTGGAAGGGTTGCGAGCATCATTGGTCATCGGCCCTTGAGAATGAAGAGCGCCCGCTGCATTTCCTCCACATGTGCGGATCCTAGCACGTTTTGAGGCTAGAAGCGCTCGCAGTAAGCGTTTTTCTTCTACCAGGTCACGTGGTTGCGCTTGTCTAGGCCTCTTGCCAAGCCAGCAAGGGCGTGGAAGGGTTGCGAGCATCATTGGTCATCGGCCCTTAAGAATGAAGAGCGCCCGCTGCACTTCCTCCACATGTGCAGATCCTAGCGCGTTTTGAGGCTAGGTCTCGCAGTGAGCGTTTTTCTTCCACCAAGTCACGTGGCTGCGCTTGTCTAGGCCTCTTTCCAAGCCAGCAAGGGCGTGGAAGGGTTGCGAGCATCATTGGTCATCGGCCCTTGAAAATGAAGAGCGCCCGCTGCACTTCCTCCACATGTGCAGATCCTAGCGCGTGTTTGACGCTATAAGCGCTCGCAGTGAGCGTTTTGTTTCCACCAAGTCACGTGGCTGCGCTTGTCTAGGCCTCTTGCCAAGCCAGCAAGGGCGTGGAAGGGTTGCGAGCATCATTGGTCATCGACCCTTGAGAATGAAGAGCACTCGTTGCACTTCCTCCACATGTGCGGATTCTAGCGCGTTTTGAGGCTAGAAGCGCTCGCACTGAGCGTTTTTCTTCTACCAGGTCATGTGGCTGCGCTTGTCTAGGCCTCTTGCCAAGCCAACAAGGGCGTGGAAGGGTTGCGAGCATCATTGGTCATCGGCCCTTTAGAATGAAGAGCGCCCGCTGCACTTCCTCCACTTGTGCGGATCCTTGCGCGTTTTGAGGCTAGAAGCGCCCGCAGTGAGCGTTTTTCTTCTACTAGGTCACGTGGCTGCGTTTGTCTGAACTCTTGCCAAGCCAGCAAGGGCGTAGAAGGGTTGCGAGCATCATTGGTCATCGGCCCTTGACAATGAAGAGCGCCCGCTGCACTTCCTCCACATGTGCAGATCCTAGCGCGTTTTGAGGTTAGAAGCGCTCGCAGTGAGCGTTTTTCTTCCACCAAGTCACGTGGCTGCGCTTGTCTAGGCCTCTTGCTAAGCCAGCAAGGGCGTGGAAGGGTTTCGAGCATCATTGGTCATCGACCCTTGAGAATGAAGAGCGCCCGCTGCACTTCCTCCACATGTGCGGATCTTAGCGCGTTTTGAGGCTAGAAGCGCTCGTTCTGAGCGTTTTTCTTCTACCAAGTCACGTGGCTGTGCTTGTCTAGGCCTCTTGCCAAGCCAGCAGGGGCGTGGAAGGGTTGCAAGCATCATTGGTCATCGGCCCTTGAGAAAGAAGAGCGCCCGCTGCACTTCCTCCACATGTGCGGATCCTAGCGCGTTTTGAGGCTAGAAGAGTTCGTTTTGAGCATTTTTCCTCTACCAGGTCACGTGGCTGCGCTTGTCTAGGCCTCTTGCCAAGACAGTAAGGGCGTGGAAGGGTTGCGAGCATCATTGGTTATCGGCCCTTGAGAATGAAGAGCGTCCGCTGCACTTCCTCCACATGTGCGGATCCTAGCACGTTTTGAGGCTAGAAGCGCTCGTTCTGGGCGTTTTTCTTCTACCAGGTCACGTGGCTGCGCTTGTCTAGGCCTCTTGCCAAGCCAGCAAGGGCGTGGAAGGGTTGCGAGCATCATTGGTCATTGGCCCTTGAGAATGAAGAGCGCCCGCTGCACTTCCTCCACATGTGTGGATCCTAGCGCGTTTTGAGGCTAGAAGCGCTCACAGTGAGCGTTTTTCTTCTACCAGGTCACGTGGCTGCGCTTGTCTAGGCCTCTTGCCAAGCCAGCAAGGGCGTGGAAGGGTTGCGAGCATCATTGGTCATTGGCCCTTGAGAATGAAGAGCGCCCGCTGCACTTTCTCCACATGTGTGGATCCTAGCGCGTTTTGAGGCTAGAAGCGCTCGCAGTGAGCGTTTTTCTTCTACCAGGTTACGTGGCTGCGCTTTTCTAGGCCTCTTGCCAAGCCAGCAAGGGCGTGGAAGGGTTGCGAGCATCATTGGTCATCGGCCCTTGAGAATGAAGAGCGCCCGCTGCACTTCCTCCACATGTGCGGATCCTAGCGCGTTTTGAGGCTAGAAGCGCTCGCAGTGAGCGTTTTTCTTCTACCAGGTCATGTGGCTGCGCTTGTCTTGGCTTGTTGCCAAGCCAGCAAGGGCGTGGAACGGTTGCGAGCATCATTGGTCATCGACCCTTGAGAATGAAGAGCGCCCGCCGCACTTCCTCCGCTGCACTTCTAGCGCGTTTTGTGGCTAGAAGCGCTCGTTCTGAGCCTTTTTCTTCTACCAAGTCACGTGCCTGCGCTTGTCTAGGCCTCTTGCCAGGACAGTAAGGGCGTGGAAGGGTTGCGAGCATCATTGGTCATCGGCCCTTAAGAATGAAGAGCGCCCGCAGCACTTCCTCCACATGTGCGGATCCTAGCGCGTTTAGTGTCTAGAAACGCTCGTTCTGAGGGTTTTTCTTTTACCAAGTCACGTGGCTGCGCTTGTCTAGGCCTCTTGCCAAGCCAGCAAGGGCGTGGAAGGGTTGCGAGCATCATTGGTCATCGGCCCTTAAGAATGAAGAGCGCCCGCTGCACTTCCTCCACATGTGCGGATCCTAGCGCGTTTTGAGGCTAGAGGCGCTCGTTTTGAGCGTTTTTCTTCTACCAGGTCACGTGGCTGCGCTTGTCTAGGCCTCTTGCCAAGCCAGCAAGGGCGTGGAAAGGTTGCGAGCATCATTGGTCATCGGCCCTTGAGAATGAAGAGCGCCCGCTGCACTTCCTCCACATGTGAGGATCCTAGCGCGTTTTGAGGCTAGAAACGCTCGTTCTGAGGGTTTTTCTTCTACCAGATCACGTCGCCACGCATGTCTAGGCCTCTTGCCAAGCCAGCAAGGGCGTGGAAGGGTTGCGAGCATCATTGGTCATCGGCCCTTGAGAATGAAGAGCGCCCGCTGCACTTCCTCCACATGTGCGGATCCTAGCGCGTTTTGTCGCTAGAAGCGCTCGTTCTGAGCCAGCAAGGGCGTGGAAGGGTTGCGAGCATCATTTGTCATCGGCCCTTGAGAATGAAGAACGCCCGCTGCACTTCCTCCACATGTGCAAATCCTAGCGCGTTTTGAGGCTAGAGGCGCTCGCAGTGAGCGTTTTTCTTCTACCAGGTCACGTGGCTGCGCTTGTCTAGGCCTCTTGCCAAGCCAGCAAGGGCGTGGAAGGGTTGCTAGCATCATTGGTCATCGGCCCTTGAGAATGAAGAGCGCCCGCTGCACTTCCTCCACATGTGCAGATCCTAGCGCGTTTTGAGGCTAGAAGCGCACGCAGTGAGCGTTTTTCTTCCATCAAGTCACGTGGCTGCGCTTGTCTAGGCCTCTTGCCAAGCCAGCAAAGGCGTGGAAGGGTTGCGAGCATCATTGGTCATCGGCCCTTGAAAATGAAGAGCGCCCGCTGCACTTCCTCCACATGTGCAGATCCTAGCGCGTTTTGAGGCTAGAAGCGCTCGCAGTGAGCGTTTTTTCTTCTACCAAGTCACGTGGCTGCGCTTGTCTAGGCCTCTTGCCAAGCCAGCAAGGGCGTGGAAGGGTTGCGAGCATCATTGGTCATCGACCCTTGAGAATGAAGAGCACTCGTTGCACTTCCTGCACATGTGCGGATTCTAGCGCGTTTTGAGGCTAGAAGCGCTCGCACTGAGCGTTTTTCTTCTACCAGGTCATGTGGCTGTGCTTGTCTAGGCCTCTTGCCAAGCCAACAAGGGCGTGGAAGGGTTGCGAGCATCATTGGTGATCGGCCCTTGAGAATGAAGAGCGCCCGCTGCACTTCCTCCACATGTGGGGATCCTAGCGCGTTTTGAGGCTAGAAGCACTCGCAGTGAGCGTTTTTGTTCTACCAGGTCACGTGGCTGCGCTTGTCTAGGCCTCTTGCCAAGCCAGCAAGGGCGTGGAAGGGTTGCGAGCATCATTGGTCATCGGCCCTTGAGAATGAAGAGCGCCCGCTGCGCTTCCTCCACATGTGCGGATCCTAGCGCGTTTTGAGGCTAGAAGCACTCGCAGTGAGCGTTTTTCTTCCACCAGGTCACGTGGCTGCACTTGTCTAGGCCTCTTGCCAAGCCCGCAAGGGCGTGGAAGTGTTGCGAGCATCATTGGTCATCGGCCCTTGAGAATTCACGAGGTGTGGGAACGACTCTGTTCATTTGCTCCGTGTAGTAACACCCACTCTTGTGCAGGTGCAGGGAAGGAGGCTACAGTTCACGAAAGCTAGCGAAGCGCCAACCTTCTCGCGACAGTGCTGCGATGCGAGTCGTCCTTCGTTGGTGGATTGGTCTCTTGTTCTGGGTCATGGCGAGTGCTGCTAGGCGCTTCAAAATGTATGCATGTGCGCATGTGTAAAGGTGTGACAGCAGCGACGAGTCTTGGATATGTTGGAATCGAGTTACCATTTCTTATTGCCTGGCGAAAAGTCTCCACACCATCATGTGCGAAAATCATGAGAGGTGAGAAAATCTCATAGCAGGTGGCGATTTCTGCGGAATTCACTGTTTACGGGCCACCCACCGATTCCTGGCTGCACCGATGCACCGTTGTAGAGCCATTCGAACAGTGAAATGAGCAGTTTTACATTGAAATACCAATACAAATTATTTTACACCATGGCCTGTGGGTGGCTTAGAGGCCTGTTTCATCAGAGTTGGTTTCAAAGAACAGGTGGTCCTGAACAGTGTCTCTAGACAAGCAGAGGACCTAAAACTCACAACTGGTGCAAACATACGGTACTTATGCCTTGTAGCTGTGGTCGTACACCTACATAAAGAAACCTAGACAGCATATCCAAAAATTAACAATGATAGTGTACCTAGAGACACCCAGTCCAAAAAAGCAGTTGAAGAATCAGAAGAATCTGACAAAAAACATTCCATGGTTTCCACCACGCCGATATGATTGATGTGTTGAATTTCACCAGCCTAGACCAGAGCCCCTCTGTCCAGCCACGGCTCATTCCCAAGGCCAGTCGGAACCGACGCCAAAGCAGCCGGTATCGTCGCCAACTCTGCGGCATTATTGACGAAAACGCTACCGGCAAAACCCCGACCAGCAAAAGCACCACCGGCAAACGAATTGCCAGGGAAAATGTTCCTCCTGGAGCAAGCAGCCGTCATAATGACCCGCTCTAACTCCATCACACGTCGCTCCAGAGCATCTACATACCCCACTGCTCTATCCAGCATGGCGCATGTGTCCCCTCGCCCTCGCACCTTCACCCTCAGCCTCTGCAGCCCCTCACTAATCCTCTCTCTCCTCCGCCGCTCCGCCATGCTGCGTCTCTTGATCCTCTGGTCCGGCGCCGAACCACTCCGGATGCCTTGGCTCCGAGGCAACCACTCATCCTCCGTACCACACTCGTCGTGCACATCGTGTTCGAGGCCGCCGGCCTCACTCTCGTGTCTCCCCTCCCCACGCTCTTCTCGTGCACACCACTCCTCTGCGCCCCCCCTGCACTGATTCTCCTCAGCATCTGTGGTGCACACAACACGCGGCTGGAAACACGCGTCTAGACCAAAGCCATTGTTATAAGGCCACTGAACCCTGCCGTCCATGATACCGCCCATGCCGCCTGTGCCGTCCGACCCGCCCACTTGCCCAGCCACTGCACCGCCCGCACCTGTGCCTCCCGAACCTGTGCCTGCCGAGCCCACTGCACCTGCGCCCACTGCACCTGCGCCCACTGCACCTGCGCCCACTGCACCTGCGCCCACTGCACCTGCGCCCACTGCTCCTGCGCCCACTGCACCTGCGCCCACTGCTCCTGCGCCCACTGCACCTGCGCCCACTGCTCCTGCGCCCACTGCACCTGCGCCCACTGCACCTGCCTCCCTGGTGCACATGGCTTGCAGCACATCACTCCGCTTGTACTGCAAGTCCGGCACGTCCGGCGCCATCGCACCCATGCCAGAGGCCAGGATCGACGCCCCCATGCCTGCTGCTCCGCTGCCCATGCCTGGGCTCCGCTGCTCGAACGAGGCACTGGCCGAGCCAAGCACGCTCCGGCTGTAGCACGCACGGGGGGTCTGCCTGGCATGCTGCTGCCACGTGTGAGCGGCTGTAGCGCAGTCAGTGGGGGCCTGCGTGCCGTGCTGCCACGTGTGAGCGGCTGTAGCGCAGCGCTCTGGGCTTTTCCTCTTCTTTCCCGCGTCGCTCGCTGACTTAGTGCCGGTACTGCTGAAAAGGCCGCTGCTGCCGCTGATGAAGTGTGTGCCGCCGCTGCCACCGCCGCTGCCACCACAACTGCCGCTCCTCTCCCCGCGCCGCCCTCTTCCACCACGAGCCAATCGCAGAGCGCCATCTGGACTGTATCTGGGGGCAAACGTGGAAGCAAGAGCGGTCTCCACTTGCTTCGCCGATGTTCCATCTGCTGACAGCCAGGGCTCCTCTTCCCCTCCTTCCATCTGCTGCTGCTGCTCCTGCTCCTGCTGCTGCTGCTGTTGCAATTGTGGCGCTTGGAGAACCCCTGGCCGCTCTTCACTCACCGCCCTCTGTCCTTGCTGCCCCTTCTGCCGTTTGTTCTGCTTCTGCTTCGGGCTCAGCCCGGGGTGCTGCAACAGCTGCTGCTCCTGCTGCGCCTGTTGCTCCTCCACCTGCTTCAGCGCCAGCAGGAGGGCCAACAGCTCCCGGCGCTCGTCCTCGCTGCCTGCTCCCATCTGCAGCCTCGCCGTCACACGGCTCGACAGCACCGCTTCCCCTGCCTCCGCCTCTGCCTGTGCCTTTGCCTCTGCTTCCTGCTGCTGCATCTCCTGCTGCTCTGCGTCCTGCTGCTGTGCTTCCTCCAGTCCCAGGGAGCGTGCAAGGCACGACAGGCCAGCCAACATGCGCTGTATCTGCTTCTCCCCGCTCACCGCTAGCTTTGCAGCAGCAGCAGAAGCAACCCCAGCATTCTTATTCAAGTCCCCCAACGCTTCCTCCGCGTCCCCTTCACCAGCCACCTCCCCTCCACTCACCCCAGGACGCATCCCCAACGCTCCTCCCTCCGGCCCACCCACACAAGTCATCAGCGGTTCCACCAGCGGCTCAACCAAAGGCTCAAACTGCCGCGGGGTCTTCAAAGGCTGCACCAGCAATTGGTCAGAAGGCTCCATGATGTGCGCAGCTCTCTTGTGAAAGCGCGGGCCACAGCCGAACAGCGGCCACGAAGGCGGCCCTCCGAGGTGATGCTCTGGAGTTGAACGCTGCGCGGCCGGCCGGGGGAGGCGCGTGGGGTGCGGCAACGGCGGCGGTGGTGGCGGCGGTGCGAGCGGCGAAGGGAGGTCGTCCAACGCGAAGAGTGCGGCGAGAGAGTCCGACGCTGTCCTTCCGGGGGCTGTCGCTCCAAGAGATGTCCCTCCGAGAGATGTCCCTCCGAGAGATGTCCCTCCGAGAGATGTCCCTCCGAGAGATGTCCCTCTGGTAGTGGTGGTGGTAGCGCCGGCGCCGCTGCTGCTGTTAACCAGCGCAGTGCTATCGTCTGCCATGAGTAGAGCAGAGCTGAGAAGAGCAGAGCAGTGCAGCGTTTCGGCCTCGTGGGACCAGACCAGACCAGGCTGACAAACCTGTTGCTTAGCTCGGGTTGACGCGTAGGTACGTTGAAGCAGGTACTTGTATCAGGTGCTTTGTAGCAGGAGGAGTAGAGCGACGTGGGTAGCAACGTCACAGCAGCAGCTCCGGTATTGTTGGCCAGGTGCTTTGGACTCGGATTCTCGGAGAATTGAAAAGACAGCTCTGGGAGCGGCTCGGTCTTGCTGGGCTGGTAGGCGATGGTGGTGGTGTCTTAGTACGATGGAGGCGGCGCGCCGCGCGGCGACGAGCGCTAGTAGTAGCAGAACTTCAATACCTGTTCTTAGAGCCTGGCGACAGTTCAAGATGGAGGCGGCGCGGCGTCGAGCGCTAATAGTAGTAGTAGGTCATCTACAAAAGTGATATGATATCGTTAGAGCGTGGCGACAGTTCGGGAATTGGAGATTCCTTGATTGAAGAATGAAAGACGGAGGACAACTCTCGTGATAAATACCAAACTCCCTTGGGAAATACTACTATTTTTCGAAAGATTTGAAACGCTTGATTGCTTGTAGTCGCGATCTTTGATCGCGATTCAATTCGGCCCCGATTCGCGAAACGGCTAGCCAATCTTGGGACACGTGAGAGAGTGAGACGAGTGGGTGGGTGGGCGAGGCGCTTGCGAGAATATTTAGGACGAATCTTATCGAAACTAACGACTCGCAGCAGACACTATTTAACGCGATTTGTTTAGATCGCGGCGCCATCGACTCATCATGCTTAATCCTGCCCTGGGCCGGGGACGGGAGTCCCGTCCCACGTGACCGCGAGCGCCAGTAACTTTCGACAAGAAAATCTCGCCGCGCCGCGCGTTCTTGACGCCGCCATTGCGTGGGGGGCACACAGCCAACTACTACACGATGTCATGGCACCACAATTCCACGAGAGCAACGCCTAGCTCCGCAGAATGCGATCCGCTGCATCTTGTACCACATCGGATTGCAAATCTAGTGCGCTGGCAACGGTCAACTGCTCCGCACGCGACAATTCATGATGGAGCGCGCTGGATTGGATGATGGCGGCCCTTGCTGGAGGCTTGGGCCGAAAGCCTCACAGAGCTGGAAATTGAAAACAACTGAGGTGGAGGTGGGCACTGAAACACGGAAGCGCCAGCTGTTCTGGGGGATGGACTGGGAAACTACTGAAGAAAGCTGCGAGCCCAGGCTAATCCGCAGATGGAGAAGCATCCGAAGCTTCCAGAAGGAGATTGCATTCCAGCCCAGACCACCTTATTGCCCGAAAACCTGGGGGTCATGGTTTGGCGTTCACAGGCCTCAATATTGGATGTGGTTTCTCGGCATTCTCAAAGTTTAAAAGCCGGTTCGGGTCCAATCCCAGTGATTTTCAAAGCAGGAATCACCGCGACCGAGTTTTAACCTTTTTCTCCGGGACGCAAGTGTTCTCACTTTTTCTGGCGTCTTCCGACGATGTGCAGTAGCTTATACAATCACCCTCTGATGCGAGGCCAACTGAAAACAGAAAACGGAAAACAAAAAAATCAAGGGCTTTGTGGGGGGCAAATCCTCTAACCAAGCCTGATCGCACCAACTCCCCACGCCCAGAAATAAAAAGGGGTACGGCTCGCGACGGCTGGCAGTGTTCTCGCCTGGAATGGCGATCTTTGCCGAAACTGGTGTCCGCGTTTCGAAGTGCTGCTGGGAAGTTACAGTACAGTCCAAACCGCATGTGTTTTCGCACGTGATTATGACGAGTTTTTTCGACCGCATTGAACCAGAACCAGCAAGCACAGTTGGGGGCGATTGCACGAACTGTTTGACCGCGTCAACGCTCCCATTTGGCAACCGTAATTCGTTTCAAGTCGCAAGGTTGTGCGATTAGGTAATTCCTGCCACAAGCAGCCTACACATGAACGAGATTTTCATATCCTTTTCACCTGTTTGAATTCTCCTCACTATCCATTGTTTCTGCTGTTTCTTCTTTATCTCATTGTTTTTTCCTCCATTTTTCTCAGGTTCAGCGACCAAGGAGAAACGTCTGTGCGCTGTAATGGCCATCATGCGTTAGTCCAAGTCTAGCAACGATGCTGGGTTATAAGATATGAGGCATGAAGACTCTTAGACAGTCAGCGCATTCATTTTTTAAGAATGTAGTACAACATATCCGGTTCACAAAGCAATTGAAAGATCAGAAGAATCTGATTTAAAAAATCCTGGGTTCCAAAATGCCCATATGATCAATGTGTTGAATCTCCACCAGCTTAGACCAAAGCTGTATCCAGCCATGGCTCACCCCCTAGGCCAGTCGGGACCGATGTTAACGCAGCCGGTATCGACGCCAGCGCCGCAGCATTGTTTACAAAAGCGTTACCGGCAAAACCACGACGGGGAAAAGCACCACCGGCAAACGCATTGCCGGGGAAAAAGTTCCTCCCAGAGCCAGCAGCTGCCATGACGACTCGCTCTAACTCCATCACTCTTCGCTCTAACGCATCTACATACCCCACGGCTCTGTCCAGCATCGCACACGTGTCCCCTCGCCCCCTCACCTTCACCCTCAGCCTCTGCAGCCCCTCACTAATCCTCTCCCTCCTCCGCCGCTCCGCCATGCTCCGGTTCTTAATCCTCTGGTTCGGCGCCGAACCTGTCCTGACGCCTTGGCACCGAGGCAACCATTCGTCGTCCGTGCCACATTCGTCTTGCATGGTACCACGCCCTCGTGCATCTGTGCCTGTGCCCCACTCAGCCTGTTGCCCCATTCGTCTCGCAGGCGCCCCTTCCCCAAAGTCTTCATCAGATTGCCACTGACCCATGCCATCCATTTCTTCCATTCCTTCCATTCCTTCCATGCCTTCCATGCCTTGCATGCATTGCATGCCTTGCATGCCTTGCATGCCTCGTATGCCCTCTGTGCCTTCTTCCCCACCCACTTGTCCGCTGCTGCTGGTTGCTGGGCCGCCTGCTGAGCCTGCACCGCCCATGCCTGTGCCTGCCGAGCCTGAGCGCGCCGAGCCTTCACCGCCCGAGAATGTTCCCACCGAGCCTCCACTGCCTCGAGAGCGCTGATTAACGGCCTCCGGTAACAGCGGGTGCTGCGACACTTGCTCAAACCCCTGCTTCTGCAACTGTTGTTGCTGCTGCAGCAGCTGCTGCTGGTACATGGGGTGCATGTGCTGGCTTGCCTCTTCCGCAATGCTCGCCTGCAGACGAGACCACGGGAGGTACGCTCCTCCTGCTGCCCCCACAGGCGCCAACCTCGCCGCCCCCACTGGCGCCACTTGTGCTGCTCCCACCGGTACACCACTCTGGCTTGCCTGCCCGAGCGCGCTCCGGCTGTAGCAGCCGCTGCCGGGGATTTGCCTGCCGTGCGGCCACTGGCGAGCGGCTGTAGCGCAGGTAGCGGGGGCCTCGGGGCTTCTCCTTTTCTTCCCACCGAGCTGCTTGTCCTGATCTTCCTCCTGCTCCTGGTGCTGCTGTTCTTGCTCTCGCTGCTCCTGCTGCTGCAGCAGCAGAACTTGCGGCGACTGAGGGTTTCCCAACAACCCCTGACCCCCCATCGCCCTCTGCCGCCGCTGTCGCTTCCGCGCATTCTGCCTCGCCTTCTGCTGCGTCTGCTGCTGCGCCTCCTGCGCCTGTTGCTCCTCCACCTGCTTCAGCGCCAGCAGGAGGGCCAACAGCTTCCGCCTCTCGTCCTCGCTGCCTGCTCCCATCTGCAGCGTCGCCATCACACGACTGGACAGCACCGCCTGCTGTTTCCTCGCATCCTCCCTCCTCGCCTCCTCCCTCCTTGCCTCTGCCGCTGCAGCCGCCGCTGCTACTGCTGCTTTCTGGATCGACTGAAAAGGCACCTCCTGCCTTCTCGCCTCTGCTGCTGGTGGTGCTGCAGCGACTTGAAGCGGCGGGGTGCGTGCTGCTGGCGCCGTGGCTGTGGGCGAGTCGTTGCCGACAGGAACGGCAGCCGCGGCATGAGTCATTAGTAGCAGTTGGCGTGTGAGGTGCTCCTGGTCGTTCTCCTGGTTGTTCTCCTGGTTGTTCTCGTGGTTCCCATAGTAGCTTCCATCATTCGGCATGCTGCTGCTGCTGCTACTGCCCACGGCGTTCCCACCGTCCCAGTGCTGCAGCGCTGCCTGCTTCTCTGCTTCCTGCTGTCGCAGAGAGCATGCGAGCGTCGACAGGCCAACCAACATGCGCTCTATCTGCACCTCTCCGCCCGCCGCTCCTTGCATCACAACAGCAGCAGGAGCAGCAGAATCAGCAGCAAACCCTGACAGGCCTGTCAGCATTCCCAGCCCTCCCAGACCCACCGGCGCGGCCGTTTCACCAGCCGGCTCCGCTCCGCCCACAGCGGTCATTTGAGGCTCGGCAAGAGGCTCGTTCAGCGGCTCAGAGCGAGGTTCGGCGTGCAGGACGAACCCCTCCTCTGTGAAGCCGCGAGGGCAAACTGGGGACCAGCCGAAGCGGCCTCTATGCTCCCCCGCCGAAGCAGCCGAGTCGGGGAGAGGACTCCGAGAAGCCGGCGCAGCGGGCGGCGGCGGGAGCGCGGCGTGCAGCGAAGCGAGCGGCGTGGCGTGTAGCGAAGCGAGCGGCGAGGGGAGGTCGTCCAACGCGAAAAGAGCCACGGCGAGAGACTCAGATGTTGCTCCGTCTGGCGCAGTGATTGTTGCGCTGCTGTTGGTCGGCAGTGGCAGGGTAGTAGAAGTGCTGTGACTCGCCATTGACTCTGCTATAGCAGAGGGGTGGAGCGCGCGGCGATCTAGAGATGTTGGGCCAGACACGTCACGTGGTATCAGTGGTGATAGTAGCTTTGTGGTAGCCTGTCGTCTGGTTTTGAGGAGCCTGATGGTTGTTCCAATTCCTTCGGAAAGGTTTGGGAAGACTCGAAGTTCCCTGGATGGTGGCGTTAATAGCCAGGTGTTTGAGACGTCTAGAGACTCAACAGTGTCCGGCGGGCCGCGGATGATGGGTTGTGACGAGTAGTATTGGATGGCGTCGGAATGGCAAGGCCGCGGGGCGGGGCGAGGATGTAAGGTGGCGCGACAAGAGTTGCCAAGACTCGAAAAAGTCAGCAGACGTGAGTGATTGCGAACTATCGATTCAGACAAGTAGCTTCTGGAACGGGGGAGATAGTTGGGGATTGGAGAGGATTGGAGGAGGATTGGAGGAGGATTCGTTGACGACGGAGGCCCTTGGAAATGTGGATCTGGTGGCGAAGAAAGAAAACCTCCTCTTGAGAAATAGTAATCAGAGGAGCGTTACTCCTAGAGCTCGACTGATCTGATTCGGAACGATCGTGCGAAAGACCCACCCACTCGCGCCGCCATGAGCGCGGCGCGGAGAGAGAAGTGAGAGGGGAGCCCTAAGAGGGGAGCCCTAGAGTGAGCAAGAGCGCGGGAAAGGCGTCTGCAGGGAAAGTGAGAGTCCTGGCCCGAATCAAATCGAAACGACGAGCGGACAGCACGACTGCGTCGAAACACAGCGCGTTGCTGTCATCGCGGCGCCATCCGGCCATCGTGTAGTACGGTACTACGTCCGGCCATCCGGCCATGGATGGCTCACACAGGCAGAGCAAGTGCCATCGAGCTGTGATGTGACATTATCCCCTCCGTACAGTGACCGTTTTTGACGGCAATCAACCGCCATCGCGTGGTGCGAGCCACACACAGCGTACGATCATATGATGTCGTGGAACCCACTCTCCCACCGAATCTCGTCGCATCCAGTCTGTTCGTCGCAAATCGCATTACAGGTACACTACAGTCTGACATCCCGACGATGCGGATAGCTGTATGCTGCTCCGGAAGAAGGAGATTCGGATCTAGTTCCTAAGTGCGCTGGCAACGGTCAACAAATCGCCCCGTGCGAGTTATGATGCAGCGAGCTGGATCGAGCTGGATAACCGAGCTGGAAGATTGGAGGCCAAGCAAGTGAGCTGGAAACCATGAGCGCGTAATGGGGGATCTAGAAGGAAGCTACGCCAGAAGTAAGTGAAGAGAGCCAAGGCAACACTTGTGTAATCAAGGTGCTGGAGTGGGTCCCAAGGGGAAGACACTGTACGTGTACAGTACCACACCCAGTTTCTATTTGAAGTACCGCGCCGCCACCACAAATTCCAAAACATCAGAATGGAAGCTCACTTCCTCCCCCCCCTGCACACTCCCAGACCGAATGAGCCTTTTCTTTTATCCTTCTGAGTGAAAAACGCGATTTTTAAGCATACAGTAAACAAAAGCGCGTTGTTGTGAGTTGCGCAGCAGGGGATACCGAGGTGAGGTTGTACGCGGCCTGACCGACTTTCTTCGAACCCGTGTACTACGGTGAAACCGCAAGAAAACGCTCACTCGTTTTCTAGTCCGCTGTACGGAACAGAAAGTAATGAAACGAGAGCTTGCGAAGCGGCAGACTTTTCGCGACGGTACTGCAGTCGGATGGCGACCCTTTGCGAAACTGGTCTCCTCGTTCCAGAAGGGCGACGTCAGGTTGTACAACATTTTGTATGCCCACTGCGGGTAACTTCGTTTCAACACGGTGCAGAGTGGTAAAAGTCCAGAACCGCGGCCCACCGTGTTAGACCGTCCTGAACCACGTTAGAAGAACGGCAAGCCCGCAAGAAATGTATAACCTGACCTCGCCCTAAGTGTAGGTGAGCCGTTTCAAAACGCATGTGCTTGTGCACGTGAATTTGAGGAGTTCGTTTTCATCACGAACAAAATCCGCGATTGAAGGACCAAGGGACGGTTGAAGGCGATTCTGCACTGTCGTGCCTTGTCTTGTGCGGTATTGCATCCGAAATTCGGTCCCAAATCCTTCGATCTAGTAAGCAAATCTTACAATAGTTGGTATAACACCTCAAAGGCTACTGGTACACTCCAACCTGATGCTTGCATTCAAGTGGAATACACACAACCTTTATAAGGAGTGGCACTGGAAGAGAACAATTTGTAAGGCTCAGTGTTTCAGAATAGTACGTGGTTATTTTTGTCGCATGTTGAAGCCATTGATTTTCTACAACAGATGAGTTTTCACTCCACTGGAACGACTAAAAGAACAAAGTTACAGGTAATTTACCATGCCAATCACCGTACGAACAAAAATCTGAGCACCTGTGATGTTCAAATATGCATTCACTCGGCAAAATGCTCCAATCCACACCACAAAGTTAGAAAACTGGCAAACCCATATGCAGAGAATTGGGGTTATTGAGGTAACTAGAAGATCCTAAGACTCTTTCTCAGCCCACCAGGGGGGAAGGATGGGGAAGGGGAGTGTTGGGGGTGGAAGGGGGGTCACAGTAGGAAACACATGCACACTAGAGAACAAGAGGAGGACAAAAAAAAAAAAAAAAAAAAAACACACACACATGAAAATCTGCAAGCAGCCACACGCTCATAGACAGGAAAAAGGGTCCTGATGAAGGTTAACAGGGACAAGCATCAACACCCTTCACTCCCTCCCTCTCTTCTGTCCGATGCTCACTTGCCGAGCCTTCTTTGCAAGGTCTGTCCAAAACCCATCCCCTCCTCCATGCCCTGACCCCACTACTGGAACACCCGGGACCATCACACCACCACACCAGGTGTCTCACTCGCTCACTCCCTCCCCCTCTTCCGTCCGATGCTCAACTGCCGAGCCTTCTCCTTCAGATCCATCCAGAACCCATCCCCTCCTCCATGCCCTGACCCCCCTGCTGCAACACCTGGGACCATCACCACACCAGGTGTCCCATTCACCCCATGTCGTGCCTGCTGTGCTCCATATTCCTTTTCATCCCTTTCATCCTTGCACCCGCCCTGCTCCCCATTGCTGCCCTCGCTGCCGTTACCCCCTCCTCGCAGCACCCCCACCCATCCGCGCCGCTTCAGCCTCTCGTACTTGCGAGCGACGCACGGCAGCAGGCTCGGAATCACGTTCGGGAGCGCCTGGCCTGCAGCATGGATGGTGTTCCGAGGCGCGTCAAGTAATGCCGCACCTGCCTTCTGCAGTGTGTCACCCGCTTTCAGCATCTGACTGTCAATCTGAGATTTCCCTTCTTGGACCTTCTCCAACCAGCCCTGTGCTGCTTCCAAGAAGCTTCCACAATCCCTGAACTCACCACCACCAGCAGCAACACCACCAGCAGCACCAGCAGCAGCACCAGCAGCACATGCATCAGAGCCCGGCTTGCTAAGAGTGCTCATCCCATCCCACTCTTGCTCAAAGCCGCCATGAAGCTGCTTCCGCCGCTGCTGCTGGTCCTGCTGCTGCTGCTGGTCCTGCTGCTGCTGCTGGTCCTGCTGCTGTTGCTGGTGGTCCCACTCGCCCTGCGGCTTGCTGATGTTCAACCGCGGCAGCGGAGTGATGCCCACATCATCATCACCACCACCACCAGCACCAGCACCAGCACCAGCACCAGCACCAGCACCAGCAGCAGCATTGCCAGAGTCAACCGGTTGCACAGAGAGGTCTCTGAGAACAGCAGCCAGCAGGGGATCATCTAAACCCCCCAAACCCCAAACCCCCCTCCAAACCCCCCCTGCTGCCCCCACTGCTTTCCCCTCCCCTTTCCCCTCCTCCTTCCCCTCCCCTTTCCCCTCCCCTGTCTCCTCCCCTGCCTTCTCCCCTCCCTCCTCCCCTATCTCCTCCCCTCCTGCCTCCCCTCCCTCCCCTGCATCCGCCGCCCCCACTTCGCCCCGTTTCCCCTGCAGCAGCTGCAGCTCTCTCATCCTCACTCGTTCAAGCTCCTCTCCCCTCGCCTTCACTCTCGCCAGCGCCTCTTCCCTCACGCGCACCTCCTCCCTTAACCGTTCCAGCACTGCAGCAGCATACGCCCCCGCCTGCCCTGCCCCCCACGCTGCCCCACCTGTCCTGTCCTTCTCCTCGCTTCCGCCTCTTCCCACCACACCTGCCGCATCCGACTCCCCTTTGAGTCGCCTTGCTTCCCTTTGCAAGAACGCCAAGAGACCCCCGCTTCGCTCCTGCACCTCTTCCCCCTCGCTCTTCCCTTCACCCTCCCCTGAACCACCACTCACGCCCCACACACCACCCTCCTCCTCCGTCCCTTCCTCTTCCTCTTCCGATCCTTCTTCTTCGTCCGCCTCCCCAACACTCCCATACCCATCCTCCTCCCCCCAATCTCTCACACCAAACGACCCATCGTCCTCTCCCCAATCCCCTTCCGCTGCCCACAGCCTCTCGTCCAAACCCCACGCCTCAACCTCCCTCGCCTTCTCCTCCTCCCTCTTTCTCTCGCTCTCCTTCTCCCGCTCCCTCTCCTCCTCCCTCCACGCAACAGCAGTCTCAGCGCCCGGTCTCGGTAGCGCTCCCAACACCCCTCTCCTCACCACCCCCCAGTGCCTTCCCCCTCCCCCCCTCCTTGCTGACGTGGCAGCGGCAATCCCAAGGGAGACACCGACAAGTCCTCCCAGGCTGAGAGTCACGGGGTGGAGGAGGATGGAGGAGAGGCGAGCCATCCTCCCCACCACCCCCTCAATGGCTTTGGCACCATTAGTAGCCACACAAGTTAAAGCCCGAACCTGGTTGATCGGCTGGAGAGCCCAGCTCTGGCTCGGCTGGTTCCGAGCCTGGTGCCCGGCCTGCTGGTCGGCCTGCGAGTCAGGTTCGGCAGCCAGGTTCGGCACTGCCTGGTCCGGCGCTGGCTGGTGTGAGTGTATCGGAGAGGCTTCAAGGGGGGGAATGGGATGAGAGGGAAGAGAGTCAGGTGGGGACTGGGGAAGGGAATCAGCTGACGCGGGGTGAGCGGAGGAGGGCTCATCTGAGGGCGGTGAAACTGGGGAGAGTTGGCTCGGAGAGGCGTGTGTGGGCTCGGCCAGTGGTGCTGCGGGTGCAGCAATGGAATCCGGGGACGTGTGGGCGGTA
Source organism: Closterium sp. Yama58-4 (assembly GCA_947470075.1). Classification (NCBI taxonomy): domain Eukaryota; kingdom Viridiplantae; phylum Streptophyta; class Zygnematophyceae; order Desmidiales; family Closteriaceae; genus Closterium; species Closterium sp. Yama58-4. Next base: position 85,889 of record CANIUD010000009.1, read on the forward strand.
GAGGAGTCAGCCGCGACAGTGGCAGCAGCGGCTGGAAGAGAGGTGAGGGCAGTGGCAGCACAAGGAGGGTCGATGGGAGCAGGTGCTGCAGGAACGTCGTTAGTGGAAGCAGCAGTGGCAGCAACAGCGTGAGCGTCTAAGCTGTCAGCAGCAGTGTCAGCAGGGGTAGCAGCATCAGTGGTGTCAGCAACAGCGTCAGCAGAGCCAGCCTCAGCAGAGCCAGCCTCAGCGGAACCAGCCTCAGCGGTGGTGTCAGTTGTCGTTCCAGCAGCACTGTCACCCGCCTTAGCAGCACCAGAGTCAGCAGCTACAGAGTCAACGGAGTCAACACAGTCAGCAGAGTCAGCAGATTCAGCAGAGTCAGCAGCGACAGAGCCAGCAGCTACCGAGTCAGCAAATTCAGCAGAGTCAAGAGAGTCAGGTGCATGAGCAGCAGGGGTGAGAGGGTTAGTGGATACACCAGAACTGGCAACAGTGGCGCCAGAAGAGTTAGCATCAGTCAGGTCAGCAGTCGCTGCTGCTTCATCACTCACATCCCCACCACCAATGGCAGCAGCAGCGGTAACAGCAACAGCACCGCCAGCAGCAGCAGTGCCAACAGCAGCAGCAGCAGCATCAGGCAATGCGGTAGGCTTCTCGCCCTCACCTCCCTCCCCACCCCCCAGGGCAGCAGCAGCAGCAGCAGCATGCTTATTAACCACATCCTTCTCAGGCGCCTCAGTCTTGCTCTGGTCACTGGCAGCATCTCCTGCACCCGCACTCTCGCCCTCGTCCTCTCCTTTGCCCTCCTTCCCCTGATGACCATCGCCCCCTCCCCCACTCTGTCCCTCACGTTCTCCCTCACTCTTTCCTTCGCTTTCTTCCTCACTCTCTCCCTCACTCTCTCCCTCACTTTCTCCCTCACTCTCTTCCTCGCTCTCCGACTCTTGCCCGAATATTTTTCTCCTGACCGGCGGCCTGCCCACCGCCCAGTCATTCTGCCCGACCTGCCCGCTCGTGGGGCTTTCCCCGTCCGAGTCTTCCCCCTCCGCCACCGCCCCTCCGCCCATCACTGCCACTTCCGGGTGCTGGTAATATGGTGGAAGTTGCTTGGATGCTTCCTTCGAGGGGGAAGGGGAAAGCGCGGAAGCGGAGAAGGGGGAGGGGGAAGGGGAGAAGGGATGCGCCGAGGAGTAGGGCGCTGCGGCGGGGCCTTGCGCGGGAGTGAGGGGTTGGGGGAGGAGGGAGGAGGGGGAGGAGGAGGGGGAGGGCGCGTGGGCAGGGAGCAACGCGGGGAGAGGGCCGGCGGAGAAAGGGGAGAAGGCGGAGGAAGTAAATAACTTATGCTGCTGTTGCTGTTGCAGGAACTGGGGAAGACACTGGTTGGCGGGAGCGGCATGGGCGGAAGGGAAGGGGAAGGGCTCCGCGTCAACGTCTTCCGCCAGCTGCTGGATACGCGCAACCACCTCCGCCTCGCGCCCCTGGTGGCACCGCCCCTGCGACGCCACGATCCGCGCCGCCATTTTCAACTCCGTCACCATCTGCGCCCACTGCGCGGCGGCCTCCGCCTCCGCCTCGCGCTCCCCCTCCGCGGAACCCGCCGCGGCTCCCGCCGCCGCCGCCGCTCTGGCAGCCGCCGCCGCCGCGAGGGCGGCGGCGTTGACTCCCCGCGCCCCGGATTTCCCCGCGCTCGCCCTGCGCCCCTGCCGCTGCGGCGCGCGCAGATGGTTTATCTGCTGCAGCGTCTTCTGTTGTTTCACCTGAAGTTTCTCCTGAAGCGTCTCCTCGCACTGCAGCAGCTGGTCCAGGTGCCACTCCAGCATCTCCAACGCGTCGCGGAGCGCAATCAGCATCCGCGCCTCGGCGCTTCCCTGCCCGGATTGAATCTTTTCGTCCTGCCCGGCCTTCCGGGCAGACTCGACATGTTTTTCATAGGCGCGTTGGTAGGAAGAGGAGGGGGAGCTATTGTTGCTTCCAGACCCGCTAGACTTATCCCCGTTAGACTTGTCCCCGCTAGAGCCGCTAGAGTTTTTGGTTGGCGAATCCTGTTGCGACAGGCTGTTCGGAGAAAAGGGAGAGTTCATTGTGTAAAGAAGAAAAAGTTCACAATAGGAAGCAAGAGAGAACATGGATAAGAAAAAGGGGATGGAGAAAGTAGAGAAGTGCGGAGGGATGGGTCAAGCGGCAATGGCAGAAACTGTTGCAGGAGGAATGGCCAGAACCTGGCGGAGACCGCAAGCGACGAGAGGAATGGGACAATAATAGAATGACAAGTGGAACGACAAGAATGGGACGAGAAGAGCGACGAGTTTAGGGGCTATAGTAGTGCCGCGTGTAACTCGATGCATGTGAAACCAAGGAAACAAGAATGGGATTTTGAGTAACTGCCAGGAGAGCGACGCGTTTGCTTCATACCGAGAAGCCACCAGCGGGCCAGAGGGAGAAGACCCCGCAGAAGCGCAATCGGCGGCGGCACCGGCGGCGGCGGCGACGGCGGCACCGCCACTGGAGAGGAAGAAGTCGCACTGGAGGCTGCGCTCGATCGCGTCGCTCACTTCCTCGTGTAGCTCGCCGACGCGATTCAGTAGCGCGGGTAACGAAGCGGATTGTAACGAAGCAGCTGCCATGACCAATGGCACTGTACCACACTCAGGGTCAAGAATGCCAATCAGCACAATTGCCTGCGACGCTCCTACAGGGTCTCGCTACTAAGCGGCTAAGTATTGCTGCGGTTGGCTGGAGGATGGAACAGTGGAATGTCTATTTCGCCCCTATTGTTGATTCCGCCCCCCAACTCAGCTCCGCGCGGGCTGCTTCCCCGTAAACAGCTGCTTGAGGTCGTGTCCGTAGGGGTGACATGTCAAGCTTTTGAGTGTCAACTTGTGATTTTGACACTTGCCAACATTGTTGGCAGAGTGTCAACGACACCAAACTGCCAGCCTGTAAAAATCGTCGGACTTCCAGCTCTGCGAAAATAAAGGAACTAACCAACCAACCACATTGATGGCATCGAGATTTCCGACGACCACACCTGCCTAATCGACGGATGCTGAACTTCGTGCGACTGCAAGTTCGTGCAAGGGGTCGCCTGTGTACTCAAACTCGTGCTCAACCAATAAGCTTCCGTCGCAGGGTTCCTTGCTGCGCTTCGATTTGACACTGAAGCTTCAGTTCTTGACACTCTAATTCGCGCTTTGGGTTGACACTGCCAATGTTGACATGTCATCCCTACGGACACGAACTGACTGGCCAAGGTGTGGGTTGGGGGGGAGGGAGGGAGGGAGAGGGATTGGCTTCTAGATGTTGGACACGGCTCTGATGAGTGCAAAGCGAGACAGTGAGATTTAGTGCGGTGAGGGTCAAACAATTGTTGCGAATTGGTTCTTGGGATTGCCTGTTCAGCTGCACGGCTTGGCGCATAAGCGCGGTGGCGAAAGCGGTTCATGGCGAGGCGACGATATTCTCACGCGTGCGGCGGGAAGTGGGGGTCCAGCGGGGAAGGATGAACATGTGGCGCCTGTATCACTTCCCCTGATCGAGTTCTTATATCGAGGTTGTAAAGGATTCTCTGAGCGGCGCCTCCCATTGAGTCTTTTCGATAACATTCAGCACTACAGTCATTGTTTGCCAATTATATACAGCCACATGTACAGCACCTAAACAGCAAAGAACCAATTATATACAGTCACACCTTATTAGAACCAAAACTAACAGAACACAAACGCGAAATTGGACATTTTCGTGTGCAGAAAAACGCCCCATTTCCACCCCAACCAACCCAAACTCGAACCGAGCTGAACTCAAATGCCCACCCACCGCATCTTTCTCAGCAGCAGAGCGATCGCAGGATTCCACTTACGAAGTGTCGCAACTGTTGTCGTTTGTCGCCATTAACCACCTAAATTTTCGCATCGCGCGGGTGTTTATGTCACTAATCGCCGCCACCCCCGTCGCGCGCTCTTCGGCAGACCCATTCGCCCCGCGCATTGCCCCTCACTTCCGCGTCCCCCTCCGCAATCCCCCGCCCAATACCCTTACCCGCCTTTCCCCCTCCGCCCGTATAAATTTCCGCGGGTGGCAGCCCTTTCCCCGTATCCCTCCTGCCTCCGCCGCCTCTCGCGTGGGCGCAGTCCGCATTTCCCCATCCGCCCCCTTGGGCGCATTCCGCTCGTGGCGGATCCGCCTCTCCGCACCCGCGGAAGCAGGAGGCGCAGCGGAAGCGGAAAGCGCGCCTGAAGCAGTCGCGTGTGCGGGGGAGGGAGTTGAGGGGAGGCTTTGGGAAGCAGGGGGAGAGAAGGAGGGAGCGGGTACAGGGTTCAGGGTAGACGGGGGCGGAAAGGAAGGAGTAGGTGAGAGCGGGGAAAAGTCTGCGGAGGAGGTAAGCGGAGAGGAGGAAGGCGGAGAGGAGGGGGACGACGAGGAGGGGGAAGACGGGGAGGGGGACGACGAGGAGGGGGACGACGGGGAGGGCGGAGAGGATAGGGAGCGAATGGCGGCGACAGAGGAGTCAGTGGGCATATGCTGCTATGCAAACGATCTTCCCGGCATACACGGCGTGCTCAAACAGAGGTGAGGGGGTGAGGTGGGGGTGCGCGGAGAGGAGGGAGAGGTGATGGCGTGGCAGGGGAATCAGTGGGGATATGCTGTTACGCCAACGACCTACCCGGCATTCACGGTGTGCTCAAACAGAGGTGAGGGGGGGGGTTTGGTGGGAAGGGCGGAGAGGAGGGAGAGGTAATAGCAGCGACAGAGGAGGCAGTGGGCATAGCGACAGAGGAGGCAGTGGGCATAGCGACAGAGGAGGCAGTGGGCATAGCGACAGAGGAGGCAGTGGGCATAGCGACAGAGGAGGCAGTGGGCATAGCGACAGAGGAGGCAGTGGGCATAGCGACAGAGGAGGCAGTGGGCATAGCGACAGAGGTGAGGCGTGGGTTTGCTGGGCGGGGCGGAGAGGTGATGGCGGCGACAGGAGAGTCAGTGGGCACATGCTGCTATGCCAACGACCTGCCCGGCATTCACGGCGTGCTCAAGCAAAGGTGAGGGGGTGGGGGCTTTTGATAATTCCTCATACATACCCATGGCCACGTGACCGTGTGCCCCCACACATGCTCTTCGCGGATGCCCCCACTCGTGCTCTTACAGTCAACGGGATGCTCCCCCTCTGCTCCCTCGCTCCCTCCCATCCCATCCCATCGCACTCTCTCTCGCTCCTCTGCTGTAGGATTAGTAGTCAACGAGGTATATAGCTGGGCACCTGCATGTGAGAGGTATAATAGCTGGGCACCTGCATGTGAGAGGTATATAGCTGGGCACCTGCATGTGAGAGGTATATAGCTGGGCACCTGCATGTGCCCCTAATGAAGTCCGCGAACCTGCGACAGAGAGGTATATAGCTGCTGGGCACCTGCATGTGCCCCCCCCGCTGCTGGCGCAGGAGCAGCGCAGCGCATCCAGTCCCCGCTGCTCCTTCCTTCCCCCCTCCCCATGCCCGTCTTTACAGGTTCGCTGACTTCATAGTGAACGAAGTGGCACCGGATGGCACAGTGGTGCATCTGACGCACCTGCACGTGCCCCCCGCGCTGCTAGCCCAGGAGCAGCAGGCGCAGCAGCAGGCGCGCAGGCAAGAGGCGGAGAGCCTGGGGGAGCTGGTGCACGCGGGGGGGGTGCTGGCGCAGCTCCGCCAGGCGCTGGGGGGGGGCGCGGAGGGGGGCGGGGGAGGGGGAGGGGGAGGGGGAGGGGGAGGGGGAGGGGGAGGGGGAGGGGGAGGGGGAGGGGGAGGGGGAGGGGGAGGGGGAGAGTTGCGCGATGAGGAAGATGCGAGGAAGCTGGTGCAGCTGCTGGAAGGGATTAGGAGCATTCAGCTGTGGTGGAAAGAGAGGAAAGGGGGAGGGGAGGGAGGAGAGGAGGGAGGAAAGGAGGGGGGAGAGGAGGGAGGAGAGGAGGAAGGGGAGGGTGCGAGGGGGGAAAAGGCGGAGGGCATCGTGCAGGGAGGGGAGGGGGCAGGAGTAGGGGCGGGGAAGGGGGCTCCTCCCCCTATGCCTGAGCCGGTGGTGTTTGCTGCCAGTGCTGACAAGGCGTACCGTGCTGTGAGTTGCTGACGTGGCTGGACGGGGTTGGGGAGTTTCATGCCATGATGCGCCATGCTTATAGCTGCATGCACAGCCCTGGCAGCGATGCACCCTGTGTGATAAGTCGATTTTTGAGTCGACTCAAAAATCGACTTATCATACGCCATGCTTATAGCTGCATGCATGCACGGCCCTGGCAGCAATGCGCCCCTCCCCACCCCCTCTCCCTCGCATCCCCACTCTCTCTTTCCGGAACCCCCCTTCTGAACCTCATCCCACCCCTTCTTACTCTATTCCCGTCCCCCCTTTCACCTACTCCCCTCCCCACCACCAGGCCATGCATGCGTTCTTCAAGTCATACCCATACCTTGTATCTGATACCATCGACGCCCCGCAAGGCCCCCCCTACCGCTGTGTGCGCCTGCGCTTCCTCCCCCAACCTCTCCCCTCTCTCATCCCCTTCCCCCCTTCACCCTCCTACCACCAGGCCATGCACGCGTTTTTCAAGGCCTTCCCCTTCCTCGTCTCTGATACCATTGACGCCCCCCAGGGCCCCCCCTACCGCTGTGTGCGCCTGCGCTTCCTCCCCCCGCCCGCCCTCAACCTCAAGGGCGCAGGGGGGCGCGCAGGGGAGCGCGGAGGGCGGGGGGAAGGGGGGCAGAGGGGCGGGGACGGGAGGGGGTGGCGGGAGGGGCGCTGGGGGGGGAAGAGAGGGGGGAGGGGCGGAAAGTGGGGGAAGCGGGGGAGGGAGGAGTGGGAGGGCGGGGATAGGAAGAGAGGGAGGAGGGATGGTGGTGGTGATGGGGATGGGGAGGATAGGGGGGAAGGGGGGGATGGCGGAGAGGGGGAGGGGCAAGGGGGGGAGCAGGGGGAGGAGGATCAGCCGGCTTTTGACAGGCGGGGGAGAAAGGGCGCGGATGGGGTACCTGCAACCACTGCGCGCCGCTTCCTCATGTGCGTGATGTGGCGAGGTGTGGCGTGGCTTGGCGTGGGTGGGGTTGGATTGGCCTGGTGCATGGATTCACGCATGCACGCATGCACTGTCAAGTGTGTACCAGGGCGCGGATGGGGTGCCTGCAACCACTGCCCGCCGCTTCCTCATGTGCGTGGCATGGCATGTGTGGGGTTGGATTGGCCTGGTGCATGGATGCATACAGGCAGTCTTGCATGCACTCTCACAAGCATACCTGTCCCTTTACCCCCTCTCATCCGCCACTTCTCCACCTCACCATCCCACCTCCATCCACCAACCCCCTCCCTACCAGGTTCCACGTGTTGAAGGAGAACAAGGACACCAACGAGGCCATGGCGCTCGTGGGGCGCTACCTGCCCACACGCCCGTCGCGCTGGTAACCATGCCACGCGCCCACCTCTCTGCGCATAAGCTGGTGTCCTCTCTCCCCCTCCAGGTTCCACGTGTTGAAGGAGAACAAGGACACCAACGAGGCCATGGCGCTCGTGGGGCGCTACCTGGGCGTGCAACCCAGGGCGCTGGGCTTCTCCGGCACCAAGGACAAGCGCGCCGTTACTGTGCAGCGGGTGAGTGGGTGCTGAATGGGTGGGTTGTGACAGACAGGGCCATGGCGCTCGTGGGGCGCTACCTGGGCGTGCAGCCCCGTGCTCTGGGCTTCTCAGGCACCAAGGACAAGAGAGCCGTTACTGTGCAGAGGGTGGGTGGACAGCGGTTGTGGGGAGTTGGGTGCAGACTGTGGGTGCAGAATGGTTGTGGGTGTTGGGATGGGTGGTCACACAGTCAATTCCACAGGCACTACCTGGGTGTGCAGCCGCACGCGCTTGGCTTCTCCAGCACCAAGGACAAGCGCGCCGTCACTGTGCAGAGGGTGGGAGGGTGCAGAGCGGTTGCAGGGAGCTATGGGAGCTGGAAGGGTCGGTCACAGTGAGGCCCATGGGCGCACCACACCACACCTCCCCACCCCACCCCACCCCTCGCTCCCCACCAGGTGACAGTGTCCAAGTCAGCGCGCAAAGTGGCATCACTCAACGGCAAGCTGTTTCAGTGGCTGGTGTGATATTGGCATGTGGCCCTCCCTTGACATGCTGCACCACACCCACCACACCCCACCACACCACACCGCACACCACACCACACACCACTCACCGCATCGCACCACATCCCACCACTCCCTTCCCCACCACACCACCAGGTGACAGTGTCCAACCAGTCAGCGCGCAAAGTAGCGTCACTCAACGCCAAGCTGTTTGGCATCCGAGTGGGCGACTACCGCCTTGTTGAACAGCCTCTCGTGCTGGGGCAGCTGGCAGGCAACCGCTTCGTTGTCACGCTCAGGTGGGCCCCTTATCCCCCCCCTCCCCATGACTACCGCCTTGTGTATCAACCCCTCGTGCTGGGGCAACTCGCAGGCAACCGCTTTTGTGTCACGCTCAGGTGCGCAACCCCCTCCGGCCTAACCCCCTCCCACCCCACCGTTCTCTTGGGATACCCTGACGCTGTTTGGCATCCGAGTGGGCGACAACCGCCTTGTTGAGCAACCTCTCGTGCTGGGGCAGCTGGCCGGCAACCTCTTCCTTATAACGCTCAGGTGAGCCCCTTCCCCCCACTCCTCCTCATGACTGGCCTTCTCAACATCCTCCCCCCCCCCCCCCATGACTACCACCTCGTGGACCAACCCCTCGTGCTGGGAATGTAGAGTATTTCTGGAAATTCTAAATAATGCTCTACATCGCTGGGGCAGCTCGCAGGAAATCGCTTCCTCATCACTTTTAGGTGAGCTCCTCCCCCCCCTTCCTCCCCATAACTGCCACATGGTGGACCAGCCGCTCGTGCTGGGGCAGCTCGCAGGAAATCGCTTTCTTATTATTCTCAGGTGGGTCTGCTTCTTATGGACAGCGTATGCGAATTCCTACACCTCCCCCCCCCATCATGACTACCGTTTTGTGGACCAGCCTCTTGTGCTAGACAGCTGGCAGGCAACCGCTTTGTCGTCACTCTCAAGTGGGTGTGTTTTCAAAATGCTTACCAACCCCCTCCTCACAACTACCACCTTTTGAAACCACTCCTTGCTGAGGCAGCTCGCTGGCAACCGTTTTCTTATCACCCGCCCCCACCCATTCCCCAGGGCTGTGAGAGCGCCCTGTCTGGACGCCATCACAGCGGCAATCGAGGCACCATAACACCGCTCTACTCATGCCTTCTTCCTCCCCGCCCATCCCTCCCCAATCCTCCATGCCTTCTCCCTCCCACCCATTTCCCAGGGCCGTGAGAGCGCCCAGTCTGGACGCCATTACAGCAGCAGCAGAGGGACTCCGCTCTCATGGCATCATCAACTACTTTGGCCTGCAAGTGGGCGCTGCTGGGTGCTGCTGGGTGCTGCTGGGTGCTGCTGGGTGCTGCTGGGTGCTGCTGGGTGCTGCTGGGTGCTGCTGGGTGCTGCTGGGTGCTGCTGGGTGCTGCTGGGTGCTGCTGGGTGCTGCTGGGTGCTGCTGGGTGCTGCTGGGTGCTGCTGGGTGCTGCTGGGTGCTGCTGGGTGCTGCTGGGTGCTGCTGGGTGCTGCTGGGTGCTGCTGGGTGCTGCTGGGTGCTGCTGGGTGCTGCTGGGTGCTGCTGGGTGCTGCTGGGTGCTGCTGGGTGCTGCTGGGTGCTGCTGGGTGCTGCTGGGTGCTGCTGGGTGCTGCTGGGTGCTGCTGGGTGCTGCTGGGTGCTGCTAGGTGCTACTGGGTGCTGCTAGGTGCTGCTGGGTGCTACTGGGGTGCTGCTGGGTGCTGCTGGGTGCTGCTGGGTGCTGCTGGGTGCTGCTGGTGCAGGTGGGTGCTGCGTTCCCCACCCTCCCCTCACCCTCCCCTCATATCCACACTCACTGTGAGCAGTGCTTTGGAGTGCGTCCAGTGGCAACACATACAGTGGGAGCAGGGACAAACTCACATCTCATAGCTTTTCAACCCGCCGCAGACACCCAACTCTTGCCCTTGTTCCCCACCCCCTCCGCCCCCCTTCCCTGTGAGCAGCGCTTTGGAGTGGGTCCCGTGGCGACGCACACGGTGGGAGCAGAGACGAGCTCACTCCAATTCACACTTCTCATTCCCACTCCTCTTGTACTACCCCTCTCCTGACCCCCCTGTGAGCAGCGCTTTGGAGTGGGGCCAGTGGCGACGCACACGGTGGGAGCAGCGCTGCTGAGGGGCGACTGGCAGGGTGCCGTTGATTTGCTGCTCAAACCCAGAGATGGAGATATCCTCTCACCTTCCTCAACCCCTTCACCTAGCCTCGTTTCACCTCGCCTCGCCTCTCCGCACCTTGCCTGGCCTTGCCTTGCCGTGCCCTGCTGTTGACCTCCTGCTCAAACCCAGAAATGGAGATATCCTCTCACCTTCCTCTTCTTGCCTCGCTCGCCTTGCCTTGCCCGCCCATGCTTTGCTTCAATCCCTTGCTTTGTCTGTCGCGCATTGCATCACCGTGCCCCGTTCTGGACCTGCTGCTCAAGCCCAGAGACAGAGATATTCTCTCAGCCTCATCGCCTTCCCTTGCCTTGTTCGCCCATGCCTTACCTTAATCGTCTTAGCTTGCATCGCCGTGCCCCGTTGAGCACCTGCTGCTCAAACCCAGAGACAGAGACGTTCCCTCATGTCATGCCGTGCTGTGCTCTGCTCTGCTGTGCCTTCCAAGTCCGCCCTATTTTCATAATTATGCCTCAAAATCAAGCTTTCTCCAAGAACTCCTTACATCATATAGAGTCTGCTTCGCGTGTGTCTGTGACATATCTCTACTCAACGCTGATCTCAACCGTTCATCTCGCCACAATCGGAAGGGGCGGCGGAGGCCAGGCGCCTGTGGATGAAGACAAAAGACGCCGACCTTGCCATGATCCACATGCCGACCAGAATGGTGGCCGAACGAGGAGTGGTGAGCCGAACTCGCATCGTCCCCCTCTCATCTCGTTTCTGATTCCTCCCATTGCTCCAGAACTACTTGACTCTCTCCCTTTTAGAAGTGCACTTTCCAATCTATTGACCTTCTCAGTTCTTTTAAGGAACTGCCTTCTTTTCGCTCCCCACCCCACCTGTCAGGGCTGAAGCGCAACCCGCGCAATCTGGTGCAGGCGCTGGGCTTCATCCCAGGATGGTCCGGACCCCCACAGCATGCCTCTCAGCTCCTCTGAATCTCTTCCGTCTCCCCACCCGCAACACCCCGTTCACTATCCACACTTTTCTCTGCTCGGCAGCTGTCAGGGCTGAAGCGCAACCCACGTAATCTGGTGCAAGCGCTGGGCTTCATCCCGCGCACCATGCGCCTCATGTGAGTCACTTGCGCATGGCATAATGAGGTGTGATGTCCCCCATGTCAGTCCCCCATGTGAGTCCCCCATGTCAGTCCCCCATGTGAGTCCCCCATGTGAGTCCCCCATGTCAGTCCCCCATGTGAGTCCCCCATGTCAGTCCCCCATGTGAGTCCCCCATGTCAGTCCCCCATGTGAGTCCCCCATGTCAGTCCCCCATGTCAGTCCCCCATGTCAGTCCCCCATGTGAGTCCCCCATGTCAGTCCCCCATGTGAGTCCCCCATGTCAGTCCCCCATGTGAGTCCCCCATGTGAGTCCCCCATGTGAGTCCCCCATGTGAGTCCCCCATGTCAGTCCCCCATGTGAGTCCCCCATGTCAGTCCCCCATGTGAGTCCCCCATGTGAGTCCCCCATGTCAGTCCCCCATGTCAGTCCCCCATGTGAGTCCCCCATGTCAGTCCCCCATGTGAGTCCCCCATGTGAGTCCCCCATGTGAGTCCCCCATGTGAGTCCCCCATGTCAGTCCCCCATGTGAGTCCCCCATGTCAGTCCCCCATGTCAGTCCCCCATGTGAGTCCCCCATGTGAGTCCCCCATGTGAGTCCCCCATGTCAGTCCCCCATGTCAGTCCCCCATGTCAGTCCCCCATGTGAGTCCCCCATGTGAGTCCCCCATGTCAGTCCCCCATGTGAGTCCCCCATGTCAGTCCCCCATGTGAGTCCCCCATGTCAGTCCCCCATGTGAGTCCCCCATGTCAGTCCCCCATGTCAGTCCCCCATGTGAGTCCCCCATGTGAGTCCCCCATGTGAGTCCCCCATGTCAGTCCCCCATGTGAGTCCCCCATGTCAGTCCCCCATGTGAGTCCCCCATGTGAGTCCCCCATGTCAGTCCCCCATGTGAGTCCCCCATGTCAGTCCCCCATGTGAGTCCCCCATGTCAGTCCCCCATGTGAGTCCCCCATGTCAGTCCCCCATGTCAGTCCCCCATGTGAGTCCCCCATGTCAGTCCCCCATGTCAGTCCCCCATGTCAGTCCCCCATGTGAGTCCCCCATGTCAGTCCCCCATGTCAGTCCCCCATGTGAGTCCCCCATGTCAGTCCCCCATGTGAGTCCCCCATGTCAGTCCCCCATGTGAGTCCCCCATGTCAGTCCCCCATGTGAGTCCCCCATGTCAGTCCCCCATGTCAGTCCCCCATGTGAGTCCCCCATGTCAGTCCCCCATGTCAGTCCCCCATGTCAGTCCCCCATGTGAGTCCCCCATGTCAGTCCCCCATGTGAGTCCCCCATGTGAGTCCCCCATGTGAGTCCCCCATGTGAGTCCCCCATGTCAGTCCCCCATGTGAGTCCCCCATGTCAGTCCCCCATGTCAGTCCCCCATGTGAGTCCCCCATGTGAGTCCCCCATGTGAGTCCCCCATGTCAGTCCCCCATGTCAGTCCCCCATGTCAGTCCCCCATGTCAGTCCCCCATGTGAGTCCCCCATGTCAGTCCCCCATGTGAGTCCCCCATGTCAGTCCCCCATGTGAGTCCCCCATGTCAGTCCCCCATGTGAGTCCCCCATGTCAGTCCCCCATGTCAGTCCCCCATGTGAGTCCCCCATGTGAGTCCCCCATGTGAGTCCCCCATGTCAGTCCCCCATGTGAGTCCCCCATGTCAGTCCCCCATGTGAGTCCCCCATGTGAGTCCCCCATGTCAGTCCCCCATGTGAGTCCCCCATGTCAGTCCCCCATGTGAGTCCCCCATGTCAGTCCCCCATGTCAGTCCCCCATGTGAGTCCCCCATGTCAGTCCCCCATGTCAGTCCCCCATGTCAGTCCCCCATGTGAGTCCCCCATGTCAGTCCCCCATGTCAGTCCCCCATGTCAGTCCCCCATGTCAGTCCCCCATGTGAGTCCCCCATGTCAGTCCCCCATGTGAGTCCCCCATGTCAGTCCCCCATGTGAGTCCCCCATGTCAGTCCCCCATGTGAGTCCCCCATGTGAGTCCCCCATGTCAGTCCCCCATGTGAGTCCCCCATGTCAGTCCCCCATGTGAGTCCCCCATGTCAGTCCCCCATGTGAGTCCCCCATGTCAGTCCCCCATGTCAGTCCCCCATGTCAGTCCCCCATGTCAGTCCCCCATGTGAGTCCCCCATGTCAGTCCCCCATGTCAGTCCCCCATGTGAGTCCCCCATGTCAGTCCCCCATGTGAGTCCCCCATGTCAGTCCCCCATGTGAGTCCCCCATGTCAGTCCCCCATGTGAGTCCCCCATGTCAGTCCCCCATGTCAGTCCCCCATGTCAGTCCCCCATGTCAGTCCCCCATGTCAGTCCCCCATGTCAGTCCCCCATGTGAGTCCCCCATGTCAGTCCCCCATGTGAGTCCGCACTCTCTCAAACCTGCGCATAGCTGTCAGGCTGGTCCCTGCTCTCTCAAACATGTGAGTTCCCACTCTTTCCCTCCTGCCCTCTTGCTCATGACCAGGTACGTGCTCCTGTGGAACCTCTTTCCTCCCCCTCATTTTTCTCTCTTCACCCTTCTCCTCTTCCCCTCCCTTCCTTCTTTAACATGACCAGGTACGTGCACAGCTATCAGAGCTACCTGTGGAACCATGCCGCCTCACACCGCATCAAGACATACGGTTACCAGTGCAATTTCTCAGCATGAACCCCCCTCCTCTTCGCTTCTTGTCCCCTTTTCTTCTGCTCCCCTCTTCCCCTTTCAACATGACCAGGTACGTGCACAGCTATCAGAGCTACTTGTGGAACCATGCTGCCTCACACCGCATCAAAACATACGGTGAGAGAGACATATCGCACTGCACCGCATATCACACTGTACTAGAACAGATAGCTTAATTCCAGCAGGCTCCAGCACTGTGGTAGCAGGTGACCTTGTGCTTTGAACTCCCCCGTATCCACCACCACCGTACTGCACCACATGTTTACCCTTCCCTACACCCTCCAACCATCTTTCCCTTCCCTGCAGGCTCCACCCGAGTGGTTGCAGGTGATCTTGTTCTTTGCTCCCCTCCTGCTGTCACCAGCACCGCCATGGCTTCTGGTGCTGCTACTGCTGCAGCAGCAGCAGCAGGGAGAGCAGCAAACGTGGGGGCGGACGGGGTGGGCATGAGGGGCACAGAGGCAGAGGCGGAGGCAGAGGAGGCAGCAGCAGTGGTGGTGGAGGCGAGGGCGGAGGGGGAGGAGGTGCGGGTGGTTAGTGAGGAGGAGGCGGAGAGAGGAGTGTACTCCATCGACCAAGTCGTGCTACCACTGCCGGGGTGAGTGAGAGCTCTGGCTCGAGTGTCCTCACAAGCACTTTGCACTCCTCCTGATTCTGCGGGACTGAGTTCGCCTGGGAAATAGCACAGACATATGGGCATGGGTTGAAATCCCATACCCTATGCAGCATTGCAGGTGTTTGTGCCGTGCTTCTGCCTATGCATGAGGTGTTGTTGAAGATGAACACACATGCGAACGCCTTTCCATTTTGACAGACGATAATGCCACTGCTTGCCTCTGGTCTGGTCAAGCCTACTTCATTCCCTTCCCCTCTCACCTTACCCGTCCTCCCTCTCCTTCCCCTCTCCACCCTCTCCTCCCTCTCCTTCCCCTCTCCTCCCTCTCCCTCCCCTTTCTCAGCTGTTCCATTCAGTACCCCACCAACTCCACAGCACAAGTCTTCCACTCTCTCGCTGCCAAGGTATGTCTTCTCCTGTCACCCTCTCCTTTTGCCCTTCCCCTCCGTCCATCTCGCCCTCCACCTTCCCTTCCACCTTCCCTTGCACCTTGCCTTCTAGCTTGTCCCTATGGTAGCCTTCTACACCTCCCTGTGGCGCCCGCCATGCCTGTACCTGGCTCTGTAGACCACTCAGTACCGCGACAAATCCACTGCTGACCACTTCCTCCCTGCCGACAGTCTCTCACAGCCAGGGTGTGTTCCTCCCTGCTTGTCTTCCCTGCTGCGTTGCTGTAACAAGGGAGCCCATCGCTAGTGGAAAAGGAAGGGTACCTGACTACCTTTTCGTTCTGCTTTCATTCTGTTAATAGTTCTTCTCTTCCCATTCTTGAATTCTCATGCTAGTTCCCACCTCCCATCTTCCCACCCATCTCACTGCTTCACCTCTCCCTGTGTCCCTCCTCCACCACAGGATGGCATAGATCTCTTCACCAGCAAGCACAGCGTCAAGTGAGTCATGGGTCTCGTGCATGCTTGTATGCATGTTGCATGTGTAAAGAGTTGCGTGTGTGACAGCACAGGGTACGTGTGTCCCTGCGTCCCTCCTCCACCACAGGACAGCATAGGTCTCTTCACCAGCAAGCACACATGCACACATGTATGCACACATGCATGTGTGTATGCACCGCATATGCATGAGCTTTGTGGCACCTTTAATACTTTGCCTCCACTGCAGTAAGGCATAGTCATCTTCACCAGCAAGCACAGCTCGCACACACATACGCTGCACCGCCCGCTCATACGCTGCACCTACCTGCCAATAGACCTGCCTGCCATTAGACCTACCAGCCAATAGACCTACCAGCCAATAGACCTACCTGCCAATAGACCTACCTGCCAATAGACCTACCAGCCAATAGACCTACCTGCCAATAGACCTACCTGCCAATAGACCTACCAGGTAATAGACCTACCAGCCAATAGACCTACCTGCCAATAGACCTACCAGCCAATAGACCTACCTGCCAATAGACCTACCAGCCAATAGACCTACCTGCCAATAGACCTACCAGCCAATAGACCTACCTGCCAATAGACCTACCTGCCAATAGACCTACCTGCCAATAGACCTACCTGCCAATAGACCTACCAGCCAATAGACCTACCTGCCAATAGACCTACCTGCCAATAGACCTACCTGCCAATAGACCTACCTGCCAATAGACCTACCTGCCAATAGACCTACCAGCCAATAGACCTACCAGCCAATAGACCTACCAGCCAATAGACCTACCAGCCAATAGACCTACCTGCCAATAGACCTACCTGCCAATAGACCTACCAGCCAATAGACCTACCAGCCAATAGACCTACCAGCCAATAGACCTACCAGCCAATAGACCTACCTGCCAATAGACCTACCTGCCAATAGACCTACCTGCCAATAGACCTACCAGCCAATAGACCTACCAGCCAATAGACCTACCTGCCAATAGACCTACCAGCCAATAGACCTACCTGCCAATAGACCTACCAGCCAATAGACCTACCTGCCAATAGACCTACCAGCCAATAGACCTACCTGCCAATAGACCTACCAGCCAATAGACCTACCAGCCAATAGACCTACCTGCCAATAGACCTACCTGCCAATAGAACAAACAGCCAATAGACCTACCTGCCAATAGACCTACCAGCCAATAGACCTACCTGCCAATAGACCTACCAGCCAATAGACCTACCTGCCAATAGACCTACCTGCCAATAGACCTACCTGCCAATAGACCTACCAGCCAATAGACCTACCAGCCAATAGACCTACCAGCCAATAGACCTACCAGCCAATAGACCTACCTGCCAATAGACCTACCTGCCAATAGACCTACCAGCCAATAGACCTACCAGCCAATAGAACAAACAGCCAATAGACCTACCAGCCAATAGACCTACCTGCCAATAGACCTACCTGCCAATAGACCTACCAGCCAATAGACCTACCAGCCAATAGACCTACCAGCCAATAGACCTACCTGCCAATAGACCTACCAGCCAATAGACCTACCTGCCAATAGACCTACCAGCCAATAGACCTACCTGCCAATAGACCTACCAGCCAATAGACCTACCTGCCAATAGACCTACCTGCCAATAGACCTACCAGCCACCCACCACCATCATACTATGACAGGGAGTAATCCATTGAGCACATCCAGGGGTATACATGCGTTCTTACCCTCTCACTCACCCGCTCACTCTCCCTCTCCCTCTCCCTCTCATCTTATGCACCACCCATCGTGCATGACAGGGAGTATTCTGTTGAGCGCATCCCAGGGGGCTACAGGCTCTTGCGGCGAGGTCACTTCTTTCTCTCTCTCACCCGCCCACCCTCCTCTCATCCCTCTCACTATCACCCATCGTGCATGGCAGGGAGTATTCCATTGAGCGCATTCCAGGGGGCTACAGGCGCTTGTTACAGCGGCCCTCCGACTACAACTGGTGAGGCCAATTCCCCTCTCACCCTCTCACTCACCCTCTAACTCACCCTCTCACTCACCCTCTAACTCACCCTCTCACTCACCCTCTCACTCACCCTCTTACTTGTTAGAGCGGCCCTCTGACTACAACTGGTGAGCCAAATCTTCGTCTCACTCTCTCACTTCTCCCTGAGAGGCACTCTATGAGACACCTTGGGAGGCACCCTGTTGCTCCAAGCCGTTTCCCGCCGTTTCCCGCGCCACACCTTTCGCATCCCCCCTCCCGCTCCCACTTCTGTAAATCTTTCCCTCCCTGCATCCCCCACCTTATCTCCCCTGCGTGGGCACTTATTCTCACTCTGATTCCCTTCCCCAGTTTCATTCCCCTACAACCCATCACAGGAAAGTCCTGGCGTACTGGCGTCCCACACAGGTGTCGGCCGAGACTGATTTGGACCGCATCGTTGCTGCTGCCCTCGCAACTCCTGCCCCCACTCCCTCTGCTGATTCATCCCACCCCCTTCCATACAACCCATCACAGGAGAGTCCTGGCATACTGGCGTCCCACACAAGTGTTGGCAGAGACTGATTTGGACCGCATCGCTGCTGCTGCCTTATAAGTCGACTCAGAAGTCATTTCGATTCACCCTCTTCTTACCTGCCACAACCCATCACAGGAAAGTCCTGGCGTACTGGCGTCCCACGCAAGTGCTGGCTGAGACTGATTTGGACCGCATTGCTGCTGCTGCCCTCGCAACTCCTGCCCCCACTCCCTCTACCTCTGCCGCCGCTCCTGCCTCTGCCACCCCACCTGCTGCCCCATCTGTGGGTCCAGCAGCACACTCGAACTCAACAGCAGCAGCTGCAGCAGTAGCAGTTGGTGCTGCTTCCTCTGATTCCCCTGCTGCTACTGCTAACGGTGATGCTGCTACTACGCCTGGCAGTGATGCTCCTACTAGTGTTAGTGGTGCCGCTGCTGCGGCTTCTGGTAGTGACGCCCCTGCAGTGGTGGAGGCAGCGCATGTGTACTATGGGTTCAAGCAGCCGGGGTACAAGGGAGCCCTCAAACAGGCTCAGAGAGCAGAGGGAAAGGCAGGAGCTCCTGCTGACGCTGCTGCTGAGGCAGCAAGTGGCGGAGAGGTGGGGGTAGGGGCAGGAGGGGAAGCGGCAGGGGCAGTGCCAGCAGTGGTGGTGCTGGCATCATCAGACGGAGTGAGGCTGGGAAGAGACGAGCTGGCGCGACTGGGGATTGGGGAGGGGCCCATTGGGGCGATTGAAGAGGGGCCCATGGGGGCCGTGGTGGAGGGGGCTGATGGGGACGAGGGTGACGCTGGGAAAGGCGAAGCTGAGGCAGGTGCGGCGGCAGAGGAGGGAGAGAAAGCGGAAGGGGTGGTTGAGAGTGAGGTGGAGAAAGGGAAAGAGGAGGGTGGTGATGAGAAGGAGGAGGTGAAGCAGGGAGAAAAGGACGCTGCGGCAGGTAGTGGGGAGGGGGAGGGACAAGCGGCAGGGAGGAGGGGAGAGCGAGGGGCGGAGGGAGCAGCACAGGAGGGCGTGCGCAGAGCACAGGTTGAGGGAGTGAGGGTGGCCCTGCAGGTGGAGTTCACTCTGCCCGCGTCAGGATATGCCACCATGGCCATCCGCGAGTTGCTTAAAGCCTCCACTGCTGTGAGTGCCAGCAGCCATCCACGTCTGATGATGCACAGCAAGCATGATGCCGTGAGCCCCGATAGTCTGGTGGCCCTGCCAACGAATGCCGTCTGAATAGCCACAATTGTCATTCGACAACTCTCCCATGCCATGCGAAGCATCTGTGAGGCTGGCTGGGAGTCTGAGACTCTGGGTTTCCTTCTTCCTGTCGCTGCGCTTGTGCTTGCAGGCTGGCGTTCACAAGGTTTTTAACGATAAGGAGGACGGCCGGGGTTGACATCTTAAGTGCAATCCTGACAATGTGTTGTTGCAACACAGCTGTGATTTGTCTTTCTCACTTCATCTATCCGCCTTCCAAGTAACAGCCGAATCATCGTACTATTTTTGCCCGTCTGACAGTGGTATGGAACTCTCTTGTAAGATGCATGGTTCACATTGCAGTGAGTGGGTGCTGTAATGCATCAGTTCCCGCTAGAAAACCGTGTGCTAAAAAACTGTGATTTGTGTACCATTGCGTTTGTGGCTGACATTTTTCCAATCTAGTGTAATTTCCCGGGGAGGTCTGAGCGTGCCTCGTAACCAACATGTATTTGCATAATGCAGCAGTACAGACAATATATAGTGTCCATAAGGATAGCTTATGAGTATTTGCATGTTTAATTTCTTTGAGGGGTATTGTCTTTTCCATCATCTCTGTTGATAATGGTGTGATGGACGTGCACTCGGTGTCTGATATATTTTAACGAGGATGAACTCGGCAGCCATGGCGGCCTTGTCATTGTTTCTGGCGTCGCGCCTGATTGGTGCAGTTGACAATCCGGCTCAAATTTGAAACCGTGGTCCGACTGACACAAGCGAGTCACCTCGAGAATGGCACATGGTGACGCCAAGTCACGACATCCACATCATGCCAATGCCGAATCATTCCGATCATCTCAGCCGTCAGATTATCCGACTTGAAAACTGTAGCATCCCGTCATCACAGTGTAACAATTCGTTCTCACGCAGAATTTCGTCGCACACTGCGGCTCTTGCCCGCGCACAGGCCATCTGGTCGCCAAAGGTGTCGCTGGCTGCCACCCACCACTTTCCGCCGTTCCCGCCTTCAGCGCACATCGTTGGCGGAAACTCTGCGGCGCGCAACTCGTCAGCAGACTTTGCAGCCACTTCCCCGCCTCGGGCTTGCCGTGGCGGGGGGATCCCTGCCTTCAGGAAACCCCTGCCTTCGGGGAAACTTTGGGTGGAGGGGAGCAACTTCGCATGGCGACTCGACTTGCCGCTGCTTGCCGCTCAGTTGCTTCCCTTTCACCTTTCTCTTACCGTCACCCCAACTCACTTCCCGCCACCGACTTTCACCTATCACAAACACTTCTAACCGTTTTTAACCGTCTTATCACCCGCTTTAAGCCTGCATCATCGTACTGAAACTTGTTTTCCCCAAATCTTCGTCACTTGGCCACCCCAAGCCAATTCCTCTCAGGCATTCCCTATGCAGGCTTTGTCTCAGCAAAGAATCTCGTCACATTCTCTAACTCGATTCATCCGTAGCCATGGCTTCCTTAGATTATTGTACCGTGGAGGTAATTCTCGTGACGTGGCCTATTCCCGAAGCGCGTTAAGCTTAAGATTCTTAAGGAGGATGGTAGCAGGAGCTTACAGCCTAGTGAGAACTTCATAATCGCTAGCATGACTCATCGATCAGTTTCATAATCATTCAGTTCCGTGCTCGACGAGACGTGATGCTGCAGTTATCCCGGAGGTTAAGCATTGCTACGACGACTGATCGTGAAATTTTAAGCCATCATCGCAGCGCTACTACTAGTATCAGTGCGACACCTCAGGCTCGTTAGAAAGCTTAGTATCACAATCTGTTTCATCCTGACTGGACGACAGTCAGGTTCTGGCCGAATGGCTTATTCCACCATTCATTCGTTTCGTCAGATCCTTAGTACAACAGATTAATCGATTCGTTTTCGGTGTCATGATCGCGAGTCGCGACGTGGAGCTCAGACAACTTGTGGTTGAACCACAAGTGGCTGCGACCTTAACAACGTGGAGCAACCGCAACGATAACTGCGACCTTTAGTATTAGGGACGCGCGTCAACGCTTTCCTTTAAGACTAATCGCCTTGTGCAACGTTACAAGGAGGAGCTTGCATCGCTCACGAGTTTACTTATACGGAGGATCTTCTCTCGACCTCAGAGTTTGACGACGCGACGTTATCGCTAAGGATATTCTTCCCGACGTTACTGCTGTGGACATTCATAAATCTACTGAGGAGCTCCTGAAGCCGACGATATTTCTGCGGATGTTCTTCACGACGTTACTGCTTCACGGCGTTTCTGCTTCACGACGTTACTGCTTAGCGTATTCTCCTTCGCGGCGTTACTGCTGATAATATTCTTCCCGACGTTTTTGCTGAGCGTATTCTTCGCGAAGTTACTGCTGAGGATGTTCGCAAAGCCAAGGCCACTACCGACGACGGCGCTGGCGACGGAGACGCGTGGACGTCAGACTTGACGACGGCGGAAGAGCTCGCGACGATGATCGACGGCCGAAGAGCTCGCGACGATGATCGACGGCGGAAGAGCTCGCGACGATGATCGACGGCGGAAGAGCTCGCGACAATGATCGACGGCGGAAGATCTCGCGACGATGATCGACGGCGGAAGATCTCGCGACGATGATCGACGGCGGAAGAGCTCGCGACGATGATCGACGGCGGAAGAGCTCGCGACGATGATCGACGGCGGAAGAGCTCGCGACGAGGATCGACGGCGGAAGAGCTCGCGACGAGGATCGACGGCGGAAGAGCTCGCGACGAGGATTGACGGCGAAAGAGCTCGCGACGAGGATTGACGGCGAAGAGCAGCTCGCGAAGCATCGCGACGAAGGAACGCCGACGATCGCCGTCAATGAATGCGTGAGTTAGCGTTTTCCGTTTCTGCAGTTGCTTTTCATGACGGATTTGTGGCTGGTCTACTCGTTTCGTATCACGGCTGGTCTACTCGTTTCTGTCCTAGTCTAATCTTCTCGTTTTCGTTTCGCTCGTTCCTTTCTTTCGTTTCCTTTCTCCGTGCGGGCAGGAAAGTGTCCCGCGTCGCGTAGCGTGGAGGGTCCTATCCGCTGATTTCCTATCGCTGGAAACGTGGGGAACGAAGGAGTTTGTTGACGCACTCCTGTTAATGGCTGATGTAAACGCTTTCCGTTTGTGGTGAGTTACTGGTGTCCGTCAAGATTCTGTCAATCTGGACGCTTTTCCAATTTTCTGTCTCGATTCTGTGCCATCTGAACACTTGCTATCAAATATATGTCTCAATTGCGCAATCACTTTCGGTCCATCTCATCTCATCTCGCTGGTGCAACTCTTCTCCGTCCGTGCAGGAGTGGCAGAGGCTCATGCACACATTGCGGAAAAGTGATACATCAGGGGGGAGGCGCGGATGCATCAGGGGAGAGGCGCGGATGCAATGTGCAGGGGGGAGGCGCGGATGCAACAGGGGAGAGGCGCGGGCGAGAGAAGATGGCATGGGATGGTGCGACACCAATCCAACGCCAACGCCAACCAACTAACGGCTAAGTTCCCTATCCCTGACCCCTTTTTCAGTTTCCATGCTCCGTACACACCCCATCATTGCCTCCTCCTCCTCCTCCTCCTCCTCCTCCTCCTCCTCCCTCCTCCTCCTCCTCCTCCTCCTCCTCCTCCTCCTCCTCCTCCTCCTCCTCCTCCTCCTCCTCCTCCTCCTCCTCCTCCTCCTCTCCTCCTCCTCCTCCTCCCCCTCCTCCTCCTCCTCCGTCGTTGCTGGTTGAGGTGAACCCCACGGTTCACAGGCGCTTACCCCTTTGGTACTTCGGGCAACGGCCCCAGTGTAAGAGCATCCGGTAACCCCCTTCCCTTGGGTACTTCGGGGTCAATGGCCCAGCGTAAGTTCATCCGCCCTTCGCCCCCCGCTGCAACGAAGAAGACCAAGTGTAAGAGTCAAAACACATCCCTTGCGTCTGTAGCTTGTGGGTGTAGCCTTGCCAGTAACGGCCCTCTTCTTCTGTTCTGCAGGAATTGAGATGGAGCAGAAAAGATGGCGCAGAGGGCATGGGAGTAGCTGTGGAGCGAAGGAGCAGAGGAGGAAGGAGCGAAGGAGCTGCGGATCAGAGGAGTAGACGAGATGGCACAGAGGAGACGTGGAGTGAAGGAGATGGCGCAGAGGAGATGTGGAGTGAAGGAGATGGCGCAGAGGAGATGTGGAGTGAAGGAGATGGCGCAGAGGAGATGTGGAGTGAAGGAGAATCCCCTGCCCCTGCCAGTGAGTATCTCCTTTGCTGCTCTCTGTTGATGGTCATTGCTGCATTCGTTTTGCAATCATTCTGAATCGCTTGTTGGCATGGGGTGCAATCGGTGCAATGAGCAGCGGTGAAGCGAACCAGTGCAATGAGCTCATGGCTTTTCTCCTTCTGTTCTGCAGGAAGTGAGATGGAGCAGAGGAGATGGCGCAGAGGGGACGGGAGTAGCTGTGGAGAAAAGGAGCAGAGGAGGAAGGAGCAAAGGAGCTGCAGAACAGAGGAGCAGGGAGCAAGGAGCTAAGGAGTGAAGGAGAAGAGGAGGCAAAGGAGCAAGGAGCAGAGGAGAAGGAGCGAAGATTCCCTGCCACTGCCAGTGGGTGAGTGCCTTTTTGCCTGATTTTGATTTGTTGCTCTTTTTAAGAAACTTTCAGATGGACGGTCGTGTTGCTCGAGCATTTCCCTGAGCCTTGTCACTTGTCGGGTTCTATTGCTGCAATGCCTCATGCGTCCTGGGAGTCTGTCTCTTCCCGTTTCTCAGGACTTTGCTGCACGGGAGCGGAGTGTTGTGCGCTGCAGCAGGGGAGCAGAGGAGACGGCCTATCAGCACTCCTACCTCTCTCCCCACTCACGGAGACGGCAGCTGCTACCTCACTGAGCACTGCAGAGTGAAGGGGGGAGCAGAATGAGGGAGGAGGGGAGTGTTGGGCGCTGCAGCAGGAGAGTAGAGGAGACGGCAGCTCCTACCTCTCTCCCCACTCACGGAGATGGCAGCTGCTACCTCGCTCACTCCTACCTCCCTCCAGTGTGCTGCTGCTGGTGCTGTGGAGTGATAGGAGGACTGGTGAAGAGGAGTGGAGGAGCAAAGGAGATGGGCATGAACGCCAGTCAACGGGCGTGAAGGCCAGTCAACGCTTCCTGGTGCTGCTGCTGGTGTTGGGAGGAGTGAAAGCCGGTGAACGGGCATGAAGGCCAGTCAACGCTTCTTGGTGCTGCTGCTGGTGTTGGGAGGAGTGAAAGCCGGTGAACGGGCGTGAAGGCCAGTCAACGCTTCCTGGTGCTGCTGCTGGTGTTGGGAGGAGTGAAAGCCGGTGAACGGGCGTGAAGGCCAGTCAACGCTTCCTGGTGCTGCTGCTGGTGTTGGGAGGAGTGAAAGCCGGTGAACGGACGTGAAAGGCGAGGCAGCGGCATGAGGTGGAGAGGAGGCGGCTGGACTGGCATGAGGTGGCATGAGCAGAGGAGATGGCGAAGGGGAGTAGAGCAGAGGAATGGAGGAGGGATGCTGCAAGGAGAGATGCTGCGAGGAGAGAAGGCTTCCAGAGTGAAGCTGTATGGAGGTGGAGCAGAGGAGATGAGGAGCAGAGGAGATGAGGAGCAGAGGAGATGAGCAGCAGAGGAGGTGAGGAGCAGAGGAGGTGAGGAGCAGAGGGGCGCTGGAGCACGGTCTTCTCAGGCTGAGGGCGATGGAGAGCGAAAGAGCACGGTGGTGGATAAATCTTCACTCCCATCGGTGGTTATCCTCTTTCTTACCTTTGCTGTTTGATTCGTTTGATGCCTGGTTTATTTCACAACTGCTTTGAGTTGTTTCCATGCGTTGGGTGCAGTCGGTGCCATGCTCTCACTGGCCTTGTGCCGGTCGAGGCAGAGGAGAAGGGGTTGCGAGGAGAAGGAGCAGCAGAGGAGAAGGAGCAGCAGAGGAGACAAAGGAGCAAAGGAGAAGCAGACGGAGTAGAGGCGCAAAGGAGATGAGCAGAGGCGCAAAGGAGATGGATCGGAGGCGGAAAAGGCCTATCAGCGCTCCTACCTCTCTCCCCACTCATGGAGACGGCAGCTGCTACTTCGCTGAGGGTTGCAGAGTGAAGGGGGGAGCAGAATGACTTAGGAGGAGAGTGTTGCGCGCTGCAGCAGGGGAGCAGAGGAAACGGCCTATCAGTGCTCCTACCTCTCTCCCATCTCATTCCCCTCGTTGGGTGCAATCGGTGCCATTCCTCTCCCATCTCAGACGGTTGGCCGAGGCAGAGCTGCAGTGGAGACGAAGGAGCAGAGAAGGAGCAGCAGATGAGGCAGAGCAGCCTAGGAGAGGAGGCGAAGCAGCAGAGGAGGCAGAGCAGCCTAGCAGAGGAGGTGAAGCAGATGGAGCAGAGGAGGTGAAGCAGATGGAGCAGAGGAGGTGAAGCAGATGGAGCAGAGGCGCAAAGGAGACCGAGCAGATGTGAATGGGGGGGCAGAATGAGGGAGGAGACGAAGTGTTGCGCGCTGCAGCAGAGGGGAGCAGAGGAGACGGCCTATCAGCGCTCCTACCTCTCTCCCCACTCATGGAGACGGCAGCTGCTACCTCGCTCACTCCTACCTCCCTCCAGTGTGCTGCTTCTGGTGCTGTGAAGTGATAGGAGGACAGGTGAAGTGGAGTGGAGGAGCAAAGGAGATCTGCAGCGGTGGCAGCAGCAGCGGGAGCAGAAGAGAGTCCCGCAGTGGCACCAGTGGTGATGGGACCGCAGCTGCTGCCTCAGTCGCTCCTACCTCAGTCGCTCCTACCTCAGTCGCTCCTGCCTCAGTCGCTCCTGCCTCAGTCGCTCCTACCTCAGTCGCTCCTACCTCAGTCGCTGCCGTCGGTGCTGTGAAGTGGAGCGGGAGATGGCTCACACTGGGGGAGCAGAGTGTTGAGAGGGGGGGCGAGCGAAGCTGAGTTTGGGAAGCGGAGTGGAGGAGGAAACAGAGTGAAGGGGGGAAGCAGAGTGAAGGGGGGAGCAGAGTGAATGGAGGAGCAGAGTGAAGGGGGTTGTAGAGTGAGAGGCGAGCGGAGTGAGAGGCGAGTGGAGTGTTGAGAACTGCGGCAGGCTGCAGTGTGAGGGTGAGGGGAGGAGTGAGTGAGAGTGAGAGTGAGAGTGGGGTGTGAGGACCTTGTATGCTGGTTTGAGGCGCCTCAAATCCAGTTGTGAGCTGCCGGTGGCAGTTCTGTTGTGTCCTGCAGTGCACTGCAGTGTTCCGTTCCTTCTCTCTCCTCTTCTCTGAGTTTTGAGAGCCATCTCAAAACTCGCTCTCTTATGAGTTTCAAGCGATGTGAAACTCTCCTCCTCTCTCTCTTCTCCTCACTGCAGAGTCGCTGCAGTGAGCAAAAACAGGGTTTTGAGAGACGACTCATCTCAAAACTCTTTTGCTTGTTCTTCACTGCAAAAACTTGCAGTGAGCAAAATTGCAGCTGGTCCTGGAGCAAGACTGGGCAGAAGACCGGAGCAGCAGGGAGGGCCAGCAAGGATGGGCGGTTGAGGATAATTTTCACCTGCCCCTGGGCAGTATCCTTCTGTCTGTGTTCTCTCTCCCCCCCCAACAGGGTCCTAAGCGATGGTTCCCACCTCACCGCGGTGCTTGGGTGTAACGTTAGGAGCTCTGCTCCTAGCGGCCAAGAGGAACCCCCCATGCATACAGTACATGGGAATCATAGCAGATTACTAGTTGATCTTCAATTATTAGTTAGATTAATAGTTAACTTTTGATATATGTGAACTTACTATAGTTGGATATTTGATAGAGTTTACAGAGCTGGATTAATAACTATTATGATAATAATATGGACCTGGACTGAAACTTCACGGTTTACGGATTTTGAATTCAGCCACACGATCATATCGCGTCGCGTCGCGATTCAGCGACTCAGCCTAGTCTCGAGGACACTCATGGCAAGTTGAATTTTTGGCGGGAACTGAGGTGAGGCACGCGCAGCTGTCATCGGGCTGATCCCCCCGGAGCCCGTGAAGTGTTTTTTGACAACGAATCACCTCGATGAACCCGAGCGTGTCAGGGATGCGTACCGTCCATCCAATCTTACAGGCATCAGCAGAGCAGGTGAAGCCATGACCTTGAAGTTGTCATAAGCGAAGGCTTTGTGAGAGGAAACAGACCTCAGAAGCATCATCGCAGCAAGTGAACGACTTATCAGACAGCTTTATCAGCGAGGTCCAACATTTTCTAGTCCAGCGGTGCTATCGCATGGTGTACGTGCACAGATGGATCTAGCGAAGGAGAATAAGTCGCTCAAGGCCGAGCTAGAGAAAGTTCGAGCCGCTCTTGCGAAATCAGAGAGCACGTGCTTGGCTCTGCAGAAGGACCTCGCTGGTATCGACGACAGCTATCAGAAACGGTTAGGGAAGCAAGCAGAGCGGCTTGCACTGTGTCAGAATGAACTGGAGAAGTATCAGATGAAGGTTGAGAGGCTTCAGCGAGAGAAAAAAGATTTAGAAGAATCCATATCCGTTAGCAGTCAGCAGGAAACCGCAACTTCGTCAGTGAGACAGTCGGAGGATCAAAACGCTTCAGATGCAGATTCATCGCAAACGAAGGGCCAGGAGAACCAACAACTCGATGAGCATGATTCATCCAATGAATCTTCGGACAGCCATACCGCTCTTGGAAATATCGGCAAGTGCAGCACCGAAGGCTCGTCCGTCGAGAAAGAAGTCACCGCCGTTTCAACTCCTGAAGCCGATCAATTCTCACTCGGAACTGCTGAACTGAACTCTAGCGCCATGGATAATATCCCTGACTCCAATCTCAAATCAGAGATAAGCGGACCAAGGCATCTTCAGCTGGAGACCGCTTTGGAGGCCACGCGGAAGGAGAATTCCGAGCTGAAAGCTCAGCTAGAGGAGAAAGACATGGAGCTGGCGCGAGTGAGGGAGACCGCCACGTGGCAGGATATGGAGATGAGCAAGCTAAGAGGCATGGTGAAAGAGCTGTCTCTTCCAGATTCTGCACAGAAGGTAATTTGCCTACTTCATTGCCTTGAGATTTTGTTTCACGGGTTGTTATCACTCACAAGCTTCATCCTTTCATGTGCAGATGTCTGAAACAGATCCCAAGGCGTTGGTGGTCGCCAATGAGAAGATTAAAGAGCTTGAGAACCGTGTGACGGAGCTGGCTTCAGCCAAAAAGAGGCCCAAGTTCTTGAAGTTTTTGTGCATATCCGCTTGATGCTCTTGACTCATGGTAATGCCCTCTTACGGAACAATTGCAGTGTGTTCATATTCCTTATTCAATTTTCGCTTGTAGGTACTTGATTAAGCTTTGTACTACCACTACAGATCAGCAAAAAGGGCCCTTTCAACTGCTATACATGCTTCATTGAACAGCGAGGCGCTGCAAATGTTGTGAAAAGGTCTCTAGGCTAACGTCATCTGTGAAAATGTACTGCTGCGAATGCTTTGCCTCCTCTACAAAAGATGGAGATGAAGGCATGGACGAGCTAGCATGCGTGGCTGATGGGTTGAGCCTGGAAGTTAGGAATCTTGACTGGCTGCTTCCTTGTTCACACTCCATGATTCTAGGCTCGGGCATTCTCTCACTAGCCAGAGCTAATGCATCCTCCATTGGCAGCTCCAGAAGTTTCCTGCTAGGTCATGGCAAGGAACAAACACACAAGAGCTTTCAGGACACACGTCCTCATTGTGCAAGGAGATGGACAATGGACAAGTCAGTCACTGCATCAAGAGAACAGCAGCACGACCATACAGCTAGAGTCCAGTCAGAGGTGGAAGGGTGGGATTGTACCTGAAGGCTGCATGAGCGGGATCGAGGTGGAAGCCCTGGTGCTTCCAGTGCACGATGATGGAGCCATGCAGCACGACAAGAATCCTTCGTACAGAAGCACAAAGTCGTTTGCTGCTGTGTGGGGCTGCTGTTGTCAGCGTGACTCAGTCGGCTTTAAGGGTGGAAAAATACCTGAAGGCTGCGTGCGCAGGGTCGAGGTGGAATCCCTGGTGTTTCCAGTGCACGATGGTGGAGCCATGCAGCACAACAACGTGGAAGAATCCATCATACAGCAGCACACAGTCGGGCTGCAGCGACGACACGTCCAGCAGCACAGCATGTGGTGGGGACTCAAAGGTGTATGCAATCAGAGCCGGCTGCACGAGAGGGATGGGAGGCGAAGGCAAGGACAGGATAGGAGACACAATGTGGAAGAATCCATCGTACAGCAGCACACAGTCGGGCTGCAGTGATGACACGTCCAGCAACACAGCATGTGGCGGGGCTTCGAAGGTGTATGCGATCAGAGCGGGCTGCATGGGAAGGACAGGGGGCGAAGGCAAGAACAGGAGGAGTTAAATGGCAGGAGAAACAGTGGCACTGGTTTGCGAGAAGTGAACGGGAGGTAACGGAAAGCAAAGGGGGGTACGAGTGGCAGGGTACTGGAAGCATGAATAACGGCAGGGTACCTGAACCATGAGGAGGGAGTTGGCAACGGCTTCTCTGGTGAGCATGAGACGGAAGAAAGCCGTCTCGTCGGGGCTGTGGTTGAACACCTGTTGCCATGGACACATGCACACATGCACACACATGCAACAGCACAGTGGCCATGTTATGCAGATGAGAAGGAGGCAAGAATCAGTCGACAGCTACGTGCTGGCGAGGCAGACACAGCTACAAGCGTACAGCCACACCACTTCACTCCACACCCCAGCACCCTACAACCTAACGCTGCCTGTGCTCATGCTCACACCTGGTCATGCTGGATGACAGTATTCTTGGAGGAAGGCATACCTGAGGGAAGCGACTCCTGGGAGAAGGCACATTCGGGGGAAGGCACACCTAGGGCAAGGCACACCTGGGGGAAGGCACACCTGGGGGAAGGCACACCTGGGGTAAGGCAAGGCACACCAGACCTGGAGGAAGCTGGAGCGGCGGAGGTGGAACATGAACTGGGGGAAGAGGGAGAAGGCGGAGGCGAGGTGGAAGGAGGAGGGGTCCCCCCGGCTGTACTGGCCGAACTTGGCTCCAAAGCGGATGAGCATGCGATCCAACCAGCGCAGCACGTCACTCATGTCCTCC
Organism: Closterium sp. Yama58-4; assembly: GCA_947470075.1. Classification (NCBI taxonomy): domain Eukaryota; kingdom Viridiplantae; phylum Streptophyta; class Zygnematophyceae; order Desmidiales; family Closteriaceae; genus Closterium; species Closterium sp. Yama58-4. The sequence continues at coordinate 116,062 of CANIUD010000009.1, forward strand.
GACTCCGCCTGGTGGGGGATGAGGAGGAGATGGGGGTTGCAGGGGAGATGCATCATGCCAGGGCAACAAAGCACAGGGAAGCGCATCGATTGCTGTCAACAACAGTCCCAGAATACCTCAATCCCTTCCCAACAGTCCCAGGGTGTGAGCGATGCCCAGTCGAATGCAGAGGCACACGCACCTTGAAGGCAGCTAGCTTGGCCACGAGTGCAGCAGCAGCCTCCTGGTCGAACCCCATAACCACTTCCGCCAGTGCTGCAGCTGCCCTCCCTCCCGGCACCCCCCCCACCACCAGCTCCCCATCCCCTTCCGCCACCCCCACCCCAACAGCCTGCGAATCCGCGCCACCACCCCCCTCTCCCCCCATGTGCACCCATCGCCGGGCTGCTGTAGCCACGCGCACTCTCCTACTGCCATCCCCATGGCGATACGTGGTGAGGAACTGAGAGGAAGAGGGGGGGTGCAGGCAGAGGGTTGGTGGGAGCGCAGTAAGACAGTGGAGGGGGGATGGTGGGAAAACAGCCAAACACCTCATGTGCGCTCTATTCTCATGTGTGCGCGACAACACGCACGAGACAGCACACACGAGACAGCACACACGAGACAGCACACACGCGACAGCACACACGCGACAGCACACACGTGACAGCACACACGTGACAGCACACACGTGACAGCACACACGTGACAGCACACACGTGACAGCACACACGTGACAGCACACACGTGACAGCACACACGTGACAGCACGCACGTGACAGCACACACGTGACAGCACACACGTGACAGCACACACGTGACAGCACACACGTGACAGCACACACGTGACAGCACACACGTGACAGCACACACGTGACAGCACACACGTGACAGCACACACGTGACAGCACACACGTGACAGCACACACGTGACAGCACACACGTGACAGCACACACGTGACAGCACACACGTGACAGCACACACGTGACAGCACACACGTGACAGCACACACGTGACAGCACACACGTGACAGCACACACGTGACAGCACACACGTGACAGCACACGAGCGTGGCTGACTCTGGTGCTCTGGGTGATGCGATTCTAAAGAAGAGGGCGAGGGAGGATGAGCGGGGGGAGAGGGAGCAGACGGAAAGAAAGACATGCCAACCCTCCCAGGCCAACACACCTGGAACAGTGCAAATGAGCCCGGTGGGATCTGGTGTGCTCTTGGGGGCGCGATTTCAAAGAAGAACGCGAGGGAGGAGGAGCGGGGGGAGAGGGAGCAGAGGCGCCAGGCCGCCGTGCCCCCCTGCCCCACCTCGTGCTCGCTCACACTCTCCGCCCTGCGCCACAGGTTGCCACACGCCCCCACCGCCCCCATCACCTTGATCTCCTTGGGGAGCTTCACCTCCACTACCCCGTCTGTGGCGGCTAGCAGAGGACCCTGTAACGAGGACGTGGGGGGGGAGGAGGAAAGGGGGGGAGGGGGGAAAAATTGACTTACTATCACACGCACCCACCGCCCCCATCACGTTTATCTCCTTAAGGAGTTTCACCTCCACTACCCCATCTGTGGCGGCTAGCAGAGGGCCCTGTAACGGGGATGGAGAGGGCATAGCATGGTATGGCATGATATACCGTGGGATCATGGCATGGCATGGCATGGACTCACGATGACTCACCTCATGGGACCGTTGAAACAGCTTGCACAGCGACTTGGCAAAGATGTCAGACTCAAACGAGTCAGCCAATACGAGCGTGCCACTTGTCGACTCGATGGCGCCCCTCATCTCAGCCACTCCCACTTGGTCCGCCGCACATGCAAACACGTCTATGGTCGCTGAAACCTCCGCTGCTCGCTCGCCGAGTTGAGTATAGAACCGCGTGGCACGGCTGGTGGGAGGGGGGAGGGACGGAAGGAGGGAGGGAGGGAGGGAAAGACACATGCACACCCACTTGGTCCGCCGCACATGCAAACACGTCTATGGCCGCTGATACCTCCACTGCTCGCTCGCCGAGTTGAGTGTAGAAGCGAGTGTCACGGCTGTTGGAAGGAATCGTCAGAGGGGGAGCAGCAGCAACGATTAGAATGATCAAAATATGGTATAGAAGCGTGTGGCACAGCTGGTGGGAGGAAGGGAGCGGGAACGGCACAAGACGCAGCAGGACCGTGCAGAGCTTGCTTATCGAGGTGACTTTTGAGTCAACTCAAAAGTCACCTCAACAGCACAAGACGCAGTAGGACCGGGCAGGGCTTGCTTATCCAGCACGAAGCAGTGGGTTGGCAACGCGGTACTGACTGGTAGAAAGCGGTGTTGTCGAGGAGAATATCCGAGTGTGTGCGGAGGCAGTCTGCCATATCCGTACCCACCACCATGCCCGGCCCCACTGTTCCCGGCCCTCCCAGCAGCACCACCACTCGCCCTCCTGACTGCAACGCCCTCTCCCCTCCCCCTCCTCTCTCCCCTCCCACTCCTGCCCTCTCCTTTCCCCTTCTCGTTCCCTCCCCTGTCTTCCCTGTCCCCTCGCCTTCCCTCCTCGCCCGCTCGCCTGCCTCTGCTGCCCCTCCTCCCCACTCCTCCGCTGCTCCTCTCTTCTCCCATGCTGCCCGTCCCGCCCCATCCTCCGCGCCTCCCTCTTCTGCTACCCCCTGCTCGCCCCGAGCCTCCATCACAGCCACAGCGGCTGCCAAAGCTGCGCCTACGGCTCGGCACGGCCTGCGAGGAGACACAGGGGAGCGCCAGGAGAGATGGGTGAGGGGAGACACAGCTTATCCTCGACAGCTGAATCCGTTTGTACTGGCCATGCTGCACTAAGTCCGCCTGAAAGCCACTGTACTCGCTGCCCTGACCCCCCTAGCACCACTGGCTGTGAGTCCGGCTGTAGCGCAGTTATCACGCCCCTCATCACGCCCTCGCCCTCCACCAGAGGCACCAGGTACCAGCCATCCGACCCATCTGAACCACACTAAAAAGCCGCTGTACCTCACCTGACTCCCGGTACCACTGGCTGTGAGTCCGGCTGTAGCGCTGCGATCACTCCCCTCAGCACGGCCTCTCCCTCCACCAGAGGCACCAGGTACCAGCCATCCGCCGCCCGTCTACCGCCCAGCACCAGCGACGGCGGGGGCGGCGAAGATGACACTGGCTCTGCTGACGTGGACAGTAATGATGATGGAGGTGCTAGCAGCGGTGGCGGTGATGCTGACACGCGGGCAGACGAGGAATGGGAGGAGGAGGAGGGTCTAGGCGAGAGGGGGGCCTTGGGAGAGGACGGCTTGCCAGTAAACGGCCCTTTGGAGTGGCCGCTGCTGCTGCTGGGTGCGGTGGTGGATGGTGCAGAGGGAGGGTGAGGATGAGGCAAGCCCAGCCCTAAACCCAGGAGGTGCTTTATCTTGCTGGGAGGTAGGTCCTTGTCCCCTGGCAGCAGCACCACACGCGACGACAGCGGGCCAGCTTGAGAGTGAGGGCGCGAGTGAGGGAGTGAGTGAGGGAGTGAGTGAGGGAGGGAGTGGGAGAGTTCGTGCACGGCCACCTGAGCGCCCACTGTGATGAGCCCCACGGGGCAGGTGACTGGTAGCAGCGGCAGCAGCTGTAGAAGGGCCGCCTTGGCGTGGTGTAGCTCGTCAGGGGGTACACACGTGTCCAACACAAAGAGGAACGCGGGCTGCCTGTTGGGAATTTGGGGGGAGGGGGCAGATGTGAGTCTGCAGGTGACTGGTAGCAGCGGCAGCAGCTGTAGAAGTGCGGCTTTGGCGTGGTGTAGCTCGTCAGGGGGTACACACGTGTCCAACACAAAGAGGAACGCGGGCTGCCTGTTGGGAAGGGGAGGGGGGTTACGGGATGACACATAGGCGCAACATGGCTCGAACTCAACAGCAGGTGAAATGAGGTCGTATTGGCGAGGAAAGAGAAGAGAAGAGGAGATAAAAAGACAAGAGGAGAGAGGAGATGAGGAGAGGGGAGGCGAGGGAGGAGGGGAGGGGAGAGGAGAGGAGAGGGGAGGAGAGGAGAGGAGAGGAGAGGAGAGGAGAGGAGAGGAGAGGAGAGGAGAGGAGAGGAGAGTGGAGAAGGGAGGGAGTACGCACGGTTTGTGCGGCGTGCGGCAGGAGAAACTCGATGGTGCTGAGGCTGGGCGACAGCTCCATGGGTAGATTGGTCTCACTCACGTCCCTGTAGTTGGGCGGGAAGAGGTTCCTCTGTGGACCGGGACGGGAGGGGAGGGCAGGGGAGGGCAGGTGAGGGCAGGGGAGGGGAGGGGAAGGGAGCGGAGGAAAGGAGAGGGGAGTAAGTTGTCAAGGGGAGAGAGCGTGGGAACAGAAGAATGAGAGGAAGGAGTTGAGTGGGGTATGAGGAGGGGCGGGAGGGGTGGGAGGGGTGGGAGGGGAGAACGAAGCCGGAAGAAGCAGAGAGGTGCGCCGCAGCAGTCCTTTGAATCTCTTGTTCTAAGATCACCCACCCAGCCCAACCCAACCCCACCGATTCCTCCCTCATTCTCCCCTCTCCTTCCACCCATTTCATTCCCCACCCCTCCCCCCCATTCCGACGCATTTGCTGAGCAGTGCGCACGCACTGTCCTTCCGCCCGTCTCTCCTTTCTCCCCCCTCCCATACCTGCTGGCACAGCGTGCACGCCCACGAGCGCGTGCCGCAGTGCAGCGCGCAGTACGGGTTGGGCGCGGCGCCCCTTTGCCCCCCCTGCTGGAGCGCGCATGCGCCATGCCTCCGCCCACCCCCCATTTCCTCCCCCCCACACAACCCCCACGGTACCTGCTGACACAGCGCGCACGCCCACGAGCGCGTGCCGCAGTGCAGCGCGCAGTACGGGTTAAGCGCGGCGCCGCACGCCTTGCAGAGCAGCGGCGGATGCGGAACGACCTGCAGATCCGCGATTTCCGCGAGCGGCGTGAAGACCGCGCCGAACGGCACGACGCAGCGCGCCGCCTCGAGGCGCGACGAGGGCCACACGTTCCACGAGAAGCGCAGCCCCTCCGCCGCCTCCAGCTCCTGGAAATCCATCGCGCGCCGCGCGATTCAAGCGCGCGGTTCACGGGGCGCGAATCAAAGCGATTGCCAGCAATCACGGCGACTCGCGGCGACGCACGGCGGCTCACAGCGATTCAACGGCGTTTCACAACTGCCGATGACAGAGACGTCTGGTGAGTACGCGCTTAGGTGGATTAGTGGGCCTACTAACGATTCAGTCCCGAACGAACCAATTCACGCTGCTACAAGCCTAGGGACAGCAATCAAATTCACAAAAGATAGATGGATTAATAATGCTTCATTACACAGCAAACCCGCTAATTTGCATAGTGTCAGTATCGAACCATTCTAGACAACTCCGCACGGCACAAACAGAACCCCGTTCCCAGCCACAAGTCACAGACCGCGACGCGGCGATCAATCTACTAACGGAGCTTAGTCTCGGTAAAGAGCACGTGCTTCTGAACGCGCGGGTCATACTTCCTAAACTCGAGCTTGTGCGGCAGATTGCGCGGATTCTTCTTGGTGACATAGAAAAAGCCCGTCCCCGCCGCCGACAGCAGCTTCACGAGGATCGCCCCGCCCTTGCCCTTCGCCATGGCGACGAGGTCTCGAAATGCAGGAGATTCCGACTTGCGAATGAGGCTAGAAACTCGGCGGAACGAACTGCTGGTGAGAGGGGGAAGCGGAGCAGCCGCCCTGATGCACTAACGCGTATTTTACAGGTAAACTAGGGGGTGTAGATTCGCGTCAACACATTTTACCATAACGTGACCAAATTCATAGAGGGTACAACCTTAATCAAACACACACGAATCTTATGGCAGCAGCAACACTTTTAAGAAAACAACAAAACCTGCCCATGCGCTATGGACATGGCTAGCTTCCCATCCTAACTCTTCTGAACTTTCCCTCCCTTCTTAGAGTCAGCAGCAACCCCTCTTAACTTCCCAGCAGCCGGCACTGCTCCTTTCCCCTTCCCACCCTGCTTCCCTGCAGCAACCCCGCCTTTACCCTTTGCTCCTCCCGCCTTGTCTTGCCTAGGAGCTGGGTGCACCTTTCCCTTCGCCACCACTGCTGCTCCCTTCCCCCCTGCATGTGCTGCAACATTCTTCCCCGCACCTGCTTGCACCTCCCCTGCTTGCTTCCCAGAACCAGGTACCACCCCCCCAGCTTTCGCACCTGCGCCCTTTCCTCCTGGCGCCTTCCCTCCGGGCGATTTCCCATGAGGTGCCTTCCCTGCAGGATGCCCCCCCTTTCCCTTACCAGCATCACTGGCCTTCTGCTGCTGCTTGGGACTCGCCTGCTTAGCACCGGTGGTAGGGTGACTTGTCTTACCACCGCCAGCACCAGCACCAGGTTTCCCTGTCTCCTTCGCCCTTTTCCCACCCTTGCCCCCTTTAGCATCTTTTCCATCTTTGGCATCTTTCCCCTGTGCTGCCTGTTTGGGATCTGCCTTCCCCTTGCCGCCTTTACTATCCTTACTCTCCTTCCCACCGCCCTTCCCACCACCTTTGCCGCCTCCCTTGCCGCCCTTAGAGCCTTTGCCGTCCGCCGCCATGCCGTCCCCCTCCCCAGTGATCATCCTGACCGTCTCTTGCTGCTTGCCATGCGCGCTCAGATCCATTGCCACGTGGGATGGTTTCGTCTCCGCTGCTGACGTGGACTGGCACGGGAAACGTGGGTAGGAGGAGGAAACAGGGGGGTCGAGAATGCATGTTTACATGCGAATGGAGTCAAGTGGCGGCGGCGTATTTTGCTCCCATGGGGAAGGGGAACTGGCTGACCATGGCAACGAGAAGCACTATAAAAGAGAGAGCAGAGCAGAGAAGGCCAGATCGGAACAGCGAAGAGCAGAGCCGAGCGACTTACAAGGTCGTCTGCAGCAGCAGCAGCGGCCTCTTTGGCACCCATGGAGAAGGGGAACTTGTCCACCACGAAGAGAAAGACGAGCGCACTGCACAGCAACACCTGCACCAGAGGGAGGGCGGGCGGGCGGGAGGGAGGGAGGGAGGGAGGGAGGGAGGGAGGGAGGGAGGGAGGGAGGCGGGACGGCGGGACGGAAGGAGGGAGAGAGGGAGGGATGGGGCCGCACGGACGAATGGAGGGGGAGAAAGGGGAGGGCGGAAGGGAGGGAGGGTTAGAGCGAAGAATGAGGGGGGAGTCGTATGAAAGGTAGGGAGGAGGGGAAGGATGGGGACGCATGGATTGAGGGAGGGATGGAAGCATAGATGGGGAAGGGTGGAAGGGGGAGACGGGGAGGAGGGGGAGTGTGTATGGGGGAGCGGGTGGACCGGTATAGAAAGCCAAGAGAATTTGGAAGGGGTAGGGGGAAGCGACAATGAGTGGAAAAGGGCTGGGAACAAGCGAGAGATTTGACGGCGACAATTGAAAGCCAGCGATTAGACGGACCAGAACGACGCAGAGGATGAAGGTCTGGAAGCGGCATTTCAGCAGCCGCCTCACGAGCGAGCGACTCTTCTTGCTCTTTCGCGAACGCGACGACAGCGACGAGTCGCCGATCCCTCGCATGGACCCCTGCGGCGACGACCCTGCTGCCGTCCACAGCCGCCCCGCTCCGCGACTGCTGGCGGAGCCTGCCTTCATGCCTGCAATGCGATGGCTGCGACGGCTATGCGAAGGCTATGCGACGGCTACGCGATGGCTGCGATGCGATGGTAGCAGTGGCTGCAGAGATTCTAATGCAATCGCGAATTGCGTTGAAAATCAGCAGTTCTCCAATGTAAGTCTTTTCGAGTGACCGCTGAGCTTATTTTCGATCGTAGTGGGTGCTGCGGGCTTTAAATGAAAACGCAGCGAGTGTTCAAGGCTACAGCTATCGTGGATATTGGAGCTGACGTGGACGACGCGACGGCGCAACGACTTGGGAGACAGCAGGGCATTCGGGTTAGCGTACAACGCAACGACCTTAAACCGCGGATCTGTTAATTAAACGGCGAACAGACCTAACGACTGGAAGGCATTGCGAACAAGGATCACGATTCACCACCAAGTAGTCTTGGCCTTAGGATTGGGTCTAGAGTACAGTATCGCACAGTCCGGGGAAAGTCCTACTAGCCAGGGCTGATGTGTTCTGTAAACCTCCTAGCTGAAATGGCTTGACCGCCAAGTGAAACCTCCGTCGCAACGCAATATTTCACCGATATTTCTTGAGCATCCGCGATAAAAAGGGATGTCAGGAGATAAGTTTGAGCGGTCAGAAATTTCATGGTGTATTCTATCCATACACAGAACTTTGCAACTGACCCGTTACGGCGGTGTCGCTTGCGTGGGTGGCTTTCTCTGTAGCGGAGTTCGGGGTGTCCGAGCCGAGGGCGTTCGTTCGACTCGGGGGACCCGTGCGCGACGATATGGTGCGGGAGCGCAACACCGTACTCGTGAAGGAGGCCCGAAGTTCGGTATTTTAAAAAGGTTGGGTACGTTTTGCTTTGTCTTCGCGAGATCCAAAACGCTTTTCTGCGTCACAAAGCGGTTCACTTTTCGATGAACCCCAAGCGCGCGAGTGCATGCACCACGCCCAAATTTACGGGGAGCAGCAGCACATCACGGCTGGGCAGCCTTGACTAGGCGCGGAATCGCCTCGCCTCGCTTCCGCGTTCCGCGACAGCGCGCAGCTCAAAGCCTCCCGCTCCGCGCATTGCTGATCCGAAGAAAACACCGTATAGCACAGCTCGCAGCGAGTATACATGAAGCCGCAGATTTGGTGCTCAAAGCCGTCTTGGTTAGCTAAGAACGATCGACTAGGCCTCGTTGATACATTCGGTTGTATCAATCTTTGGAGCAACTGCGCTCGAGCTAAGTCTTTGAGCGTGCGTGCGTTCCTGTCCGTTTCGTCTGCCGTAACAGCTCCTCTTCTCTGCGCACTCGCTGAGCCTCGTTGAGTTTGTCTCTCGGCGGTCCGCCATTTTTCATCCTCGTTTCGGCAAAGTCGGTGCGGCTCGCAAATCGGTCAAGCGTGCATTCGCGGCTAGTAACATCCAGCTGTGATCTCGGGTATCAACGGCTGAGATCGCACAGGACAATGCGGCCGGAAGCAGGCGTCGCCGGGAGTTCGCGAGTCGGCGAGAGCATGAAGGACGTGACCGCTCCGCGCGCGAACGATTTCGGATCGCCACCGAGTAACCAGTTCGCAAAGCCACCTTCGCCAAACGATTTCGCCGCAGTGAAGGATTTCACGGCAGGCGTCGCCGCAGGGGTGGCTCTCGTCGTCACGGGACATCCGTTCGATACCGTTAAGGTCAGGATCGAACGGCTGTGGGAGTTTCAGGCCTTGGATTGCCGTGAGGCGCAAGTGCGAAGGGTAGACGGGATCGGACGCTCGTGATTGAACGGCGGCGTGCAACTGACGGTGTCGATGTGACCTTCGCATAACAGGGCCAGCCCCGCATTTCCCCTCCATTCGTCCCTTCCTGCCTCATTCTTACCCGTTCACCCCGTCTCTCCCCATTCACCCATCTCCGCAGGTCAAGCTGCAAGCCAGCAACGTCGCCAATGGCACGTCGCCAGCGTCGCAGGCGTCGCTAGGGGCTCCGCGGTATCGCTCGGCATGGCAGTGCACGTCGCACATTCTCCGCACCGAAGGGGTGAGGCGCACGACCCTTGGTTATAAGCTCTTCAGTTCGTTTATGAGCTCAGAATTGGTCTGAATAGGCGCACCCCCTTACCTCAACCCCCAGCGTGCCCCTCCGCGCACTCCTCCGCGCACTCCTCCGCGCTCTCCTCCGCGTCCCCCTCAGTGCATTCGCGCATGCGTTGTTCCCTGCCTTTGTCCCTCAGATCCCCGGCCTATACCGCGGCGCCACGTCATCGTTCATTGGTGTGGCAGTGGAGAGCTCGCTGCTGTTCGGCTCCTACACCCAAATAAAGACCGCCTTGCAGGTAACTACCCCCATATAAGACAGCACATCTGTGACTACCAGTGCTGAGGCCCGGGTTCCAATGCTGCGGCCTGGGTGCCAATGCTGCGGCCTGGGTGCCAATGCTGCGCCATGTTGCCCATGTCTCCTCCCCCCTCCCTCCCTTCCCTCTTCTCCACGTCCCCTCCCTTCCCTCCTTTCCCCTTGCCAATAGCCAACCTCCCCCCCGCCCCTTCCTCTCTTTCCTCCCCCTTCCGGCCTCTCAGAGCGGAGAGCGATCGGCGCCCACAGCAGGCACGGTGGCGGTAGCAGCAGGGCTGGCGGGAGGGCTCATCAGCTTCGTGCTCTGCCCCACAGAACTTGTCAAGGTGTGTTGCAAAGCGGTGGAGTGCGCTGTGGGTGAGCGCTGAGCGGTAGTCAGTGCAGCACACAATGCCTAGACAGAGGCGACTCAAAGTGAGTCACCAGCGGGGTTGGCAGGCGGGCTCATCAGCTTCGTGATCTGCCCTACAGAGCTCGTCAAGGTGAGTTGCGGTTACAAGCGGTTACAAGCGGTTCAGTGGTTGGCGGGCCAGTGCGTGGCATGTGTATGACTGTCCTGCGTGACCTGCTGTCTCTCACCCACTTCCTCAAGTGCTCCGTGCTCGTCTCATTCTAAAAAAGCATCTTGTTCCTCTTGTTGTGTCTGCTGCTCGTCTCTCTCTTGCAGTGTCGCCTGCAAGTGCAAGCCAAGTCCCCAGCTCTTGCACCCGCCGCCTCCGTGTATACTGCAGCAGCAGCAGCGGCAACAGCAACAGCAGCACCAGCAGCAGCAGCGGCAGCGGCAGCGGCAGCGGCAGCGGGTGCCTCTAAGCGGGTCCCTGTCATGACTGGCGTAACCCCTTCATTTGCTGCCGCTGCTGCTCATCCCGCCCCCTTCAGTACAAACGCTGCCTTCCCCTCCCTAGCACGGAACCCCGCAACATCAGTAGCAACAGCAGCAGCAGCTGCTGCCGCAACCCAACGCCAGCAAATCCATTCACAACCGCCACTGCAGCAACAAGTTTTGCTGCAGCAGCAGCACTTGCAGCAGCAGAGTCAACGGGTGGTGGGGGGAACAGGTCACTACAAGGGCCCTTGGGATTGCGTGGTTCAGACTGTCAAGACCGATGGGGTAAGCGTGCTGGATCGTTTCTGATCAAGGGAGTGAGTGAGTGAGTGAGTGAGTGAGTGAGTGAGGGAGCGAGTGTGTGAATGTGACGTGACCGAGTGGATGTAGCTATTCGTTCAACTGCTTCTGGAATACCTCCCTCCACCGTTTTTCGTCCGCTCTTCATCTCATCTCTCTCTCACTTCTCCCCCACTCCCCTCCTTCTCGTGTTGCAGCCCCAGGGCCTGTTCAGAGGCCTGACAGCGACAGCACTGAAAGAGTTGTTCGGCAACATTGGCTTCTTCCTCACATACGAAGCCATCAAACCCCGCCTCTTACTCCCCCCTTCCTTGTCTCCCCTTTCCTTGTCTCTCTTGCTCCTGTCTACCCCACTCCCCCTCTTGTGCTGCAGCCACAAGGGTTATTCAGAGGCCTAACAGCGACAGCACTGAGGGAGTCGCTAGGCAACATCAGCTTCTTCCTCACATACGAAGCCATTAAGCACCGCCTTCTCCCCGCCCTCGCCCCCTCCTCCCCCTCGCACTCCCCCACGCACTCCTCTCCCTCTTCCTCCTCCTCCTCAGACCTCTCAGTTGACAATGTGTATGAAGGGTCAAGTCAAGACAGGGAGGCCTCGAGGAGAAGAGATGTGGCTGAAGGGAGAGGGGGCGAAGGGGAAGGGGTGTCAGGGGGGGGGGAGGCAATGGGAGCGGGTGGGGCGAGTGAGTGGAGGAGAGTGGCAGCTGAGGCTGCTACTGCCATTGCCAGTGGGGGGATAGCTGGCATTGTGGTTAGTCAGCTCTCAGTTCACTGCTTTTGCTCGTACTGGCCTGACATGGTTGTCGGTGTCATTCCTCAGATCCTCTCTTGGGCTCCGTCTCACTAGTGCTGCGTAAGCTGTGGATGGCTATGTTGCTCTATTTGTCCCAATCACGACCCGCATTGAAGATGACCCTCCCTCACCTCCCCGCCCCTCCCCTCCCCTCCTCCCCACCTACCACCCCACACACCAGTTCTGGTCCGCAGTGCTCCCATTTGATGTCATCAAGACGCGAATTCAGACGGCAGATGCTTCGGCATCGCCGGAGTCGCTGCGCATGCTCAGCCAGTGCAAAGCTGTGAGTGCTCCTCTGGTCAGCCTACACTATTTTGCATGGTATCCGTGCTGCCCTGGTATGCTGCCTCTCTTCCTGCGCTGCTCTCTCCCTGCACTGCCTTGGGTCGATGCATCTCTTGCTGTCATTCTTGTACCCTGCCTCACATCCATTCCCACACTTCCCCCCGTGGACATGGTACCATCCCTGCTGTTGCAGATTTTAAGGGAGAGTGGCATCAGGGGCTTCTATGCTGGTCTCCTGCCCACACTCACTCGAGCCTTCCCTGCCAATGCTGCGGCTGTTGTTGCCTGGGAGCTCACCTCGAGGCTGCTAGGAGTCTCCAACCCATGACTCCAGTGAAATTAGCTCTGAAACCATTCCCAAATCGAAAGCAGCATTCACTGCCAAAGCTGCGGCTGGTATAGCAGAGCTGTCTTCTATACTCCTATTTCTTTGAAATGTCAGGATTGTGGTAGCAATCCTGTGTAGTTAGAAAAGGGTGCTCAAATGTGTTTTGGTTCCTAGACCATCTTCCTTGTAAGCTAATATTATATATGAATAACAACACCTTGATAAAGCTACTACAGCTCCCACCGTACCAGCCCAGGTCCAGCCCAGAATGAGTGCCATGTAATCGACAGATGAAATGATAACTTGGTCACGTTGCCAGCCCAAAGCTGACACCAATCAATGCCCACTTTCAGCCAGAAACAGTTACAGCACAGCACTCAGCAAGCTCTGTATCACAGCAGGCCCCCCACAGGATCCATTGGACTAGCAGCAGGAGGAACAGCAGAGGCTCAACCCGCATCAGGCACAGCTGAATTCAAGTCAAAAAGAAGATCTCCCCCCAGCAGGTCATGACCAGCAAGCTTTGTATTACAGCAGCCCCCCCACAGGATCCATTGGACTAGCAGCCGCAGCAGCAGAGGCTGAACCTGCATCAGGCACAGCTGAACCCAAGTCAGAAAGCAGGTCTCCCCCCAACAGGTCCCCCCCGGCTGGTGCTGCTGCTGGTGCTGCTGCTGGTGCGGCAGAGGGAGCAGGGGCCATGGGAACCGACGCAAACACATCTCCGAATGGGTCTACTATCGGTACTGCTGCTGGGGCTGCTGCTGCTGGAGCTGCAGCTGTTGTTGCTGCTGCTGCTGGAGCTGCAGCTGTTGTTGCTGCTGCTGCTGGAGCTGCAGCTGTTGTTGCTGCTGCTGCTGCTGCTGCCCATGATGACGATGAGGTTATGTCTGCTACCCCGTTACCCAATGATACTCCTGAGCCTGCACCACCAGTGCCACTACCGCCAACACCACTGCCAGAAGTAGTGCCAGCGCCGCCGGAAGCAGCAGCGCCGGATGCTACGGTGCTCCAGAGGTCAGAGAGGGCGTCTGGCTTCTTGCTGCTCGTGGATCCCAAGTGAGATGCTGTCCACGTGGCAGCCAGCCCGCCAATCCCACCTCCCCCTGCCGGCCCCTTTCCCCCCGCCCCTGCTGCCCCCACTCCTGCCAGCCCCAGCGCCCCTGGTCCCGTAGCAACTCCCCCTGCGGCACCAGCAGCGGCGGCGGCGGCGGCAGGAACGCCGGTGGGAGGGGCTTCTTTGAAAGAGGCTTGGATGGAGACGGGAGGAGGGATGGTGACGGAGTAGACGCCAGAGACGGATGGCGTGGGCGCGGGGGCGGAAGGGGTGAGCAGCCAGGGGGGAGGCGCGGGGGTGAAGGTGGGGGAGAGCGCGACAGTGGGCGGGCCGGAGTAGGCGGGGGCTTTGGCGGCGGCGGTGGCGGGGGAGGGGGAAGAGGAGGAACCGAGGAGCATGGAGGCTAAGTCCCCGCCCTTGGATACCTGCAGCAGAGAGGCCCGTGGCGGGGGAAAAGGAAGGGCGGAAGGGGAGGCTAAAGCGGGGAAGGAATTTTGCAGTAGCAAGCGAGCGCATAGGTGTGGGGTGGAAAGGCGAGGAAAGGAGTGGGGTCTGACAGCGCATAGGTGAGAGGTGGAGGTAAGCCTTAAACTAAAGTAGGCCTTAAACTAATGGATGCACGCGACTCACGGATGCAAGGGAGAAGCCGCTGCGTTGGTCCTTGAGGCTGGCCCCCGCGGCCTTGCCCGGCGCTCCTCCGATTCCGAAGTCGAACTCATAGTTCTGCCAGTCACCGCACCCATCCATCACGCACGGAGAGCAACGCACAGGGAGTCAGATCAATGTCGCGGATCAACGTCGGCTCAAAGTCGGCTCGACGTCCGTCCGCTTGACATTAGCGCAATGCCAGGAATCCCCATTGTATCGCAGCGCTATCCACCCTGATACGAAATGCATGATTGTGCAATTTCATGCCGTTCGAATATTCCAAAGTACCGCTTTTAGTTCGGTAGCGAGCTTGCCTGTAGCGGAGCTGCGGCAGTGAGGACATTGATGGTCTTCTGCTGCTGCTCCTTCGACGCGGCCGTCGCCATCACCCCAAATGGTAAGTCCTACTCGTGAAAGCAACACTGGAAATTGAAACAAAGTTGAATGAATGATGCACGGGCGATCGTAGCGAGGAGAGAGAATCACAGATACAACCGTTCGACAAGCGAGGACGACAGACGTGGAACTTGGTTCTGGGTGAGAGAAGAAATCTCGAGAAATGCGGGCGAAATGGTGAAGCGGAGATGAGAGATTTGATGGATTGATGCTTGGAAGTTGGAGGCCCTCGAGTTTGTTGTGTGTGGGTGGGCGATCGTTGACGAAGCGGTGGTGGCGACAAGTAACTGAATTCTCCTGTCGCGAAGACCCAGGAGAGAAACAGAAATTGCTGGGCAGTGTAGCTTATAAAATGATACACTACCAGAGATATCTTATTGATGTGACCATAATAGAATAGCCACACCAGCGCTCACCAAAGTGAGCACATGGATTTCCACTAAACAGCTAGTTTGGTACAACGAGTAAGGACACAAATGCCTAGCTTAGTAAGCAGTGTCCTGCGGTGTCCTAGCCTAGAGCAGACAAAATGGGTGGAATCCACTCCAGCCAATCCACAACCTCCCTGGCCCGATGTACCTACGCTCCTTCATTCGTCGTACCGTACACCTGCTTTCGCCATTATTATTCTATATAATTTCCACCTCCATCTCCTGCGCATCCTCCTCCATCTCAGGCATAGGCGGGGGTAGATACCGGGCATTGAAGATCCTCCGGCTAGACAGCCCAAACGTTTCTCGGATCGGCATGCTGAGATGCCGTTGAATGCCGGCGGCAACCGTTGTAGGCGAGTCAGCGAAGCCGGTTGTAGCGAGGATTTCGGCAAAGGCGTTGGGAATGGTGGTGAGCATGTACTGTATTACTGACTGGGGCACGGTAGAGTCTTGGTCGAAAAAGAGAAGGTGGATTTGCACTGACACCTGTTAGGGACTCGACAAAGGGAATGGGAGGCGTTGGGATGGTGGTGAGCATGTACTGTATTACTGACTGCGGCACAGTTGAGTCCTGGTCGAAAAAGAGAAGGTGAATTTGCACTGACACCTGTTAGAGGCACGGCAAAGGGGATGGGAGGTGGAGAACGAAATGAGTACAAGGACCCAACGCAGGCGCAGCTTTGATCCATGGGAGGATGTCAAAGCAGTCTTGAGGTTGCTGAAGCTGAAGCCAATATCAGGCCGCAGCAGGAGGAACGAAGCAGAGAGGGTTGCTGTACCATCCGTCCCTCTCCCTCCCTCTCCATCCACCCCTCGTCCTCACATGCAGCATCAGCACTCACCCGTGGTAGGATGTCTCGCACCTCGCATGCAAAGGCGGTCTTGAGATTGCTGAAGCCAATGTTGGGGCGCAGCAGGAAGAGCGAAGCAGAGGGGGCTGCTGTCTGTACCATCCATGCTTCTTCCTCCCGTGCAGCATGGGAGGACATCTTGCACTCACCCGTGGCAGGATATCTCGCACGTCGCATGCGAAGGCGGTTTTGAGGTTGCTGAAGCCGATGTCAGGGCGCAGCAGGAAGAGCGGGCGGGTGAAGTCGCGCACGAGAGGCGCCTTCACATCGTCCGCTGTCAGCACGGGCGCACACCCTCTGCTCCACATCTGCTCACGGTAGACATGGGTAATGGGAAACAGATGAAAGATACAGCGAAAATGCAAGAGATTTTCTACGTGTGTCATCTCTGCATGAGTCATCTCTGAGTCTTGCCTCAGCATCACATCAGTGGAAACGGGAACAGGAACAGAAGTGAATGAAGGAAGCAGGGGCAAACCCACTGACCTTGAAGTTGCCTCGCATGATGCCTAACACTTGGTCCAGGTCGTTCAGTGAAAAGCCCCTTTGAGGCGTGTCATACATATGCCAGCAGCAGCAGCAGCAACAACAGCAGCAAGGCACTGACCTTGAAGTTGCCTTGCATGATGCCGA
>CANIUD010000009.1:137500-192500 GCA_947470075.1 Closterium sp. Yama58-4
AGTCGTACGACTTTCTGGTTGTGTGCTTGAAATTGTTCTTCAAACGAGTTACTCAATCCCCAATCTCGCGCCATTTTCGGATAATGCTCGACCAACCTCTGACCTGACAGCGCCAATCCCCGCACCCCTTCACACCTGTCCCATACCTCGCTTTGCCTGTTATTACGCACCACGCCCACCCCAACCAGAACTGCTGTAGGATTGTCTCCCCCTCCGAAACCCTAGTCCTTCGAAGCAGTTTGGCATAGATCGAAGGTCTTTGTGTAAGATACTCTTGCGACGTTTGGTAGTCTGTACTATTTAGAGGAAGATCGATACCTTCTGGCCAGCTGGCATCTCATTCAATGGCCACAAACATGGCCGTCGTTGAGGAGCCATTGTATCCTATCGCCATTCTGATAGACGAGCTAAAGAATGACGATATCCAGCTTCGACTGAACTCAATCAGACGCCTTAGCACCATCGCACGAGCACTTGGCGAGGACCGAACACGGAAGGAGCTTATCCCCTTTCTGAACGAGAACAATGACGATGATGATGAAGTTCTACTTGCCATGGCAGAAGAGCTTGGTTCGTTCATTCCGTACGTGGGTGGTGTCGATTACGCTCCCGTGCTCCTTCCTCCGTTAGAGACATTATGCACGGTTGAAGAGACTGTTGTCCGGGATAAGGCCGTTGAGTCCTTGTGCAAGATCGGACAACAGATGAAGCCCCGAGACATTGTCGAGTTCTTCGTTCCACTTGTTCAGGTGCCATGCATTTCCTAGTGTATTCCTCTGGACGGCTAGAATTTCGAATGTGTAAAGGTAACTAATTAATCTAAAATCCTCTTGTATTGCCAGAGGCTTGGAGCGGGGGAATGGTTCACAGCTCGCGTGTCTGCTTGTGGGCTGTTCCATATCGCTTATCCCAGCGCGACCGAGCAGCAAAGAGCAGATCTTCGAACTCTTTACGGACAGCTTAGTCATGACGACATGCCGATGGTCCGTCGCTCGTCTGCACTGAACATGGGCAAGTTTGCCGCCACGGTGGAGCCGCAGTTCCTGAAGCTTGACATTCTCAAATTCTTTAAAGACCTTACGAATGACGGTACGAGTCTTTTAGGGCCTGCACGAATTTTGATGTCTTCACCCAGTTCGTGTAGCTAATATCTCTTCCATTCGTTTCGCAGATCAGGATTCTGTGAGACTATTGGCTGTCGAAGGATGTGCTGCGGTCGGAAAGCTCCTGGAGAAGAAGGATTGCATTTCCAGCATCCTTCCTGTGATTCTGTCGTTTGCCCAGGTATGTCGTTCAGCATTGTTGCTCTCCACACATCGCGTTTCCTCCCTCCAGGTCCACCCTCCTTCAAATGCCGCGTTGGGCTAATTAGTACGTTTTTAACTGATAGCATTGGCATAACTTCTCACTGTTGTCAATTGGCAGGACAAGTCGTGGCGAGTGCGCTATATGGTGGCGAACCAGCTTCACGAGCTTTGTGAGGCCGTTGGTCCCGAAGTGGCAAGGTGCTTGGCTTTCCTTTGCGTTCAGTCGTCTCTCCTGGTCACATTTTTCTAATATTGGTTTTTCTCCAACCAGGGCGGAGCTTGTCCCTGCGTATGTGAAGCTTCTGAGGGACAATGAGGCAGAGGTCCGCATTGCGGCTGCTGGCAAAGTGACTAAGATCTGTGCCATTGTTAAGAATGGCGAAGCGTTCAATGTCATTCTACCATGTGTGAAGGTGGGTGATTTCCCTCACTTATATAAAACATGCATTCTTAAAACCATCCGTTTACTCACAGTTTGCATGTCAATTACTTTCTCAGGATCTTTCAACAGATACTTCTCAACATGTGCGGTCTGCCTTGGCATCTGTCATCATGGGGATGGCTCCGCTTCTTGGCAAGGTGCACTTCCGTCAATGCGCTGGTACCATCTCTCTTTTCAGTTTGGTTATGTGCTCATGTAGTCTGCCCGCCCGCACTCCACAGGAGCTCACCATTGAAACTCTGCTACCAATTTTCCTGGCTCTGCTAAAAGATGAGTTCCCTGATGTCCGGCTCAACATAATCAGCAAGCTGGATCAAGTCAATCAAGTCATTGGAATGGACCTCCTGTCACAGTCGCTTCTTCCAGCTATTGTGGAATTGTCAGAGGACAGGCACTGGCGAGTGCGACTTGCCATCATTGAGTACATTCCTCTCTTGGCTGGCCAACTTGGAATGGAGTTCTTTGATGAGAAGTTAAAGTCGTTGTGCATGCAATGGCTTGAAGACCAAGTAAGTAGTATTTCTTCATGCTTCTTGCTTCAGGTGCAAACTTTTAGCAGTATTTTTGTGCAGTTCCTCATTTCTGTCATGTTTTTGTTTGTTGGCATTGCAGGTGTACTCAATTCGTGAAGCAGCTGCGACAAACCTGAAACGTTTAGCTGAAGAGTTTGGTGCTGAATGGGCCCAATCTCAAATCCTGCCAATGGTAGGTGTCATGTCAGCAAGGTCCGTGCTTGTTGTATTACCTTTCACTCACAAGGAAATGTTTGCTGTTTTGCAGATCATGGATAAAGTGAACAACTCTCACTACCTGTATCGAATGACAGTCCTGCTTTCTCTCTCCATGTTGGCCCCAGTTCTTGGTGCTGAAGCAACTTGCAATACAATGCTTCCTGTTATCCTGAATGCCGCCAAGGACCGGTAAGTAATTGTGCCCTTATTTGGTGTCAAGTTCGGTTTGTGGAATGTATGAACATTATCATGTTACCATCCTCATTGCCCACAGTGTACCGAACATCCGCTTTAACGTTGCCAAGATGCTTCAGTCCTTCATACCAATTGTTGAGCCATCCGTAAGTTTTGGCTAGGCTTACCTCTACCTTATGCTGGTGAGTTCCATTCTGTTGGGTGACTGAGTATGTAATTGTTTTGGTTGCCTAATTGTTGCAGGTCGTTGAGCAAACCATCCGACCTTGTCTATTGGAGCTCAATGAGGATCCTGATCCAGATGTTCGTTACTTCGCTAACCAAGCTCTTCAGGCATGTGATCAAGTTATGGTTTGTTAATAAATACTGCAGGACACCTGGCCCTAGTGCGTTTGGTTTCGAATGTAACCAAATTCGATGTATGGCTTGTTATGTGATAATAGCAGTCAAAAAATTGTGATACCACAATGTCCATGGTAAATCAGAATTCGTTGTCACAAGTCACATACCATATATTTATATGCGTTATGTTACGTGTGTGTACTTCTTACTGGCAGCTTAGAATTGAGTTGGTGGATCCTCTCACCCAGTCCGCTATGCGTGGCTTGATTGGTGGAAACGCTAGAGGGGAGCATTCGATTGGTCGGTTGCCTCAACACCTGCGTGTCCCCCTTGCGAGCTTCTTCCACAACGCGTTCTTCACCTTTGGTCTTGGTGCTGACCGCAAAGGCTCTCAGAGACTCTTTGCAGTGAAGTCCGCGGTACGCATTCGGCAGTAGTTGAGCTGACAATCTTTTCCAGCACACCTGTTTACAAAAGCGTACATCTACTACGTCTCTTCACGACACTGTTTGGCTTTAGTTTAGAGCAGGTGCAGCTTCTTTCACAGTGTCTTACACCATGGCCCAGACCCTTGAAGATTGGTACAAACAGATGCCCATAATAACCAGGTCTTACCTGACACTTTCGTTCTTGACAACCGCGGGTTGCGCACTCGAAGTATGACGTCCTTCTATGAGTGTGTCTTTTATCTTCACTCATCTATAGGAATCCTAAGCCTTGTTCGCATCCTCGTTGCAGGTCATCTCGCCGTTTTCTGTATATTTCAACTCCAACCTGATTTTTAAGAAGTTCCAGCTATGGCGGCTATTCACGAATTTTTTCTTCTTTGGGAGTATCGGTGAGTATTTTAAGTCTGGAGTTTCTCGCAAATAACTTGTCAGCTCGTTAACCATGCCTCGGGTGTCACTGCAGGCATCGATTTCGTTTTCCACATGTTCTTCCTCTGTCGATATTGTAAACTGCTTGAGGAGACTTCTTTCCGCGGCCGCACCGCTGATTTCTTCTTCATGCTGCTCTTTGGCGGAGTCTTGTTAACAATGGTTGCTCCCTTCGTAAACATCCAGTTTCTCGGTTCATCACTTACATTTATGATGGTGCGTGGATGTACTTTGGCTTCTTTGTTCTGAAGTGATTTCCGTTTCTTGTTTTGTATTCGAGTATACTCATTTACCTAAGTCCTATTGCAGGTGTACGTATGGGGTAGGCGCAACCCTAATATTCAAATGAGCTTCCTTGGGTTGTTCAACTTCACAGCACCTTACCTACCTTGGGTATGCAATATTACTTGGGAGTGAAGTTGCTGGTTGGGGTTTTTCATTCCACCATCCTCACATACCATGCACTATGCTTCAATCGTCTCGCAGGTCCTCTTGGGATTTTCTGTTCTTCTGGGAAGTAGCCCTGTGGTAGATCTTCTGGTGAGCACAAGTTGGCTGGCTTTGCACTCGTTTGTCATGGATGTATTTCTCACCATCTATCCTTGTTTTCTGTTGTCTGTGGCTGACTTCAGGGAATGGCGGCAGGACATGTGTATTACTTCTTGGTAGATGTTTATCCAAAGATTTCTGGTCGCCAGCTGTTGAAAACTCCTGGCATTCTGAAGGCCCTATTTCCACCAGATGATGTGGTTGTTGCTTTTCCTCCAGAAGAGGCAGGGTTTGATCAAGCAGCTGGTGTCAATGGGCAGATTTAGTTTGTGTACGGGATATATTTTTGAACTGGCATGTGTCAGTTCTTACAATACACTACTTAGATAACTCGACTTGTCTTAAACGATGGACATTTGATTTGTTAATACATACCGTATCAGCATTGGCGTTACTTTTGAATCCTTACAACTCTAAATACGGTACAACTTCTTGAAAAGTTGACTTCCTTGAGTCCACCAAACCAAGGTTGACAAAGGACCATGACACACCATGTGTACCTGGGAGGCAAGAGATTTGCCACGGGTATATGATTGCAGTGTGAGCAGGGAGATGTGAAATTTCAACAAGTACATAACTCCAATGGCACTTGCTTGGAAAAGGGGAGAAAGATACAATCTCACATTCTGCGCTTGCCTTACAATGAAGTGCCACAGAACTTCAAACAAGCACTGAACTGGTGGGGTACGTTTTTGCCCAGCAACGGCAGCAATATCACTACCAACAGTAGAGAATGTATAAGAGCGTGAACACAAGGGCTGTGAGGCTCACCATTCTCTTGATGCCGAACATGCCACATGTGAAAATGGCAGACGGTGCGTGGGACAGAAAAACACAAAGAGGTGCAATGCGGTTGTTGACATGTGCACCAACAACACTAACATCACAGAATGCTGTCAGAAGTACGGTAAATAAAGACTCACTGTGCACATGAGCTGGGTCATATGCCTCTCCCAAATTGCGGAGGAAGAGGCTGTCAGAACATAATGCTTGTCTAGTCTGTAGTGGGGTACTCAATAGTGAGTATAACCCTTTTGGGCTTGCTATTTGTACTCCGCTTCTTTCTAGTTCAACCACCTTTCCTCTTCTACTGCTTGTACTTCTCTTTCGTGTACCCTAAACCTAGCTATGGCTTCTTAGTCTTAGCTACTATTTTGTCATGGAATCAGAGCGAAGGTCTCGGGTTCGATTCCCGGTGTGTGCACTTCGGGCATCCCAGTGCGGGGGGGTGTCAGAGGTCCACTGGGGATCCCCGATGATCCTAGGGAAGGGTTACAGGCACGTCGGCCTGGGGGGTTATGGGCGCACTCACCCGCTATATAAACAAGCCCTTTTATCCCAGTGGTTAGTGACTGGGATTCTGACATGGTATCAGAGCGGTTACGCTCTTGGCCTGTGGGCCCCACGTGCTTCCGCTGCTTTCCTGTCTGTCGCGCGCCCCGTGGCGCGCGACGCCTTATTTTTCTTCCCGCCGCGCGTTCGGGTCGCGCGGCGGTTTGCTGCTCCGTCGAAGCGCCCCCCCCACCCCCCCGTCGCCTGCAGCAGACCCGCCCGTCACCCCCGCTGCCCCGTCGTGGCGCCCTGGGGAGCCGCGCGCGACCCCGCAGCCACGTCTCGGCGCCCTGGGGAGCCGCGCGCGACCCCGCAGCCATGTCGCGGCGCCCTGGGGAGCCGCGCGCGACCCCGCAGCCGCGTCGCGACGCCCTGGGGAGCCGCGCGCGACCCCGCTGCCCCGTCGCCGCGCCCTAGGGAGCCGCGCGCGCGACCCCCGCTGCCCCGTCGAGGCGCCTTGGGAGCCGCGCTCGCCCCCCCTCCCGCTGCCTCGTCGTGGCGCCCTGGGGAGCCGCCCGCCGTCCCCCGAATCGCTTACGGATCGCCCCCCCACTCCCCCCCGCTGCTGCCTTTGTTAGGGTTTGGGGGTGGCGCGTGTGGGGGTGGCGCGTATGGGGGTGCTGGTTGTGTGCTCCGTCCCCTGCTCCTCCTCCTCCTTCGTCTCCCACTGCTGCAGCTGCCGCTGAGGGGGGTGGATGTGTGGGAGCCGAGGGTTAGGGTTTAAGTGGGGGTGGCGTGTGAGTGGGGCTAGGGATGCAGCAAAGGGGTGTGTGATAGGGGGGTGTGGGACTGTTAGGGGGGGGAGAGTGGAGGTCGCTGTCGTGTCGTCTGCATCGCCTGTAGTCCGGAGCCGTCGTGCTCTCGGTAGCCCAGCGAGCCTGCTTCGCCAGTCGCCTGTGGGTCAGTTGCTCCTGTGTGTGCTCGTCGTAGCCGCGGAGCCAGATACTCCCGTAGTCCGGTGCCCTCGTGCGCTCGGTAGCCACTGTGCGCGCCGCTCCTGTTGCCCGTTGTGTCTGCAGCTTCGCCCATCGCCTGCAGCAGATCGCCCCCCACAGTTTCTCCTCCTCACTTGCCCTCTGTGTTAGTCTCTAGCCTTTGCTTATCACTATGATCTACAGCTCTGAATGCTTGTTGTGCTGGCTGTACCCCACCTTGACTATGGGGGTGTGTCAGAACATAATGCTTGTCTAGTCTGTAGTGGGGTACTCAATAGTGAGTATAACCCTTTTGGGCTTGCTATTTGTACTCCGCTTCTTTCTAGTTCAACCACCTTTCCTCTTCTACTGCTTGTACTTCTCTTTCGTGTACCCTAAACCTAGCTATGGCTTCTTAGTCTTAGCTACTATTTTGTCAGAGGCGATAGACAGGCCCCAAATTTCAAGGGTATTTTACCCTTTTTGCCCTGCTCATAGGCCACTTTTTGGCAGTTACCCTTTTCAAATCAGGGTATGCAAAGTTTTACCCTAGTGCAATCAGAATACGCGTAAAAGTACTCTTGAAGCTTTTCCAATTACACTGACTGTATCAGGGTAGAGGTTCAACTACCCTTTTACCGAAACTTTCCCATACCGCGGATTCCGCCACAGTCCGCGCCACGACGAATTCCTCCACGGTCCCACTGGACCATTTGTTGGATACACCCACAGGCGCGCCAACGTACATTCAATGCGGATGGCACCGCACAGCTACGATTGGTCCGTTGAGCAACATTGAAGCCAACGCACCCAGTTACCGTGCGTCACGCAACATCGCGCACTGCCAACGGAGCTAAATTGCGCGCCAGGTGGGGTACGTGCTGTCGTTTCCACCACCTGGCAGTCACTGTGGCCTTGCAGCCATTGCAATGCAGTTCCCTACCAGCGAGGGAACCTTGCGGCCTGAGGCGCCTTGGGCTTTGTGATTCCCGAGGGGTCTCTCAGGCTCTGGCCATTCTCTCGTTTCCCTCTCGTTTGTTCTACCGAATGCCTGCATCTGAGCCTGATCCGCCTGGTAGCACCAGGAACGGTCTCTCCGTTCTCGGTGTGTTACCTCGGCTGGCTGAAAACTATAGCGTCCATATCTCTCAGCCTGCGCGTGAGCCATCCCCTGAATGTCTTGTCGGCACCGTTTTCCCGTGCGAGCGTTCGTCCTCGCCAAAGTCCCGGGAGCCACACCCGTCTCTCGAGCTTGTTCCCGATGGCGGCGAAGGCCCGTCGAAGCCGGCCACTGCAGCCCCGTCCACAATTAGCTCCGCGCCCGTGAAGCGACAGCGTGTCGGCGTGACATACAAGCAGCAGAGGCTCTGGGGCGCCCCTCCTCCACGACAAGCGGCATCACCGCCACGCCGTGCTGCTCCTGCTCAGCCGAAGCCTCCTACCGCTTCTGCAGAGGCTGAGTATGAGTTGGTAAAAACGACTTTCGATTCGCACTGGTCAAAGAAATTCAGTTGGTTGCCCTTAATGCGCATGACTAACGGCAGGCCTTCACTGAAATGTGCCATCTGCATCAAGCACGGGGATCCGAACACACACACTGCCTACGGCGTCAGAGGTGAGGGTGCGCGAGACATGCAGCTAGGGAGCATCCGCGCGCACACATCAAGCAGGGCCCACAAGCAGGCCTTGGACAACGAGGCCAAAGCAGACGCGGAGAAGGCGAAGCAAGCCACACTAACAAGGTGGCAGAGCACTGATGCAGCTACACGGCACATCATCCGCTGCCTCCACATCGCGCTGTTCATCTGCAAGGCTGACGCGCCAATAGCCATGTTTGTTCCCTTGTGCTGGTTTCTTGCTAAGGAAGGACTGCCGGACCTTCCACCGTCTGGAGGGTACGGCGCCTACTACACCGAGTAAGTGCGATTTCGTGGCGCTTGTGTTTGGGCCGCGACTCAAGCTGATCAGATGCTAATGCTACTTGTGTTCGTGTGCCATGTGTGTTGTCCTCGCAGCTACGGATTCAAAGAGATGCTGCGCGCAACCGCCACTTACCTTCAAGAGACTCAACGCGGCCACCTGCTGGAATCCCCATACATAGGGATTCTTCTGGATGAGAGCACCGACCGGGTGAATGGCAAGCACCTGATACTGTATGCGATGTTCTTCAAAGGGGTAACTCCGGTAACGGAGTTTTTAACTCTCATTACCGTGGACCGTGCCGATGCGGCCTCCCTAACCTCTGCTGTTGTGCAGTGCCTTACAGGAATCGGGTTGGATCTCCAGAGGATTTCTGGAATATCTACAGATGGGGCGAGTGTCATGACCGGCAAGAACAACGGTCTAGTCGCGAGGCTGCGACTGCGCATAGCACACCTGGCTTCAACTCACTGCGTCGCTCACAGGTACGCATGTTGGAGTCTGAGTGTTTTCCAGCACCGGATCAGTGACGCGCAAACCTTACTAACATGCTTATGTTGAATGCGCAGGGAGGCATTGGCTGCTAAGGATGCGGCGGAGGCAGTCCCCGAGCTCGGCATGGTGGACGACGTGGTGCGTGCCTTCTCCGAGCACATCGGCCGCAGCAGCGTGGACTACACCAAGTTTCAAAATCTCCAGCGCGTCTACTGCCAGACGAATCTGGAGGCGCAGGGCATAAACGAAGTGCGCTGGCTCTCCCGTGGCGAGGCGGTCCAGCGCTTCCTAGACGTTCTGCCTGCCGCCATCGTCGTGCTGAAGGACTACAAGAAGGACTTGTACGAGGTAGTCACCTCGTTCAAGTTCCACTGGCTCATCCGCTTCCTCGTGGATGTGCTATGGGAGCTCAACCAGCTAAATCTGCGCTTTCAGCAACGTCAGGTAACGTGCTAAAAAGCACAGTTGTATTTACACGTACGCCTACAATGCTCTCTCTGACCGCATGTCTTTTGTGTGTGAAGGTGGACGTCACCCTCGTGGCGCACCTTGTACAACAGACGCGGATGCGCCTGAAGACGCGCTACTTCGACAGGTCCCCTGGTCACGTTTTTGGCAGCGGTGAGAAGATGCAGCTGCCTGACTTCATCAAGGCCTACCAGAAGATGGATAAGCGGCAGATGAAAGCGGAAGGCGTGGACGCGGACGGCAACGCCGTCTCCTTCGAATTCGCCCTGCACGAACGCCCCCTGCCAGGCCATGAGACAGAAGGTGATGTAACCGCCTGCTTCGAGCTTTCACTCAAGTTCATCCGCAAGGTGGACTCGGAGCTGGAGTGGCGCATGCGCGACCTCAGCCTCCTCGAAGGCGCCAAGCTGTTTCGTACGGCGTCGTATGTGTCCGACGACACACAGCGCCTGGAGTCCTTCAGGAAGTGGCTTGGCCAGCTCCACAAGCTGTACAACCACAAGCTGCCTGGTAACCGTGTTTGTTAGAAGGGCGGGGTATTGGTCATTGACTTGCGTAAACAGCTTTGCACCAGCTTGTTTCCGATCGCGCTATTTGCTACTCATCACCCGGCCCTGTATTGTGGACTAATGCCTCCCAATCCTACCCGTATGTGTGAGCGTATGCCAATGATCATCCCCTTCCGCACTACCAGGGTTCGACTACAAGCGTGCCGGCCAGGAGCTCTGGATGTTTACCTCGACCATGTTCTCCCAGCACAACGGCGAGGAGTTTCATCAGGCGCTGGGGAACATGCTGCGCGACGAGGCGTGGCGTGCGTCGTTCCCCAACATCGTCCGGATGTGGCAGTCTGTCGCCGTGCTACCACTTAGCACGGTTGAATGTGAGCGCGGCTTCAGCAAGCAGAACCTGATCAAGACGTGGGACCGCGGCAGCCTCGGCGACACAAGCCTTGAGCACCTGATGCGGTGCTCCCTCCTGCAGTACGACATTGACTGGTACGAGGTGGTCGCCATATTCCGCGGGGAGAAGCTCAGGCGATCCACCAAAGACTTCTCCGGCATGAAGGCCAGCAGTGCGCAGTTTACAGATGAGGCAGTTGCTAGTGCAGCAGATGTTGATTGACCAGTGTGTTGTGTAGCTTGGTTCATTTAACTTGGTTGGTAGTAAAGCTTGTAGGTGCAGTGCAGAACACTTTAGTGACTAAGTAACTGTTGCAGAAGTTAAAACTTATGTTTCGGAAGGAAACAGTGTATGCCATGTACTACCCTGCCTAAATCAGTGTACCTGAACTTTTAGGCTGCTACACCTGAGGGAGCGGCACCCTGAGGGGGGAGGGGGTCTGGTACCTCAGCACCTGGAGCGAGGAAGAGAGGCGGGGGGGGGAGTGGGGCAGTGCGGTAGGGGAAGAGGCGGTAGTAGGGGACGGACTCGTCAAAAGTGACGTCCTGAGAGGCCAGGACACGCCGCGAGGTGGGGTGGTAGAACTGCCAACCAGGGGCGTCCGGGACAAAGCCAAGGAAGACGCAGGGGACAGCGCGACGGGAGAGCTTGTCCGCGGACGTATCGCGGACAAAAGCTCGGGATCCCCAGACCCGAAAACGCGACGCATCGCCAGCCTCTCCCGTCCAACGCAGTGTCGGAGAAGTCTCGGGCAAGGAGACACGGGGCCAGAGGTTGAGCTGATGCGCAGCGTATCGGACTGCAAACGGCCACAGAAAGTGGGGGGCAGCCGCATGAACCAAGGAGGTACGAGCGACCTCCATGACCAAGCCAATGCGGCGCTCAGCAACCCCATTCTGCTGTGGAGAGGCCGGAAGCGTGAACGACTGCTCAATGCCCTCCTGCTGACAGAAGGCCTCCAAGAGGCCAGAGGAAAACTCTCCACCTCTGTCAGAGTGCAGACGCAGGACAGGGAAGTCGGAGTGGAAACGCTCACTGAGCTGGAGACGAGATCTGCGGATCCAAGGGATCAAGACATCAGGGACGTCACCCTTGGTGCGCAAGGGGAAGACCGTGGTGTAGCGCGAGAAGTCGTCAACAACAATCAGGAAGTACCTCTCCTGACCCTGGCCACGGACGCGGGCTGGGCCCCACACGTCCATGTGGAGCGTCTGCAAAGGAGCAGTCGTCGGGGGAAAGGAGGAGGAGTGAGGAGCGGCGCGCTGCCGCCCCTCGACACAGGGAAGACAGGGAGGAGCAGGCGAGGCTGGAAGGGGAGGGAGCACCCTGGGAAGACCAGCAACAAGGTCCCGTTTGTGCATGGCCCGAAGGCGCTGCACAGACGGGTGACCAAGGCGGTGGTGCCAAAGGACAGTCTCATGCGCCAGAGAGCGACACGAGCAGGGGGCGGACAGCTGACCTGACGCAGACGCAGACGCGGACGCAGCTACCTGAGGGGACTCAGTGGTCAGTGTGTAAAGGTCCGACCCCGGCTCCCGAGTGAAGGTAGCCAGGTGGCGACCCGTCCGAGCACACGTGCAGTGTGTCACGCGCTCGTAGGCAGGGGTGAACTGGTGAACACCCCCGTCCTGGAGCGCACTACCTGCCACCAAGTTCGTAGAGAACGAGGGGAGGTAGAGACCTGACAGCGTGCCGGACGGGACCGCCGGACAAGGAAGGACAGTGGAGGAGGTCGCAATGACCGGACCCCCAGAGGGGTCAGCAAGGGAGACAGCAACTGGCTGAGCGAGTGGCTCAAGGACAGTGCGGTCACGAAAGAAAGAGCGAGAAGCACCCGAGTCCAGTGTGAAGGTGTGCAGTGCTGCAGTCGACTCAGTACCAGGGGGCACGGACGCACGAGCACCTAGGGCTGCAGCCTCACCAGGACCTGTGGGAGGAGACGCACTAGCACCTAGAGCGGCAGCCGGACTGGCCTGAATGCCCGGGTCGGGCGGAACACGCAAGTACTGAGCACCCTCTCCACTAATAGACATCGCATACATGGCAGTGAGAATAGCATCAAAGTCTAAAGCCCAAATATCAACACCCCTCTTTTCCAGATCAGCCCAGCGCGGCAGCTCAGTGGCAGCAGGAAACTGAGTGCGCCACGCGTCGTTAAGGCGCGCGAAGCAGCGCTGCGTGGGGTGCGGCCTCCCACACTGCTGGCCGCTGCGGTCACCTGTGCGAATGACGTACGTGCAGGTAAAGCTACGCTGCGCATACCACTCACGGGCGGCCTGAAGCGTCGGGGCGGGCTGCTGACTCTGCCCTCCGCCAGTGCCTCCACGACCACCACCCCCACCGCCGCCGCCCCGGCCACCTCCACCCCTGCCGCCGCCACGACCACCTCCGCCTCCGCTGCCGCCTCCACCACCACTCCCACCGCTGCTGTCTCCTCCCCCACTGCCGCCACTAGTCTCCCCAGCCGCGCCTCCACTCCCACCGCCTCCACCCCCACCTCCTCCGCCGCCACCCCCACCCCTGCCCCCCTTGTTCCTGCGGCGCCCACTCGAAGCAGACGCGGTCCCGACCTTCTCAGCACCAAGAAGGTCGACAGCAGCAGCAGAGGCGACAGAGGGGAGGAGGGGGGAAGGGGAACACCCCTCAAAGAAGGGGGTGCGGGGGTCGCCACGAGAGGTGCCTACAGCGACGATGCTCGCCTCAGCTGCAAGCAGTTCCTTCTCGAGGAGGGCAACAGTGAGCTCAGTGGGGGAGCGAGAGAGGAAGTGGTCCCTGACTGCGCGCAGAGAGTCAGGAAGGCGGGTGACGATGTGGTAGAGAGTGATCCAGAGCGGGGGGGGGTTGCTAGTGAGACTCTCGGCAGGCATAGCAGCGCGAAAGCGGGCCTCACTAGTCTTAAGGTGGGTGATGAGGTCTGCGACAGTGTGAAAGGAGGCTAGGTCGGGGAACAGGTAGGGGAGAGTGAGGCGGCCTAGCGTGGCAGAAGCGGGTGAGGAGTAGCGGGCAACTACAGCGGTGTAGAGGTCCTTAGCAGTCTTGCACTGGCCGAAGTGCTCGCGCTCGTCTAGCGGCAGGGAGTTGCGAATAGCAAAGCGAGCGTGCGCATCACGGGTCTGCCACTGGGAACGCAGAGTGCTGTCAGCAGTCGAGTCAGGGGCAGTGGCATGGCCTAGGGCGTGGTCGTACAGTGAGATATCTTCCTTGGCAGTGAGCTGTAGGAACAGGTGCAGGTCATCTAGCCAGGTTTCGAACTTCACCGGACGGCCCTCGGCATCGAAAGCTAGAACGAGAGGACTAGCCATAGCGACAGTAGCAGTAGCAGTAGTAGTAGGAATCAGGCCGCTGGAAAGGTGTGCGGAGGGTCAACGGGGCCGGCGGGGCCGCTAGGTAAGGCGCGGGCGGGGTCGACTGTCCGTAGTGGCACACGAGCGGCAATAGTAGGTAGCGTGGCAGCAGGAGCTGCAACGGCGCACTGGTGGTAGCTGCAGTGGTAGCAGTGTGCGCGGTAGGTAGTAAATAAGCAGCAGTGAGAGCGAGTGCCTCGCGGGCGGCGGCTGCAGAAGCGCACGGGCGGCAGCGGCGCACGGGGAACGGTGGCGCACGGGCAATGGCGGCGCACGGGCAGCGGCAGCGTAGGGGCAGCGGTGCGCAAGCAGCAGCGGAAGCAGCGGCGTGCAAGCAGCTGCGGGCAGCGGGGCGTGCGCGAGCAGGCGACGGGCAGTAGCGGCGCACGGCAGTGGCTGCGGCGGCGGCAGCGAGCACGGCAGCAGCAGCAGCAGCAGTGCACGGGCGGTAGTAGCGGCGGCAGCGGCTGCGGGCACGGCAGAAACGCGGGAGCGGCAGCGGGCGACTCGCGGGCAGCAGCGGCAGCAGCAGCAGCGGGGGACCGGCGGGCGGCAGCTGCAGCGGTGCAAATCGCGGGCCGGCGGGGCCGCGGCGGGCTGTGCGCTAGCGACGCAAAGGCGTGCGAGCAATGCGTGGGCAGTGCGACGGGGCCGGCAGCGGGCAGCACGCAGGCCGCGGGGGTAAAATGCGGGCTGCGTGCGCGGTGCGCGGGCCGGTAGCGGGCGGTGCGCGGGCCGTTAGGGGCGATCGCAAGGCCGACGGGGCCGCTAAGGGGCGAGCGGCGGGGTCGTTCGAGGCGCTAAGGGGCGGCGCGACGGGGCCGTGAGGGGCCTCTAGGTCAAAAGCGACGGGGTCGCGGGGCCTCTAGGCGGGGCTCGATCGACGGGGCCAGCGGGGCCGAAAAAAAAAAAAACAAAACAAAACAAAAATAATGAAGCGCTCGAGGGCGCTACGGGGGAGGCGCTAAGAACGCGCTCCGGTAGTAGGTAGGTAGTTAGGTAGCGAACGGTGGGCCCTTAGGAACGGTCCTAGAGAAGGACCTGCTCTGAAACCATGTCGAAATAACAGACTGGAATGGCTGTACTAACAAGGAAGGCAGTACAAATAGTAAACCCTAGAGATCTGTACCCCATATGGTCTATCTCACTGTAGCCTAACATCAACCAACACATATAATGTTTGACACTCCCTCCTGCAGTACGATATTGACTGGTACGAGGTGGTCGCCATATTCCGCGGGGAGTAGCTCAGGCGATCCACCAAATACTTCTCCGGCATGAAGGCCAGCAGTGCGCAGTTTACAGACGAGGCAGTTGCTAGTGCAGCAGATGTTGATTGACCAGTGTGTTGTGTTGCTTGGTTCATTTAACTTGGTTGGTAGTAAAGCTTGTAGGTGCAGTGCAGAACACTTTAGTGACTAAGTAACTGTTGCAGAAGTTAAAACTTATGTTTAGGAAGGAAACAGTGTATGCCATGTACTACCCTGCCTAAATCAGTGTACCTGAACTTTTAGGCTGCTACAATCAGTGTACTCGAAACTTTACCCTACCAGTCAGGGTACGGAGGGGATGCCACCCTGATTTGAAAGAGTGAGCTAAAACCTATTTTGGGCCCTGGCGATAGACTGGCTCTGCTTTATCCTGTGCCATGGCTGCATGGAAGTTGAGCCGTGTTCCCTTCGACTGACCAAAAAGAGTGAACTGACTAACTGCATTCGTGGAAATGAAAGACAGTCACGAGGTAAACAATTGTACAATGCATGAAACCATCAATAATACGTACCAACCAGTAGGTCCAATCCCTTGTCAACTACCTGATGAAATGAGGGGGGAGAGGAGAGGGGAAAAAGGAATGAAGTACGGTGTTGACGGACAGAAAATAATAGAAAACGAGAGATGGCTGGTGAAATGAATCACGTGCACTAACACGTTGGAGACGGAATGACGATGCAAGCAAAGCATACCTGTTTTCAGTCAATCCAGGAATTTCCAAAACAGGCCAGCCACGAATCACATGGAGATGGACGAGATGGGCAACATAAAGGAGGGAAGAGCAAAAGAGAGGTTGAGGAAGCGACGAATGGGTGGAGCGTGTATGCAGGCAGACATTGAGTCGAATTGTTGCATCTTCTCCTTCCTCAGCTGGCCACATTGGAATGGAGAGAATCGACTGGCGTCTGCGACACAAAGATCATGATAAAAAGAGGCAGACAATAATTACCTTCACGGCATGGCACAAATTACCTCCACAGCATTTGTCAATGTCACTCCCACCATATGCGCCTGTTCCGATCACGTCATTTGTGTTAGTTGTGCACAGCTGTCATTCATGTGGGTTGGCAAAAATAACAGATATTATGCACAGACCCATTCCACAAACATCACTGGCGCAGATTGACACGCGCACCATGCGTGAACCATGCACAATGCACCGTCATGCGCCATACATCTGTTGGCAATCGTCTTCAGTGTCACCCTCCTGCAATCCGAGCAGCACCAGCAAACCCGGGCCTATTTCCGCCACCTTCTGGCCCTCCACCTGCAGAATAGGAACAGGCAGGGGGTACCCAGGTGTATATGTTGACGAAACATGCTTAAAGGCACACTTTCTCGAATTGCTTGCAGGCTGGCCTCTCGATATCAGGGTGATTCACCCTTATGACCCTTACTATAAGGGCGGGTTTTACGATGCACCCTTTTTTACAAGACTGGTTTTGTTTTCGACCCTTACCAAAAAAAGTGATCGATTGTATGACACTGATATTTCAGAGCTATGTGGTGTAGTAGCACTGATGAAATCGAGTTCGATCTAAGAGAGGATACCAGGATTGGTCGCGTAAAACACATTTCCTACGGCGGATGACCCCGACAGGTATCGAACTTGGGTCCTCCACATAACAACGATGACTCAACACGCTGCAACACTAACACCCTACATACCGTATCGCCCCGGATATAAGCGCCGTCCAATTAAAGGCGCCGGCGCTTCTATCTGGAGCATGGCGCTTATGGCCGGAACTCGATTATAAGCGCCCCCCCTGTGAAACCCTGATTTATTATAAGCGCATCCATAATATTATGTTTCAATCCTGATTAAAGCGGTAACGAGTTTTGAATTTCAAGCGAGTCAGCACCCATTTTCAGTTTGTTTGACTTTCGCGGTCCTGACTGCTTTCGCGTCCAGTCAGGATGAGGTGGCAAGCTGGCAAATTGACGTGTCAAAATCTCTGTGCACTGTGCAGCGTCAGAGAATCGCCCTCACGCGATTCAGATTCTGGACGCTTTAAAATATCGACTCGATTGAACTACCGAGACTGAAATGTGTACATTTTGATGCGTTTAAGTTGTATATCTGTACTTGTCATTATATAAGCGCCGGCGCTTATGGCCGTGACTCAATTACAAGCGCCCCCCCCTAAAAAAACCGGTTTTATTATAAGCGCACATGCGCCTATATCCGGGGTTATACGGTAGTATGCTCAACAAAACTATTCGACAGTTTCTTTAATTTGTTTGCACCCTGATTTTTAAGAGCAGTTCCTGTGAAGCACCCTTACTGAAAGAGTAACAGCTGGGTGTTGGCCTTACGAGGAAGAGTACCCCAAATCCTATCCAGAGGCCTGCTTGCAGGCGAAGGGGAAGCCGAAGTGGAAAGAGTTAGAAAGGAGGGTGAGGGCAGGAGCGCGAGATGCGGAAGACAAGGATGACTAGATCGAAGAAGATGAGCGATGTTTTTCAGGATATGGTAAGCAGGGCGAAATGCATTCCGCCATCAAAAGCTAAAGGTGTTACGTGCGAAATGCTGAAAGGTATCTTGTAGGACGAAACACGTTGGTAACCAACCAGGGACGACAACGTGGCAGGAGCGGAGGCGGGTTGATGAAACAAAACGACTTGAAATATTCAGGAAGTGGGATGAGGCGGAAGAAAAGCGCCGAATAACGTGCCTCGATCCGAGCGGCGGTCACGCGATGGAGAACAGCGCGCATATTTACGAGTCGCCCAGGATATTTATTGCTCGACGGACGTTCCAAATATCCTCCACTAGTGCAAAGTCTAGGAGCACAGAGATTGGGGAAGCGTGACGCGTTGACGAAAAGGATCATGTATTCGCATTACAATATCATCACGACTTCCAGAGTTACATTATAATGCTCATCACATTAACAATGTTTGAAGGTCCATTCTAATATCAGACATATTAATAATCCAGTTCAGGGAACTCTAATACGTATCAGATATCAAACTAAGCTACTCATCTACAAGAAGTCCAACTGAATGAATCAGATAAGGAAAATCCCATGCTCTGTATGCATGGGGGGTTCCTCTTGGCCGCCAGGAGCAGAGCTCCTAACGTTACACCCAAGCACCGCGGTGAGGTGGGAACCATCGCTTGGGACCCTGTTGGAGGGGAAGAGAGAACACAGACAGAAGGATACTGCCCTGGGGCAGGTGAAAATTATCCTTGTATGCACTGCCGCCATCCTTGCAGGCCCTCACTGCTGCTCCGGTCTTCTGCCCAGTCTTGCTTCAGGACCAGCTGTGCAATTTTGCTCACTGTAAGTTTTGCAGTGAGGAACAAGCAAAAGGATTTTGAGATAAGACGTCTCTCAAAACCCTGTTTTTGCTCACTGCAGGGACTCTGCAGTGAGGAGAAGAGAGAAAGAGAGAGTTTCACGTTGAAACTCACAAGAGAGTGAGTTTTGAGACGTGTCTCAAAACTCAGAGAAGAGGAGAGAGGAGGAACGGAACACTGCAGTGCACTGCAGGACACAACAGAACTGCCACCGGCAGCTCACAACTGGATTTGAGGCGCCTCAAACCAGCATACAAGGTCCTCACACCCACTCTCACTCTCAATCTAACTCTCACTCGCTCCTCCCCTCAACCTCACACTGCAGCCTGCTGCAGTTCTCAACACTCCACTCGCCTCTCCCTCTCGCTCTCCTCACATCCTATCTATGCTCCTCCCAGCAGGTCCCGCTGCTGCTGCTGCTACTGCTGCTCCCCGCTGCTGCTGTTGCCACCGCTGCTGCTGCTGTTGCCACCGCTGCTGCTGCTGCTGCCACCGCTGCTGCTGCTGCTGCTGCTGCTCACTCTGCTCCCCCCTTCACTCTGCTCCCCCCTTCACTCTGCTCCCCCCTTCACTCTGCTCCCCCCTTCACTCTGCTCCCCCCTTCACTCTGCTCCCCCCTTCACTCTGTTTCCTCCCCCGCTCTGCTGTCCCAAACTCAGCTTCGCTCGCCCCCCCCTCTCAACAATCTGCTCCCCCTGTATGAGCCATCTCCCTCTCCACTTCACAGCACCAACGGCAGCGACTGAGGTAGGAGCGACTGAGGTAGGAGCGACTGAGGCAGGAGCGACTGAGGTAGGAGCGACTGCGGCAGGAGCAACTGAGGTAGGAGCGACTGCGGTAGGAGCGACTGTGGTAGGAGCGACTGAGGCAGCAGCTGCGGTCCCATCACCACTGGTGCCACTGCGGGACTCTCTTCTGCTCCCACAGCTGCTGCCACTGTTGGTTTTCTCTGCTGCTGCTGTCACTGCTGGCCTCTCTTCTGCAGCTGCTTCTGCTTTGGTTGCTGCACATCTCCTTAGCTCCTCCACTCCACTTCACCTGTCCTCCTATCACTTCACAGCACCAGAAGCAGCACACTGGAGGGAGGTAGGAGCGAGCGAGGTAGCAGCTGCCCTCTTCATGAGTGAGGAGAGAGGTAGGAGTGCTGATAGGCCGTCTCCTCTGCTCCCCTGCTGCAGCGCGCAACACTTCCTCTCCTCCCTCATTCTGCTCCCCCATTCACATCTGCCCGGTCTCCTTTGCGCCTCTGCTCCATCTGCTTCTCCTCTGCTCCATCTGCTTCTCCTCTGCTCCATCTGCTTCTCCTCTACTGCTTCACCTCCTCTCCTAGGCTGCTCTGCCTCCTCTGCTACTCCTTCTCCTCGCTGCTCCTTCTCCTCTGCCTCGACCGACCTTCTGTGATGGGAGGGGAATAGCACAAGGCCAATGAGACCATAGCACCGACTGCACCCTATCCACAAAAACAACTCAAAGCAGTTGCGAAATGATTCAGGCAACAAACAAAGAAAACAGCTAAAGGAAGTTAGATGATCACCAGTGGCAGTGAAGATTTATCGACCATCGTGCTCCTTCGCTCCACCTCAGCTGCTGTTCCACCTCTCCTCAGATGAGTTTCTGCTCCTCATCTCCTCCTCACCTGAGCCGTCGCTCCTCTGCTCCTCATCTCCTCCTCAGCTGAGCCAACCCGTCCATGTCCTGCGGGATGGGAGGAGAAGCCTCAGGGCGCATGAGACCATTGAACCAACTGAACCCAGTGCCAAGGCTCAGGGAAACGCAAATAGAACAAAGCAACAACCATGCATCTGAACCAACAGGAAGACTGAAAGCAGGAAACTTGATCACCATCGCCAGCAGAGAGTCCGTCCATTACTGTGCTCCATGACCCCTTTGCTTCTCTGCACTGCTGCTCCTCTCCTCCTCTGCTCCTTCTCTCCTTGCCACTCTCCTCTGCTCTTCTCCTCCGCTCCTCGCTCCTTCTCCTCTGCTCCTCGCTCCTCCTCCTAAGCTCCTCGCCTCCTCCGCTCCTCAGCACCCCTGCTCCTCTCCTCCTCTCCGCCTGCGATCCTTACCTCCTTGCTCCACTCCTCTCCTCCTTCACTCCTTCGCCTCCTCTGCAGTGGCAAAGGATTCCCCTTCACTCCTTCGCCTCCTCTGCACTGGCAGAAAATTCTCCTTCACTCCTTCGCCTCCTCTGCAGTGCCAGAGGATTCCCCTTCACTGCTTCGCCTCCTCTGCTGTGACAAAGGATTCCCCTTCACTCCTTCGCCTCCTCTGCACTGGCAGAAAATTCTCCTTCACTCCTTCGCCTCCTCTGCAGTGCCAGAGGATTCCCCTTCACTGCTTCGCCTCCTCTGCTGTGACAAAGGATTCCCCTTCACTCCTTCGCCTCCTCTGCAGTGCCAGAGGATTCCCCTTCACTCCTTCGCCTCCTCTGCACTGGCAGAGGATTCCCCTTCACTCCTCTGCTCCTCCTCTCCTCCTCCTCCCTCCTCCTCTCCTCCTCCTCTCCTCCTCCACTCCTCCTCCTCTCCTCCTCCACTCCTCCTCCACTCCTCCTCCTCTCCTCCTCCTATGGCCCTCCTCTCCTCCTCCTCTCCTCCTCTGGCCCTCCTCTCCTCCTCCTCTCCTCCTCCTCTACTCCTCTCCTCCTCCTCTCCTCCCCCGTTCCTCTTGCCGCCGTGCCTTGATCCCTTTCTGAAAGCAGCACACAAACAACATTAGTACGAGTGGGAAAACAGCAAGCAGAAATGGAACAAGGCTCACCGAGGGGGGCGCGAGCAGTCGTGCCTTGATCCCTATCTGAAAGCAGCACACAAACAACATTAGTACGAGTGGGAAAACAGCAAGCAGAAATGGAACAAGGCTCACCGAGGGGGGCGCGAGCAGTCGTGCCTTGATCCCTATCTGAAACACGCACACAAACAACATTAGTACGAGTGGAAAAACAGCAAGCAGAAATGGAACAAGGCTCACCGAGGGGGGCGCGAGCCGTCATTGTCTTGCTGGCGGCTAAAACTGAAAAAACTCACAAAACATGCAACATTAGGCATTAGACAAAACGAAAGAATGAAAACCAGACTGCATCTTACAGCAGGTCTCGTGTTGCTTCTGCGTTCCGCTATTGTCCCGCCCTTAGTGTTGCCTCCGCGCTTAGCGCTGTTGCTGTACCTAGTAGAGAGGGAGGCATAAATTTGATCCTTTGCCCCCCAGGGAGCAAAGCATGCGCCTCACTTGAAGCTGCTCCTTCCTCCAGTCTTGCTTCAGGACCAGCTGTGCAATTTTGCTCACTGCAAGTTTTGCAGTGAGACACAAGCAAAAGGATTTTGAGATGAGTCGTCTCTCAAAACCCTGGTTTTGCTCACTGCAGTGAGGAGAAGAGAGAGAGCGAGAGCGAGAGAGAGTTTCACGCTTGAAACTCACAAGAGAGTGAGTTTTGAGATGGCTCTCAAAACTCAGAGAAGAGGAGAGAGGAGGAATGGAACACTGCAGTGCACTGCAGGACACAACAGAACTGCCACCGGCAGCTCACAACTGGATTTGAGGCGCCTCAAACCAGCATACGAGGTCCTCACACCTCACTCTCACTCTCAATCTGACTCTCACTCGCTCCTCCCCTCACCCTCACACTGCAGCCTGCTGCAGTTCTCAACAATCCGCTCGCCTCTCACTCGCTCTCCTCACATCCTATCTATGCTCCTCCCAGCAGGTCCCGCTGCTGCTGCTGCTACTGCTGCTCCCCGCTGCTGCTGCTGCCACTGGTAGTGTCATTGCGGGCCTCTCTTCTCCCGCAACCACTGCTGCCACCGCTGGTGTCATCGTTGGTTCTCTCTTCTGGTGTCATTGCGGGCCTCACTTCTGCTCCCACTGCTGCTGCCACCGCTGATGCCAGTCCAGCTGTCTCCTCCCTTCCCTGCGCCACCTGATGCCAGTCCAGCTCTCTTCTGCTGCAAGCAACTGCACTGCGGGCCTCACTTCTGCTCCCACTGCTGCTGCCACCGCTGGTGTCACTGCTGGTTTTCCCTTCTGCTGCAATCGGAAGTGTCAACGCGGACCTCTCTTCTCCTGCAACCGCTGCTGCCACCGCTGGTGTCATCGTTGGTTCTCTCTTCTGCTGTCATTGCGGGCCTCTCTTCTACTTCCACTGCTGCTGCCACCGCTGCTGTCACTGCGGGCCTCTCTTCTGCTCCCACTGCTGCTGCCACCGCCGGTGACTCTGTTGGTTTCTCTTCTGCTGCAACCGGTGATGTCATTGCGGGCCTCTCTTCAACTTCCACTGCTGCTGCCACCGCTGGTGTCACTGCTGGTTTTCCCTTCTGCTGCAACCAGAAGTGTCATTGCGGGCCTCTCTTCTCCTGCAACCGCTGCTGCCACCGCTGGTGTCATCGTTGGTTCTCTCTTCTGGTGTCAGTGCGGGCCTCTCTTCT
Organism: Closterium sp. Yama58-4; assembly: GCA_947470075.1. Lineage (NCBI taxonomy): Eukaryota > Viridiplantae > Streptophyta > Zygnematophyceae > Desmidiales > Closteriaceae > Closterium > Closterium sp. Yama58-4. The sequence continues at coordinate 160,321 of CANIUD010000009.1, forward strand.
TCTCCCACTGCTGCTGCCACCGCTGATGCCAGTCCAGCTGTCTCCTCCCTTCCCTGCTCCATCATTCCGTTGACTCTCCTCCCTTCCCTGCCACCTGATGCCAGTCCAGCTGTCTCCTCTCCTCCCTGCTCCATCTGACTCCAGCGTTGGAAAGAAGAGCAGCTCCAGCTCATGCCGTTGACTCGCCGGGCACAGCATCAAGTAGCGCCATGAGGTGAGAGGACTTCAGCAGGTCCTGTCTTCTGCTGTTGCTGTTCATCCCACTTCTGCTACTGCCACAGCTGCAGCTGCTCTGCAGCCGCGGCCGCTCTCCTCCTGCAGTCTCTGCCAATGATGCTTCTTGTCGCTGCTTCTCCAACTTCCCACCCATGCCGTAACGTTCCCTGCACAGCACAGCGTAGAGGTGCATTGAGCAGAGTAAATAATTAGCGTAGACGAGAAGACTTTTGAGTCGACTCAAACAGAGTATTTGTTAGGACTTGATGTAGTGAATTGGCAGAGCAAAGGGAAACGAGTACAAGGCTAAAAACAGAGAGCGGAGACACGAGGAAGAACACAAAAGCCATAGAAGCTACGAAGGCAGATGGAAACGCACAGGAGGGAGAGGGGAGGAAGAGCAGAAGGAAGCAAGGGGGGTGTTCTGTCACGGCTCCAGTTACTCACTTGTTGCTCCAGTCGCTGCTGCTCCTGCGGATGCTGCCACTGCAGATGCTTCTCCTGTTGCTGCTTCTCCGTTTCCCCAGCAACGCCTCACCGTCCTTCCCTGCACAAGGAACCGCAAGGTGCAACCTCACAGTGGAGGTTAGTAACTGGGTAGAGGTTACAAGTTGACAGAGAAAAAACAGACGACACAATGCACGGAGAACAAGGACGAACAGGAGGAGGAGGAGGAGGAGGAAAAGGAGAGGGAGGAGGAGGAGGAGGAGGAGGAGGAGGAGGAAGGGAGGGCTGTTACTGGCAAGGCTACACCCACAAGCCACAGACGCAAGGGAGGTGTTTTGACTCTTACACTTGGTCTTCTTCGTTGCAGCGGGGGGCAAAGGCCGGATGCACTTACGGTGGGCCATTTACCCCGAAGTACCCAAGGGAAGGGGGTTACCGGATGCTCTTACACTGGGGCCGTTGCCCGAAGTACCAAAGGGGTAAGCGCCTGTGCCCCGTGGGGTTCACCTCAACCAGCAACGACAGAGGAGGAGGAGGATGAGAGGGAGAAGGAGAAGGCAAGGAGGAGGAGGAGGAGGAGGAGGAGGAGGAGGAGGAGGAGGAGGAGGAGGAGGAGGAGGAGGAGGAGGAGGAGGAGGAGGAGGAGGAGGAGGAGGAGGAGGAGGATGAGGAGGAGGAGGAGGAGGAGAAGGAGGAGGAGGAGGAGGAGGAGGAGGAGGAGGAGGAGGAGGAGGAGGAGGAGGAGGAGGAGGAGGAGGAGGAGGAGGAGGAGGAGGAGGAGGAGGAGGAGGAGGAGGAGGCAATGATGGGGTGTGTACGGAGCATGGAAACTGAAAAAGGGGTTAGGGATAGGGAACTTAGCTGTTTGTTGGTTGGCGTTGGCGTTGGATTGGTGTCGCACCATCCCATGCCATCTTCTCTCGCCCACGCCCCTTCTCTGTTTCTTTCGCCCACGCCTCCCCCTGATGCATCCGCGCCTCCACCTGATGCATCCGCGCCTCCCCCTGATGCATCCGCGCCTCCCCCTGATGCATCCGCGCCTCCACCTGATGCATCCGCTCCTCCACCTGATGCATCCGCTCCTCCACCTGATGCATCCGCTCCTCCACCTGATGCATCCGCTCCTCCACCTGATGCATCCGCTCCTCCACCTGATGCATCCGCTCCTCCACCTGATGCATCCGCTCCTCCACCTGATGCATCCACTCCTCCACCTGATGCATCCGCTCCTCCACCTGATGCATCCGCTCCTCCACCTGATGCATCCGCTCCTCCACCTGATGCATCCGCTCCATGCTCAACGCCAGTCACCATCTTCTCTCGCCAGCGTTTCTCCCGCGGACGCAGCAGCACAGCTCAGACCAGCAGCACCGCTCCAAATTAGCAGATTAATGCGCTTCCGCTCCTGCATGGACGGAGACAGATTAATGCGCAGTGAGTGACATACACCATGATTTGAATGTGCAGAAGCCGAAATGTGCAGTTTCAATAGCAACTGGAGATGATACGAGCATAGAGAGCAACAGGAGATTAAAGCAAAACATCCGTCATAAAAACGTTTACTCTACTGGTCGAGCGTCTTGCGATGAGAACTTACCACAAGCGGCTTCGTGAGCATGGTAGCGATGCTCTTACTACGGCCCCGCGCTGCTCCCGCGACGAATGTGCGCTGCTCGCTCATGCATCCGCGCTGCTCTCGTCACGCATGCGCGATGCTCCTGTGACGCACATCCGCGCTGCTCGCATGACGCATCCGCGATGCTCCCGTGACGAATCCGCGCTGCTTGCAAGACGCATCCGCGCTGCTCGCATGTCGCATCCGCGATGCTCCCGTGACAAATTCGCGCTGTTCGCATGACGCATCCGCGCCGCTCTTGTGACGAATCCGCGCTGCTCGCATGACGCATCCGCGCTGCTCGCATGACGCATCCGCGCTGCTCTTGTGACGAATCCGCGCAGCTCGCTTGACGCATCCGGTTTGTTCAGTACCGCAGAGAGCGATGGGAGTCGAGGAGAATCCCTTTTCAAGCGATCAAGCCCTCATGTCCCTCCCCGTCAGTTGTCCCTCGCGATGCTCCGCGCTCCTTCATCAGCGACGGATTTCTTCGTTGGAGTCGCAAACGTCGTCGGTAGTACTAGAAGTAGTGGCCTTGGAGTGAGGAGAACAGGCGTTCGTCTTCAGATTGAACCGCCGCAGGCGTTCAGAGGTTCACCAGAGATACCACCAGGGACACCGTATTCGGAGAACAGCTGACGAGATTGAAGCGTCGTCGTATCTTGCGTCGTATTCAGAAGTTGAACTGTCGCAGGCGTTCGTATTCAGATTGAACTGTCGCAGGCGTTCGTATTCAGATTGAACCGTCGCAGGCGTTCGTACTCAGATTGAACCGTCGCGCAGGATAGGTGCGCGAGGTCAGTTGATGAGATTGAACCGTCGCATTGTGCGAGATTCGTAAGCGCCGTGAGCGTTGACGGTTTCAAAGCGACAGCCTTCTCGTAAGGACAACCTCCTCCGATCAATGATACTAGTAGTAGCGCTAAGCGTGGATGGCATAAACTTCACGATGAATCGTCGTAGAAATGTTTAACCTCAAGGAAAACTGTAGCATCACGACTCGTCGAGCACGAAACTGATCCGATCATGACACTGACATATGAGCCATAGATCAAATACTAGCGACGACGAGATCTTTCTCACTAGGCTCTAGGATCCTGCTATCATCTTCCTTAAGAATTTTAAGCTTAACGCGCTTCGGGAATAGGCCACGTCACGAGAATTACCCCCACGGTACAATACTCTAAGGAAGCCATGGCTACGGACGAATTGAGTTAGAGAATGTGACGAAATTCGTTTCTGAGACGAAGCCTGCATAGGGAATGCCTGAGGAATGGGTGACTCGGCTGGAGGTGAAGTGACGAAAAAAAAAGGGGAAAACGAGTTTCAGTACGGTGGTGCAGGTTTCAGGCAAGTGAAAAAGGGTAAAGCGTGTTCAAGAATGGTGTAAGAAGGTGACCCAAAGTGAGGTGGGGTGATGGTAAGAGAAAGGTGAAAGGGAAGGAACTGAGCTGCAAGGAGCGGCAAGTCGAGTCGCCATGCGCCGTGCTCCCCTCCACCCAAAGGGGCAGAGTTCCCCGAAGGCCAGGGTTCCCCCCGCCACGGCAAGCCCGAGGCGGGGAAGTCGCTGCAAAGTCCGCTGACGAGTTCCGCGCTGTAATCGCAGAACGTCCGCCAACGATGTGCGCTGAAGAGGCGGGAACGGCGGAAAGTGGTGGGTGTCAGCCAGCGACACCTTTGGCGACCAGATGGCCTATGCCCGGGCAAGAGCCGCCGAGTGCGAAGCTATGAGTGAGATGAGAACGAATTGTTGTCTTAAAGCGGTTACGACCGATATTGTTTGTATGCATCAACTACACCATGTATACTTACAATTAAAAAAAAACAAGAGGCGACGGAAGTCGTCGTAGGGTTGCGAAGCTTTTTCAATTTGGAAAAACAATCGCTAAAATAAGTTCTTGGTAAGGTGATGTCCAAGAGATTCGAACCTAAAACCATTCAAATCTCAGTTGACATTCAATCGACTGAGCTACATGCCCCGTATCGGTTCGCGCGTTTTAATCTCACGTAAAGTATCAATGCGACGAAGTTTGCATTCCCTAGGGTTTCATTTCTTCCCTTTTTTTCTCGCTGCTTCCTCTCCCTAGCAGCAGACGCTAGTTCTTGCTTGTCTTCTCTCCTAGACACACTGGTATGTTCGTTTTTTCCCTAGATTGCATCTTCGTCAGCTCAAGTATATAGTTGTCGCGATATAGTTCCCTTCAATTTCGTTTTCCAGCTATGACACTTTTTGGTTTTCTGGTCGTTATTTCGTTTTCTCAACTTTGATTTCCACCTCATTGCTCAGTAACGTAGCCGTTTTCCTTATTCCTTTCTCTTCCGTTTTTACTCGTCGTAGTTTTCGTGCATACTCTTTTTTCTACATTTTCTCGTTCTCGTTCTCTCTCTCTCTCTCTCTCTCTCTCTCTCTCTCTCTCTCTCTCTCTCTCTCTCTCTCTCTCTCTCTCTCTCTCTCTCTCTCTCTCTCTCCCTCTCTCTCTCTCTCTCTCTCTCTCTCTATCTCTTTCGTCGTTCTTTCTCTCGTTCTCTCTCTCTCGTTCTCTCTCTCTCTCTCTCTCTCTCGTTCTCTCTCTCTCTCTCTCTCTCTCTTTTGTTGTCTCTCTCTCTTTCTCTCGTTCTCTCTCTCGTTCTCTTTCTCTCTCGTTTTCTTTCTCTCTCTTTCTCTCTCTCTCTCTCTCTCTCTCTTTCTCGTTTTCTTTTTCTCTCGTTCTCTCTTTCTCTCTCTCTCTCTCTCTCTCTCTCTCTCTCTCTCTCTCTCTCTCTCTCTCTCTCTCTCTCTCGCTCTCTCTCTCTCTCTCTCAGGTTTGTTCTCTCTCGTTCTCTCTCTCTCTCTCTCTCTCTCTCTCTCTTCTCTCTCTCTCTCTCCTTCTCTCTCTCTCTCTCTCTCTCTCTCTCTCTCTCTCGTTCTCTCTCTGTTTCACAGCTAAGGTATATCGTTTTTCCTGTTTGTTACTTGCTCTATTTTTTGCGTTCTGCTTTTTAACGTATAGCGTTGTTCATCATTTTTTTACCTTACCACCATTAGATTGCATTCTGTTTGGCTATTATAATATTCTCCTCATTTGACTTACTTTCTTTTCAATTTTCTCACATTTTGATAATTCTTTTCTTCTCTCCGCTCTTCCTTCTTTCCCTCTCCTTCATTCGGTGCCTATTTGTTTTTCCAGATTTCCTTCTGGCTTTCGTTCCAGATGTGTACATCTGCCAAGATTACTTGTGAAGTGGATAGTAGTGGTAATCTGTAGGATTGTTTTGTATTGCATGTTTTGTTGTTTTTAGAGTTTTTTTCATTTACGGTTTTTTTTTTTCCGTTTGTGTGAATGTGTGTGATCTTGTATATGTGTTTGTATGTGTGTGTGTGCCTTTGTGTGTGTGTGTGTGCTGTGGCTGTGTGCATTCATCCGTATCCATTGCAATAACAACGCACGTCTTTGATCTTTAAAAAGAAATCTCAAATCTATCATTTCACAAAAGGTTCATTGGCGCACTCAGTGACTCGTGTGCGACCACTTCGAACTGGATTTGATAGAGATGACTTTCTTTTTAGATTTCACAGATTGTGTTGTTTCATGTGGTAGTTGATTATTCAAAAGCTAAGCTATTTACCTCCCCCCCATGCTAGGCAGGGGACGGCGGTAGCTTAGTTTTTGGGTTTTTAACTGTCACGCATTTTACCATGTGCATGCGCATCATTCATGATATATCACACGCATTATATAGCATTATTTATGCATTATGCATTGTATAGCATCATTTATGCATTGTGCATGCATCAATTTATTATCACACAACACCATTCAACAATAAAACATATACGGTAATGCAAACAGTACAGCAAATCTGCACTAAACAACTGCAAAAAAATTCATATGGTCTAATACACTGTGAACAGTACCGTAGTCAAGACTGCTTAACATGCATATGTTAAACTGCATTATGCTTGTAGGCTGTAGTGGGGTAGCCAATATGGGGTACAACCCCAACTAGGGTTTGCTACTTGTACCCAACTGTTTCATTCAATGCATCATTCTTGCCTAGTTCTTCTAACATGGTATTCAGAGCAGGAGGTCCCTAGGACCTACCGACCGTTTTTTTAGGGCCCACCACCGCTCGCATGCGGTTACCACGCTACCCCGTGCCCTAGCCTCGTAGCGCCCTCGTTAGCGCCCTCGCGCGCCCCTCGTTAGCGCCCTCGCGCGCCCCTTCGTTAGCGCCCTCGCGCGCCCCTCGTTAGCGCCCTCGCGCGCACCCTCGTTAGCGCCCTCGCGCGCCCCTTCGTTAGCGCCCTCGCGCGCCCCTTCGTTAGCGCCCTCGCGCGCCCCTTGCTAGCGCCCTCGCGCGCCCCTCACTAGCGCCCTCGCGCGCCCCTCGCCGAGCCGCCCGCTCGCAGCCCGCCCGCCCGCTGCCCGCTTCGCGGCCCGCTCGCTACGCAGCCCGCCCGCCCGCTCGCTGCCCGCTTCGCGGCCCGCCCACTTCGCAGCCCGCCCGCCCGCTCGCTGCCCGCTTCGCGGCCCGCCCGCCTCGCAGCCCGCTCGCCCCGCTGCCCGCTTCGCGGCCCGCCCACTTCGCAGCCCGCCCGCCCGCTAGCTGCCCACTTCGCGGCCCGCCCGCATCGCAGCCCGCTCGCCCCGCTGCCCGCTTCGCAGCCCGCCCGCCCGCCCGCTGCCCGCTTGCAGCGTCGCCCGCCCGCCGTGCTGCCCACTCGCAGCGCCGCCTGCCCGCCGCGCTGCCCGCTTCCCGGCCCGTCCGCCGAGCTGCCCGCTCGCAGCGTCGCCCTCCCGTCGCGCTGACCGCTTGCAGCGCCGCCTGCCCGTAGCGCCAGCCTCGCCCGCTGCTCTCTATCCGTGCACAGTCGCCTTCCCCTGCTGCGGCAGCTTGCGTTACTCTGTCACACTGTCACTATGGCTTCCATCCGCGTACTGTCGTTCGATGCTGAGGGCCGCCCTGTGCGGTTCACCGCTTGGCTAGATGACCTGCAGCTGTTCCTCCTGAGCGATAGCAAGGAGCATGTGTCGCTCTATGATTACGCGTCTGGTGCTGCGCCTGCCCCTCCTGCCACAGCTGAGCTTAGTGTTCGTTCCCACTGGCAGACTCGTGACGCAGCTGCTCGCCTAGCCATTCGCAGTCACCTGCCGTTAGCTGAGCTAGAGCATTTTGGCGACTGCAAATCCGCTAAGGCCCTGTACGACGCTGTCGTCGCTCGCTACTCCTCGCCTGCCACAGCCGAGCTTAGCCGCCTCATGCTGCCGTACCTGTTCCCCGATCTGTCCACCTTTACTACAGTCGCCGATCTTATCACCCACCTTCGCACTAGTGATGCTCGCCTGCGTGCCGCTCTTCCCACCGAGTTCTGCGCTAAGAACCCCCCTCCACTGTACTGGACACTCCACTTCATAGTCACCCGTCTCCCTGACACCCTCCGCTCAGTTCGAGACCACTTCCTTGCTCGCTGTCCCACTGAGCTCACAGTCGCCCTCCTAGAGGAGCACCTGCTCGCGGCCGAAAAGAGCATTGTAGCTGTCGGTGCTGCTCGTGGCGCTCCTCGCACCCCCATCTTTGAGGGGTGTTCTCCCTCTCCCCTCGCTCCCTCCTACGCTGCTGCTGCTGCTGTTGACTTCCTTGGTGCTGAGTCTGTTGGCGCTGCTTCTACTCCTGGTGGGAGGCGCCGCACCGGCAAGGGCAAGGGGGGCAAAAGTGGTGGTGGTGGCGCTGGGGGGGGAGGAGGTGGGGGAGGTGGGGGGGGAGGCGGTGCTGGAGGGAGCGGTGGCGGGAGCGCTGGTGGGAGTGGGGTCGGTGGTGGAGACGGGGGCGGCGGAGGAAGCAGTGGCAGTAGTGGCGGCGGCGGCGGTGGCGGTGGTGGCGGTGGTGGCGGTGGTGGCGGTGGCGGTCGGAGCGGTGGTAGTGGTGGCGGCGGAGGTCGGAGTGGAGGCACTGGCTCGGGCCAGAGCTCCCAGCAGCAGCAGCGTCCCCAGACGACCCAGCAGCTTCGTGAGTGGCTTGCTCAGCGTGGGACGTCGGGGGCCAGTGCCCGCTGTTCTTATGTCATTCGCACAGGTGACCGCAAGGGACAGACGTGTGGGAGGTTCCACACCCCGTACCGCTGCTTCTCCCGCCTTGACGACGCTTGGCGTGAGGAGATGGGTGCGGATGTTGAGCGCCCCCGCTGGGCTGAGCTCATGAGGGCTGGTGTTGATGTCTTTGCTCTTGACTATGATGCTATTATTGCTGCCATGTATGCATTGACTGTTAGTGCCGAGGGAGACTGTTACTTGTGTGTGCCGCCTGACCCAGGTATAGAGCCTGCTGCCCTGGGTACTAGTGAGTCTGCTCTCTCTGGTATGGTGCCCCCTGTACCTGCTCCCCCCAGTGCTGTCCCGGCTGGTTTCGAGTCTGCTCTCTCAGGTACAGCACCCACACAGACTCCTCTCTCAGGTACCGCACCGGCTGAGGCCTGTCACACCTTCACCCTTGACTCAGGTGCTTCCCGTTGCTTCTTTCGTGACAGTACTGAGCTCACACCGCTTCCTGCACCGGTCCCAGTCTCCTTGGCTGACCCCTCTGGGGGCCCAGTCCTTGCCCAGTCCACCACTGTCCTCCCTTGTCCGGCGGTTCCGTCTGGCTCGTTGTCGGGTTTCCACCTCCCCTCGTTCTCGACGAACCTGGTGAGCAACGCTGTCCTCCAGGATCAGTGGGTTGACACCTTTACCCCTGGCGGACAGCGTGTGGCGATCTGCACGTGCTCCAGGACCGGCCGTCACCTGGCTACGTTCACCCGTCGGCCGGGGTCGAGTCTCTACACACTGACCACTGCGTCTCCCCAGGTAGCTGCTGTCGGTCAGGTGTCTGCGTCAGGTCTGGTGGCCCACGCCTGTGAGTGTCGTTCCCTGTCGCACCAGACTCTTCTCTGGCACCACCGCCTGGGTCACCCCTCCTTGCCACGCCTTCGTGGCATGCACCGTCGCCTCCTTGTGTCCGGTCTTCCCAGGTCCCTCCCTCCCCTCCCTGCCTCGCCTGCGCCGCCTTGCCTTCCTTGCGTCGAGGGGCGGCAGCGCGCCGCTCCTCACTCCTCCTCGTTCCCCCCGACAGAGGCTCCTCTGGAGACCCTCCACCTGGACGTGTGGGGCCCAGCCCGCGTTCGTGGTCAGGGCGGTGAGCGGTACTTTTTGCTGGTTGTCGACGACTACTCGCGTTACACCACGGTCTTCCCCTTGCGCACCAAGGGTGAGGTCCCTGCTGTTCTGATCCCTTGGATCCGCACGGTTCGTCTCCAGCTCCGCCGCCGTTTCCGGACGGATCTTCCTGTCCTGCGTCTGCACTCTGACAGAGGTGGTGAGTTTTCCTCCGATCTCTTGAGGACCTTCTGTCAGGCGGAGGGCATCGAGCAGACCTTCACGCTTCCGGACTCCCCACAGCAGAATGGGGTTGCTGAGCGTCGCATTGGCCTGGTCATGGAGGTCGCTCGTACCTCCTTGGTCCACGCGGCGGCTCCCCATTTTCTGTGGCCGTTTGCTGTCCGGTACGCCGCGCATCAGCTCAACCTCTGGCCCCGTGTCTCCTTGCCGGAGACCTCGCCCACACTGCGTTGGACGGGGGAGGTTGGCGATGCGTCGCGCTTCCGGGTGTGGGGTGCTCGTGCCCTTGTCCGCGATATGTCTGCGGACAAGCTCTCCTCCCGCACGCTTCCCTGTGTCTTCCTTGGCTTTGTCCCTGACGCGCCTGGCTGGCAGTTTTACCACCCCACCTCGCGCCGGGTCTTCGCCTCTCAGGATGTCACCTTTGACGAGTCGGTCCCTTTTTACCGTCTCTTCCCCTACCGCACTGCCCCCCTCCCTCCCCCGCCGCTTTTCCTTGCTCCTGGTCCCCCTCCGGTAGACCCCCTTCCCCCTCAGGGTCCTGCTCCCTCAGGTGTCTCTCAGGTAGACCCTCCTCCCGTCGCTGAGCCTGTCGAGGTCACAGGTGACTCAGGTGCTGCTGCGGGTGGTGCTGCTGGGAGTGCTGAGCCTGGGGGTGCTGAGCCTGGGGGTGCTGGGCCTGGGGGAGCTGGGGCTGCAGGTGCTGGGACTGAGGGTGCTGGAGCTGAGGGTACTGTGCCTGAGAGTTTGCCGCCTGGGGGTGCTGAGCCTGGGGGTGCTGCGACTGGGGGTGCTGAGCCTGCGGGTACTGAGCCTGCGGGTACTGAGCCTGGGGGTGCTGCTACTGAGCCTACGGAGCCTCGGGTTACTGCGTCTGGGGGTGCTCCGGTTCGGGGTGCTGAGCAGTCTCTCACACCGCAGCAGCTTCGTGACTGGTACGTCCGACGCTTTCGCCGTCCTAGTGGCTCGGCTGGAGTTGGGGGTGCTGGAGTTGCTCGTCCTGGGGGTGCTCGTACTGGGGGTACTGGAGCTGCCGGGACTGGCTGTTCTGGGAGCACTGCGACTGGAGCTGCTGGAGCTGGGGACTCTGGCGCTGGCGGTGCTAGCGGAGTTGGAGCTCCCGACTCTGGGGGTGGCGCTGCTGCTGGTGCTGCGGACCCACCTGGTGGAGCTGCTGCTGGAGCTGGGGACCCGGCCGGTGGAGCTGCTGCTGGTGCTGTGGACCCGGACGCTGGAGCTCCTACTGGTGCTGAGGACCCGGCCGCTGGAGTCCCTTCTGCTTCTGGAGACGCTGCGCGGCCGCGACCGTACTTCGTACCGCTCCTTCAGCAGGTTCTTGGGCAGGCTCCTCCTCCTTGTCCTCCTCCCTCCGTAGAGTGTCCTCCGCCTGTCCAGCCGCAGTCACTGTTACCGCCTACCTCGCCTCTCCCTGCTCCCTCTCCTTACACTGGTCCCACAGGAGGTCTTACAGAGCGTCGTGAGCCTGAGTCTCGTCCTGCGTCGCCTGTTCGTCCTGCTCGCACTGGTAGTCGTGTCCGTCGTGAGCGTCCTCCTCCTGTCCCAGGCACTCACTACATGACTCTGCGTCCCTCTACTGCTCCTCGGCGTGTCCCTCTACCGTCTCCTCCTGCGTCCTCTTTGCCTGCCGTTCCGGACCCTGAGTCTGACCGGTATCGCGCTGAGCACCCTACAGTCACGCGTCTCCTTGCTACTGTTGTCACTGACCCCACCTTTGAGTCCTCGGCTGCGTCTGCTCTGGTCGCTGAGTTGGTTGACTTTGCTGCTGCCTGTCGTCTAGACTACGCTGCTAGCCTTGTCGCTGAGTCAGAGTCTGCGTCTGTCTGTCCTCCGTCCGTCGGGGGTGAGTGTGCTCTTGGCACGGACGTCCTTGAGGACAGGCAGGAGGACTTTGACTCACTTGCGGCTGCTGTACCTCATCTCGTGGCCTGGTTGCTTGCCCCTGAGGGAGACCCGGATGCACTAGACATCCCCACTCCGCGCACTTACGCAGAGGCGATCTCGGGTCCCTACTCCTCTCAGTGGCAGACAGCCATGGACGCAGAGATGGCATCCTGGAAGTCCACAGGCACCTACGTCGACGAGGTTCCCCCTCCTGGGGCGAACATCGTCGATGGCATGTGGATTTTCAGGGTGAAGCGGCCGCCAGGTTCTCCGCCTGTCTTCAAGGCTCGTTACGTTGCTAGAGGCTTCAGTCAGCGTCAGGGGGTCGACTTCTTCCAGACCTTCTCCCCCACCCCGAAGATGACCACTCTTCGGGTTCTGCTGCACGTTGCTGCTCAGCGTGACTACGAGCTTCACTCTCTTGACTTCAGCGCAGCGTTCCTGCAGGGCAGCCTGCACGAGGAGATCTGGCTGCGCCGCCCACCTGGCTTTACTGGGTCGTTTCCCCCTGGTACCCAGTGGAGTCTCCGCCGGCCAGTCTACGGTCTCCGCCAGGCGCCACGTAAGTGGCACGACACACTGAGGACTACTCTTGCGGCTCTTGGGTTCGCGCCGTCTACTGCTGACCCGTCGCTGTTTCTGCGCACAGACACGTCGCTGCCACCGTTCTACATCCTCGTGTACGTCGACGACTTGGTCTTTGCTACTGCTGACACTGAGGCACTCGCTCGTGTGAAGTCGGAGCTGCAGAAGAGACACACCTGCACTGACCTGGGTGAACTGCGTAGCTACCTTGGCTTGCAGATCACCCGGGACAGAGCTCGCCGCACCATCACCCTGACTCAGTCACACATGGTGCAGCAGGTCCTTCAGCGCTTCGGCTTCCAGTTCTCCTCACCACAGGCCACACCTCTGGCTACCAGCCACTCGCTCTCAGCTCCACCTTCGGACGAGTCCGTAGAGCCGAGTGGCCCGTACCCAGAGCTTGTAGGCTGCCTCATGTACCTGATGACTTGCACGCGACCTGACCTCGCGTACCCTCTTAGCATCCTTGCTCGTTACGTTGCGCCTGGGAGACACAGGCGAGAGCACTGGGAGGCTGCTAAGAGGGTGCTGCGTTACCTGTGCAGTACATCAGGCATGGGGCTGGTGCTTGGAGGACGCGACAGAGTTGTCCTCACTGGTCACTCGGACGCCTCTTGGGTGGACGACCTGGCTACGCAGCGGTCGTCACAGGGTTACACCTTCAGCCTTGGCTCAGGTTCTGTCTCGTGGCGGTCCACCCGCTCTTCCTCTGTTCTCGGCTCTAGTTGTGAGGCTGAGATCTACGCCACAGCCATGGCTGCACAGGAGTTACGCTGGCTCACCTACCTGCTGACTGACTTGGGAGAGCGGCCTAGTTCTCCTCCAGTTCTGTACGGTGACAACAAGGCGGCTCTTGCCTTGTGTCAGGAGCACAGACTGGAGCACAGGACGAAGCACATTGCTCTTCGCTACTTTCTTGCTCGAGAGCTTCAGCAGCGCGGTCAGCTTCGGCTTGTGTACGTGGACTCGAAGGCCAACACTGCTGATATCTTCACCAAGGCGCTCCCGCCTAGTGATCATCAGCGGCACTGTACTTCTTTAGGCCTTGTGTCCACGTTTCCTCACTTGCTCACTGCTTGACATTCTTTGTACTGTACTTTACATGTATCTTGTTGCTTGCTTGCTAGGTTTTGATCACTGTGTTGCTTGTCTTGTACTATATCTAGCACTGCATGTGAACTGGCCTTGTGGCCTTTACTTGTGCTCGGAGTGTGGTGACGTTGTGATCCACCCTGGGCTTTGCTTTGCTTTGCTGGACTGGTCTTGTGACCCTCTGTTCTCCCCCACTTTGCCTATGGGGGTGTGTTAAACTGCATTATGCTTGTAGGCTGTAGTGGGGTAGCCAATATGGGGTACAACCCCAACTAGGGTTTGCTACTTGTACCCAACTGTTTCATTCAATGCATCATTCTTGCCTAGTTCTTCTAACAGCATACAGTATGGGAAGGGTATTACTGTAGTTTGCAAATTTTATTTTCATGTTTTAACAAAAAATATAAACATGAAAATAAAATTTGGCAAAATCGATCGTAAAGGGTTGCTTCGCAACCCAAAAAAAAAAAAGAACGAATTGTTGTTACAGGTCGGATGATCTGACGGCTGAGATGATCTGAATGAGATGTCGTGACCCTGCGTCACCAACATGTGCCATTCCCGGGGTGACTCACTTGTGTCAGACCACGCATCCAAACTTGAGTCGATTGTTGAAAGTCCACAAATCCGGCGCGACGCCGAGTTCATCCTCGATTTAATATTCAAACGCTGCCTGTCCAGCAATGAAACACATAATGGGATAGAGTGGAGCCCTCTCAGGAACTTGTCATGGAGCCCTCTCAGAACTTGTCAACATGTATGGTAACATTCTAAACGTTCCATGATCATCTACTCACAAACCATCCAATAAACGCCATATGTTGCATCTTGCAGTTAATATCTTACGATCCATAAGTTAGGAAACAGAGGATATAGCGTGAAGAGAGATATTGACGAGAGGCATGAGATCGAGGGTTGAGAAATGAGATGGGATTCGCTAGAGGAATTGGAGTACAAACATGCATAGAAAGGTGCAGCATGAGTAGATGCTAGGATAGTTACAAACAATCATGTCAGAAAATATATTAAACAATACAACATTCGTGAACTGTAGTCATAATGATCACGGCATTTTAATCGGCATGGTTGGTTGGAATAGAGTGGCCTACAGTTCAAGCGCCTCCGCAATGAGAAATGAGAAAAATGAGATGGGATTTGCTAGAGGAATTGGAGTACAAACATGCATAGAAAGGTGCAGCATGAGTAGATGCTAGGATAGTTACAAACAATCAATGTCAGAAAATATATTAAACAATACAACATATTTTGTTATCGGAGTTCCCAAACCCAGGCTGAATGTGAGAAAGTTGGGGAAATTCATCCTCAGTCGTGAACTGTAGTCATAATGATCACGGCATTTTAATCGGCATGGTTCGTTGGAATAGAGTGGCCTACAGTTCAAGCGCATCCGCAACCATTCGCTACTAGCCAATATCGACCCATCGTAAATTATGATTACGAATCCTTTGCTGAGAGATCACCAGCTGGTACGCAAGGCTACTTGCACACTCTTTTTCGTCCAGGTACTGTGAATGGTCTGCGACTGCAGCATTTTTTTGTGACTTCATTGTTGAGAAATTCAAGCCGTTTTACGGGCAGATATTTGTTTATCTAAATGTCCAGTCACCTTATGAGATAGACTGCAGATTTATCCGTCTTCCGCGTGTTCATGAACCTTTTTTCGTTTTTCTGTACAGATTGGTCTACGGCGCACTTCTTTATGACCAATAGTTACTGTTACCTACCACCCTGTCACGTGCTCGTTTGGCTGAGTAGACGATTTGCGAGCCGGACCACTGAATAGCTCACGCCCACTTCCTTGCAACAGTGCGCTGATTACTGTGGATGCAGTTCTCTGGTCATCAGCCTTTTTCTCGCGCTGCCAGTTGCCTCCTTGAGCGGGTTTTGATTGGGTCGTTGAAGATAAGGGAATCCGCTGCCTAGTTGAGTAACAAGCTCCTGGACACAAGATATCACACACAATATGATTTATGCTTTGGACCACAAACAAGTTTCTGGAAGCATGCTTCTGTGGCTTCCGTTCCAGAGAAGCTCGAAAGGGGAGTGGAAGCTGTGAAGTGACACTACTGTACCCGAACTCATTTCGGAAACTCAACGATACACACGATGTCCGTTTGACTAACCCAAGGTTGCCTTGTGAAGGGGGCGCTTAAGTGATTCATGCATTTCGTGGAGGTTTCGTCAATTCGCGTCGGGCAAAAAGGGCTTATAGCAAAATTTTGTAACTCACCGTTGACTGTTTGACTTCGGTCTCTTCTGTTTCTGTGGTTCGTATTGGTTGACGTGCTTGTAACGTGGGTGCAACTGCCCGGGAAAAAACCTTCGTGTGCAAGGTTTCTGGAATGTGCGAGGCAATTTTGCGTGCAGGGGTTGGGCATCTTGTGTACAATGTGTGATTTTTTTTGCTAGAATGTTTGACACCGCCTGGATCGAATATCTCCTCTCACTCAGCATATCAAAGATGCGTTTCTGACCCTTACGAAATCGTTCACGAAGAAATTTACGGGCACTTCCAACCAGAATCATCATAATATCCGGATTGCACTGTCCGCTGCATTAAATAGCGACACTGAAATGATGGTTTTCACGTGCTCCTTCCGCGCGTGCGCGATGCTGCCGACGGTAGCGCGTGGGTTCACTATAGTTCATGCATGCGCGCAGGCAAGGAAACAACACTTGCACCAAATCCCGCAGCAGGCACCGCATAGAGGGGAAGCGGTTGGCATTGGCATGGCTTGGGAGGGGAGGCGGAATGGGCAGTGGGTTGCTTCCACTTCCACCCCACTCCGCAAGCATTTCCAGAAGCTGTTGCTGAATGGTCCCCCTTTTACACAGGGGCTCGCCGTGGCGGAGGCTGTGCTTCGAGTGAGAAAGAAGTCTTGGTGTTGCCAAACGCAACCAGGCCAGCATCCGCCAAGCCATGTGAACGGGATCAAGAGATTGAAGGATTTGGTTTGGCGTGGCGGGCGAATGAGGCGTGCTCAGGGAAGCGCGGGTGATTTCTACTCAAGCGCAAGCGGGGCGGAGAGTGACAAGGGGTCCTTGTTTCGCGTGGGGCTTGCATCATAACGACCTAATGATAACCAGTGTGTGTCGTCTCGTGCTCGTAAAACCACCACCCCGCAACTCGACCTCTCCTCTCCTCCCCATTTCCCAGACGTGCTGTGCTGTTTTGCGTCCCCCCAGGGATCGTCTTGTTTTCCCCCTCCCCTTCGTTCCAGCTCCCCCGTCGTTGCAATATGCCAAACCGCACCTCTTTGCACCCTGACATTCGTTACCAAACCACCGCGCCTGCGGTGGAATGACCGAAGTCAACCGTACTCAAACGTACCTCGTCCAGCATTACCGAGGCTGTTCCTTCCACGTTCCCCTTCCACCGCCTTTTCCCCACCACCTCAGGCCCCGTGCGGGAGTGAGAGAAACGGAAAGGATACAGATTCCACTTCAGCTCGCTACTTTGATATTTCAAAGCCCATCTGCTTTGCCATTCATTCACCCTGTGGTTCCCCCCTTCTCTCCTTCAGCCGCGGCTGGTTTTCTTCGTCGCCCTCCAAGTTCGTTCGGCAGTTTTTCTTGACGAAATCGGAAAATCGTTTCTTGCCGCAACACAGACCTCGCGTGTTTCACCATTTCTCTCCAGCGCATATCTCCGGTCCACCTCGACTTCTATGGCGTTCCTTCAGCAGTCTTTAGAAAACGTCGCGTGCAGATTCCCCGGGCTCACATCAGAACCCTTCCAACCGCCAAGGAGCGACGTGGACCTCACCCTACCCGCTGACCCTCTCCTCTCCTCCCCGCATTTCACGGACGACAGCGGCATGCAAGACTCGGCAACCGCAGCGGTTCTGGCGGCGGCAACAGCCATGCAGCAAGAGTCGCTTCTCCGTCGCCAGAGAATGGCCGCGTCCCTCTGCTCCGCGGGTTTCCAGTTCTCCTCCGCGCTCGCGTCGTCATCCCCCCTCTCGTGGCAATCCCGCCTCTCCAACCCTCTCCTCAACTCCTCCTTCCTCTCCTCCACCATTGACCCGCTCGGGCCGTCCGCGGCGCAGTTGCAGCTTCTCGAGTCGATGGTCGCAGCGACGTCGCCGACCAGCAATGCGACTGCGACGCTCCTCAACTCGTCGCTTCTCAACTCCTCGCTACCCAACTCCTCCTTCCTCACTCATTTTACGCCCAGCGCCAAGCGCGCCGCACCCGACGCGTCCGCGAGCGACGGCAAGACGCAGCGGCCGCGGAAGCGCGGGCGTCCCTCGTACAAGGACCGCGCCGCGGCGGCTGCGGCGGCGGCTGCGGAGGCCGAGGCGAAGAAAGCCGCAGCAAGGGCGGCTCTGCGCGAGTCGGCGTTCGGAAGCGCCGGCCCTGATAGCGACCGCGCGACCTCCCTCGGCGGAACCGCACCTTCCGCGCCTCAGCGCAAAATGCAGCGAATTCTCCCCCGCGCCGTCCCCATGCGCGCCCCTCTGGTCCCCGGCCTCACGCAAGTCCCTGATTCCGCGGCGTTGATGGCGGGGCTGCTCCCGCAGGCCACCTCCGACTTCTCCGTCGCTCTTCAGGCCGCGCTCGAGCAAGCGCGCTGCCGCGCCGCGCTCGCCGAGGCGTTCGCCGGGGCCTCCGCCGTGGGGCCTTCGCTCGAGCAGCGCGCGCAGCTGTGGATGGCGCGACTCACCGCCGCCGGCGCCGCCGGTGCGCTCCCGTCGGCCGCGCCCGCCGCAGTTGACGCCGCACTGGCCGATATGTCGCAGAACAATGTCTCAGTGGGCGAAGCGAAGCTCGCCGCAGCCGCCGCCGGGCTTCTCGCCGCGGAAGGCGGCGATCCGAAGAACGCACTTTTCAGCAAGCTCCCGCCAGCGTCGCGCATCGACGAGTCGGCCGTGGAAGGAGCCGCGTCGCGTCTTGTCTCCGCTTCAGACGCGAAGGAGTTCTCCCCGCCGGAAACTGGAGCCGCGGGAACTGGCGGCTCGTCTGTGACCGACGTTGCCGCGAATCAGTCCGTCGGCGGCGCGTCTGCTGCCGCCGCCGCGACTCCGCTGCCGGCTGGAGTGCTGGCCATTGATTGGATGTTCAACAACGGGCCGTCCGACACAAAAGATTCGCGATTTTTACTGCCCGAAACGGCAGCTGATTTGGAAGAGCATGGTGACGAGACGGCACCGTCCCCTCACTCCCAATCCCAGGGTAAAGCCGCAGCAGAAAAGACGGCAGTGGCGGCAGCAGGAGCAGCAGGAGCAGCAGGGAGCAACAAGGGCCCTTCCCCTACCTCCACCACCTTTTTCCGACGACAGCCGGCGGACTCGACCTCGTCTCCCCCGGCTGTTGTCGTGGCAGCAGCTTTCGAGCTGCTTGCAAAGAACATGGCCCCTCCTCCTTATGCTCCCCGGTCCTTCGCCTCCCTCCCTGCTGCAACTGCTTCTGCTGCTGCTGTTGGGCGCAGCGTTTCGGATGAACCAAGCTCTGTGGCTGCTATGCCCGTGCCGCAGATGCTTCGGCGTGTGAGCTCCCATGCTACGGCGGGCCCTGCTGGTGCTGCAAAGGTTGGCGATATGCGGAGTGTGATGATGATGGTGGATGAAGAGCTCAGGAGCCTGCGACAGGCTGGCGCTAGAAGCGGGGCTGTGGCTACTGAATCCTCTCTGCAAGCTGAGAAAAGGTTCAAGAGCAGCAGTGCAGCTGCCAGAGCGTATTGCATCCCTGTGCCGTCGTACCTTGCTGTGCCTACTGGCGCGGAAGACAACACAGAGAATGTCCCTGTTGGAAAGCTGGAGAGCAATGTGCCAATGGATCTCATGCCAGTGGCTTCTGACTGCCCCGTTTTGAACCAGGCTTCCCTGGATCTCACACTCAAGTTGTGAGACACCCTCAGCCTGGCATGGAGTTGTAACCTTTTTTTTCTTTGTTCTCTTTTATCTATTGGGGTGCATGGCTGGCTGACTGTCGCCATCCCCAGGTAGATTTGCACATATGTCTGCCCTTTTTTTTTTAATGTAGGAAGTGATTTATGTAATTGTGCTACAGTTTTTTATCTGAAACTAATGCAAAGTATCTTTTTACTGGAGAAATTAGCGATTTATGAACCAGATCACAGCGTGTGCAGGTCCACCCACACCACCAACTTGTCAGGCTCGAATCTGGGTCCCCAACAGCACCGAACCAAACCCAACTCAAACCAACCAGACAGAATCACACAGAAGCACTTTCACGCAGCCAGGTCAACCTACCACACAGGTCGAACGTGCAACACACGGTCAGATTTCGTATCACTCCGATTGGTCCTAGCCTGGGCCCACATCCACCCTGGAGGGGTAACACGCTCAGCTACAGATCTTGCACCTTCGCCAGATTCGCCATACCTGAAACCCTCAAGAAAGAACTCGCTGAAGAATTTCGCCATCTCTTCAACACCCATACCTTACCCCACCCTGACTCCAACCTGAGAGGTTCCTCCTGAGAGGCAGAGAGCAGAAAAAGGCCATCCAACCCCAAACCCCAACCCACCGCATTTCCTCCCAACGGCTGGCCTTTCTCACATTCCATTGGCTAACTGTTTGCCCGAAACCCGCGCGAGTCCCTGTGTTTCGTTTCGAGTTGACGGTTTGCTGTTCCCGCCTACCCGCAACGTCCACTAGATCAATCTGATCCGTAGGTCTGTTTTGTTAGTAATCGATCCGACGATTCTAGCTCACCCGGTCGCGTTTTGTGCTGCCAACGGCCATCCCTCCAGAAACCAAACCCCAATGTCCGAACCCTATCGGAGCCGCGCGGCCTAAAACAAGGAGGACCGCTCATTTTTTGTCTTCTTTCGGTAGCCTTCCAGCCAACCGCGAGAATCGAGTCCCACACACCCCCAGTCCGCCACACTCACTTGGGGTTGGCTGTGGATTTTCAATCTTGCCAGGCATTCGTGAGACGACGATCCAGCCAGGAATTTTTCGAGACGACATTTCGAGCAGGGGGTTTCACAGAGCGACATTTTGACCAGTCAGTCTAGACATTCGCACATTCATTCGAACATTGCCGTACCCGTAGATGAACGAACGTAGTCGTAGATGAAACACATTGCCATTTGGACCGAGCAACTGTGTCAGCTCGTTCACACACGCGATTAGCGACAAGCCTCACGCGCATCAGGAGGATCGATTCGTAGACTCGATGCTAGTTTCGCGGAGTTTCGACGTGCTCTGACACAGGTAATATCTTCTTCTGCTTCATTTCAGCTCGCCGTTTTTGTCTATTTGTCGTCGTTTAGCGAGTTTCTGACGTGCGTATTCTTCTTCCGCAGGCAATGGAGCATCGTCAGGTCTCTATCAACCATAGAGGCACCAACCATAGACCCAACTTCCAACCTCAAATAGCATCATCGCTGAAACGCCGAAACTCCACAGTACCACGACGTGCTCTCGCGGAAAAGGTAATGTCTTCAATGTTTTAGCCACCTTTTGGTACATATTTCGATCAATTTCTGATTCGACGTCATTTCAATGTGTTTACAGGCAGTTGAGCATCCGAAAACCTGTCAGCGTCCGCCATCCAACGTCGACTTCCGCCACAGCTGACTAATCCGCGTCGTCTGCGGAAATCGCGACGGGTTCAAGCGCACCAGCCACTGCGAGCTCGCGATTCCGCCGCGGTTCAAGGTACAATCTAGTACTCATAATCCCTTTCCGTCCCTTCGATTCTATTATATATAAAGTACGTTTCCGGTATTCGAATCTCACGAATGTCTTTTCTGTTGACTTTTCAAGTCTGGCTGCACATCAGCCATGCTGAGACGAACACGTGATGGCAGAAACGCGGAGTGGTGGAGTCCATGAGGAGCGCGAAGCAGCTTGCGTGCGTTTGACAACGTACATGCCTCCCAGGCTTCACCTGTTGCCTGCAGCGACGACCAATCATCAGCTAAGTGCTCACATCCCATGTCAGCCCTCGGTTCGTTTTCTTGTCATTCCGGTTTCTCCCAAACGAGGCCACTGGTGGCAGCACACGAAACAGCCCACAGACCCTCCCCATTACTGGTAAAGCCCTCCCCCAGGTAAAGCCTTTTCCAGGTGATTCCGTTGGTAAAGACCGTAGTCTGTGGCTTGTTAGTGTGCGTCCTCCAGTGGCCCTTTTTTCGCTCTTCTTCAATTTCACCACGCGTGCGTCCATTCTCTTTCGCTCGGTGCCTCCATCCCATCCCACTCACTGCCTCTCCTTGTGCACCCCTCCCCTCCCCCTCCCCTCCCCCTCCCCTCCCCTCCCCTCCCCTCCCCTCCCCTCCCCTCCCCTCCCCTCCCCTCCCCTCCCCTCCCCTCCCCTCCCCTCCCCTCCCCTCCCCTCCCCTCCCCTCCCCTCCCCTCCCCTCCCCTCCCCTCCCCTCCCCTCCCCTCCCCTCCCCTCCCTCGCTTCCAGGCCTCATCGCGAGCAGCAGTGGCAGGCGGACGGACGTGGGGCAGCATCAGCGTTCTCCTCATGCCTCAAGCCACTGGCGGCAGCAGACAACACCTGCTTTCCACCCAACCTACCCACAGCTAAGTACCCTGCCCTTCCTCTCTTCTCTCAACGCTCTCAATGTGCTTTGCTTGTCATGCTTGCACCATGCATTACACTCACTTTTTCACTGCTCTTTGTCACACCCATTAGACCTCCCTCCCCCAAGGTAGTAGGTATCTTTTTTCTTGGTACAGCCTCAGGTATTTGTTTTAGTTTGGTTCAGCCGGTACGAGGTCTCTTGGGTGTGCCACTGCAGCAGTCCATTCATGCACGCATCATGCTTGCGCTTGCTGCACTCTTCACTTTCACTTGTCTTGGCTTTGTTCCTCACTGCGCTCCCCACTCCTCTGCGTCCCCTTCACTTCCCCGTTTTCTTCCCCCCCTCCTCCCTCCCCTCTCTGTCCCGACCTGCCCCCTCTCGTCCCAGCAGGTCGCTCACACGGGAGTGGCAGTGGCGGGGGACATGGAGTGCACAGGCAGCATCTGCTTTCCACCCAACCTACCCACAGCTAAGTACCCCGCCCTGCACAGCGCTGCTGCTCGTCTGAGGCGCCATGCCATGCCTGCTGCCCATGCTGCTTCAGCTGCCTCCTGCTCTCACGCCATCAGCTGAGTACCCGTTCCTCCATGCCCTCACCATTGCCTGCCACACTGTTTCCTTCATTTCATTTGCTGCTGCAGCGTCTTCTTGAAACTTTGCCACTGGTTGGGCACTGCTCACATGCTACAGACCACCCTGCTTTAGATAATTCCCTCAGGTGCAGGTAACCCTCTCAGGTGCAGGTAACCCTCTCAGGTGCAGGTACACCCCTCAGGTTCTTTTTCAGGTGCCCTTGGGTCTGCAGCTTGTGGCCGTGCCTCCACCAGTGGCTCCTCCCTTCTCTTTCGCTGCATTTGAATTTAATGTTTCCCATTCAACCTTCTCCCACCACCGTGCTCTCACTAGCTCTGTGTGTGCGCATGGCAGGTGGCGGGGAGGGGTGTGGGGTCAACACCGACGCTCCCTCACGCCCCTCCCCTGTGGCCGTGCAGGACGCACACGGGAAGGCTGGGAGGAGGGCTGCCGTGGAGGGAGGCAGCTGGTGGTGCTGCAGCTGCCTTGAGCTCGCCCTCACGCCACCAGCTAAGTAACCCTCCTGTTTCCACGCCCTCAACCTTGCCTGCCACATCATTGCTTGTACGTTTCTTGCTGTCGTTCCGTTTGCCGGTTGTGCTTTCTTCCGCTTGAAACATGCCACTGGTTGAGCGCGGTTCACATGCCACAGACCCCCCACTTCAGGTAAACCCTCAGGTGCAGGTAACCCCTCAGGTGCAGGTACACCCCTCAGGTTTTTTTTCAGGTGCCCTTGGGTCTGCAGCTTGTGGCCGTGCCTCCACCAGTGGCTCCTCCCTCTTCTTTTGCGCTGGATTTGAAGTCATGGTTACCCATACCACTTGCTCCCTCCACCGTGCTCTCACTAGCTCTGTGTGTGCGCATTGCAGGTGGCGGGGAGGGGTGTGGGGTCAACACCGACGCTCCCTCACGCCCCTCCCCTGTGGCCGTGCAGGGACGCACACGGGAAGGCGGGGAGGAGGGCTGCCGTGGAGGGAGGCAGCTGGTGGTGCTGCAGCTGCCTTGAGCTCGCCCTCACCCATTAGTTAAGTAACTCTCCTCCATGCCACTCTGCGTGCACATCATCTCTTGCATTCGCTGCAGTCATTTCGTTTGCTTGTTGTGATTTCGCCCTTCCCTTGAAACAATGCCACTTCTTGAGCGCGGCTCACATGCCACAGACTCCCTCTCTTCAGGTATATCCTCAGGTGCAGGTAACCGTCTCAGGTGCAGGTCTCCTTTTCAGGTGCAGGTTCCCTTGGCGTCTGTGGCGTGTGGCCTTGCCTCAACCAGTGGCCCTCCCTTCTCTTCCAGACTGGCAATTTCCAGTCGGCTGCTTGTGTTGTGCTCGATGCCATGCCATACTGACCACCGCCGTGTGTGTGCATTGCAGGTGGAGGGGAGGGGCGCTGGGGTCAACACCGACGCTTCCCCACGCCCCTCCCCTGTGGCCGTGCAGCGACTAGCGGGGACGGGCGGGAGGGAGGCAGCACTGCAGCAGATGGCAACTGCTGCCACAAGGGAGAGTATCGGGGTGGGCTTGGCCTCTCAAGGTATGTCAACTTCCTTCTTACCCTCCAACTCCCTCACGTTCGTTTTCTGCTGCATGTTCCTTCATTCTTAGCGCTTCTGGCTTGTCGTTTCGACATGTTCCTGCTTCATCCTATGTGCACTTCGAAACACTTCACAACTCTTGTCACGCCACACCTCACTCTTTGTCTCTCTCTCTCCTCCTTTCTGCCCGCCACCAGGTCACATGGCATCACTATCGAAGAATGCAGCTGAGAAGCAGACCGGCAGCAGCAGTTGCAGCAGCAGAAGCGGAGCAGCAGCAGCGGTAGCAGCAGTGGGGGTTGGGGGGCTAGGGGACAGACTAGGCTAGGTCGAGTCATGGTATGCAAGGTGTGGTAACAGGTGAGGTATGGTTACAGGTCAGGTAATCTGACCTCCTCCTTTCTTTCTCCCCTTCTCTCCCGCAGCCTGAGAGTGGGAGCACTGGAGCAATGGCTGAGAGTGGAGTCCACCCTCTCACTCACCCCCTCCCCTCTCTCTCTCTCCTCCCTTCCCACCCAACAGCACACTGCCTGGACCACAGTGGAGTCCCACCCTCTCTTAATCCCCCCCTCCCCCTTCCCAGCAGCCTCAGGCATCATGTCGCTGCACGGCTCAGGTAGGTACATACAGGTAAGTAGAGGTAAGCACGCATGGGGTGAAGGGATGGGGGAGGTGGGCGGGTGGAGGGGCAGCATGGGAGCAAGCGGGCAGCACAGTCTCTTAGGGGCGGCACCCTCTGGGGTTGTGGCTTGTGGGTGGGGTGTGGTGGGTGGAATCTGCGTGGCGGCGGCACTCGGTGCTCAAGTAACCGATCTGGCGTTCAAAGCTTAATGGACACCATCAGAGCCGACCGGCCGGCGGCTCTGGTTCGCGTCAGCTCTAGCTACGTCAGGGGTGGGATTTGAGTCTTGGGCCAGATCATGCTTTTCCACTGCCATACCTCCCCTGCAAGGCTCAGCCACTGAAGGTGCTGTTTCCGAAAGGGAGTGGGCTGTCTGCTGCTCCCACTGCTGGGGGATGGGCTGGTAAGTTGTGGTGGGGGTTTGGTGTGAAGTGGGGCGTATGGTATGCTACTGCATGGTATGCTACTGCATGGTATGCTACTGCATGGTATGCTACTTTATGGTATGATACTGTATGATATGATACTGAGTGGTGTGATACTGTATGGTATGGCACTGTATGCTTTGTGACTGTATGGTATGGTACTGAATGGTATGATACTGTATGGTATGATTGGTATGGTATGATACTGTATGGTTTGATTATAATGGTATGTTACTGTATGGTGTGTTACTGTATTGTAAGATACTGCATGGGATGATTCTGTAAGGTTTGATACTGTATGATATGATGCTCAGTGGTGTGATACTGTATGGTATGAGACTGTAAGGTATGTTACTGTATGTGTAATACTGTATGGTATGGTACTGTATGCTATGTTACTGTATGGTAGATTTCGTATCGTATGATGCTGTATGGTAGGATACTGTGGTGTGATACTGTATCGTATGATACGGTATGCTATGTTACTGTATGGTTTTATGTTGGATTGTGTGATGCTGTATCATACCACAGTATGACATTGTATTGCATGATTATGTATGTTACTGTATGGTGTG
Organism: Closterium sp. Yama58-4; assembly: GCA_947470075.1. NCBI lineage: Eukaryota > Viridiplantae > Streptophyta > Zygnematophyceae > Desmidiales > Closteriaceae > Closterium > Closterium sp. Yama58-4. The sequence goes on from CANIUD010000009.1 coordinate 185,785, forward strand.
ATACTGTGTGGTATGTTACGAAATGGTATGGTGCTGAGTGGTATAATTCTGTGTGGTATAATACCGTAAGGTATGTTACTGTGTGGTACTGTATGGTATGTTACTGTGTGGTATGATACTGTATGTTATGTTACTGTATGGTAGATTTTGTGTTGTATGATGCTGTCTGGTAGGATACTGTATGCCATGTTAGTGTATGGTATAGTAGTGTATGTATGGTATGATGCTGTATGGCATTATATTGTATGGTATGATACTGTAAGGTATGTTGCTGTATGGTATGATACTGTACGGTAGATCTTGTATCGTATGATGCTGTATGGTAGGATATTGTGTGGTATAATACTGTATGGTATGATGCTGTGTGGTATGAGATTGTATGGTATGTTACTGTATGGTATGGCACTGTAAGGTATCTCACTGTATGGTATGGTACTGTGTGCACGTTTGTGTGGATGTTGGTGTGTGGCATGATACTGTGTGGCATGATACTGTGTGGCATGATACTATGTGGCATGGTACTGTGATATTCTATGGTGTGATCATTTGTGGTCATAGTGTGATGTGTCCTGTTGAGGCATGACGTGTGCCATGCCATGCCTTTTTTTTGGCCTGCAACGGAGTGGCATGGTACGCTTTGACATTTCTGGCATGGTACGGTTTGGCATGCCATGATGTGGTTTTTCATTGTGTGGCATGGTTGGTTTGGCATGCCATGCTGTGGCATGGTTTGGTTTGCCGTTGTGTGGCATGAGCATCCCATTGTTTGGGATGTGCCTTGGTGCCAATGTGTGTCATGGCATGTGTGGCATGTCTTGTTTGGCATGGCTGGTGTGGCATGGCATGTGTGTCATGGCATGTGTGGTATGGCATGCGTGGTACGGCATGTGTGACATGGTATGGTGTGCCATTGTGTGGCATCATGGCAGGCATGATGCCATCTGCAGGATTGCAATGCAGAAGGCAAGTGGAGCATGGTGGAGGAGAGGGAACATGACGGCAGTGGGGTGGAGGAGAGGGGATGAATGGCACATGAAGCTATTTATTCTGCCTATTCATCCCATGACTTGAGATATCTGTAGGATTTCATGCCGTCTAATTCTGTTCAAAGCTAGGGGTTAGGCATATAGAGCTGACCAATGTAAGCACCACTGTACAACACAAGTTACCACACATTCATTGTTACAAAATGTCAAAATTTCACATCTTGCTGAAATCTGGGCTGCATCAGTTGTGGCCAAAGAGTTGGGTTATGCTTGACTCAATACGTTACCTAGCTTACTTAGCTTACTTAGCTACCTTACCATAACCATAACCTCACCTACCTACCGTAGCTTACCTTACCTAGCTTTCAGGTTGTAAGCATAACCTCTTCCGTACGACAACCTGCCTATTGATAGACTTGCTAGTCGAGCATAAGGGTATGGATTGATTGGCCATGCCACTGTACAAATAGCATCACAAGCTGAATGAATCATCTTTCGCAACACCCTGCTTTCGACTAATTTCTTGTTCATTCCCATATTCCCCTTCCTCAACATGCACCTCTATAAGCGCTCTTCTTGCGGTTTCTACTGGGAAAAACGTGGTGGCAATTGCTGCTGTTAACGGGACTGCTACAAAGAGGGACAGCGCTGTAGACAGTTGGCCGCCTTGCACCAGAGTGACCGCCACATAAGGACAAACGATGCCACCCAAGCGGGAGAACGAGCTGGCAAAGCCGAGGCCAGACGAACGGACAGACGTGGCATAGAGCTGCGAGAGGGGTTGGGGGAGAGGAGAGTGGGTGAGAGGCGTGGGGAGTGGAGAGTGGGTAGAGAGGGGGTGGGGGTAGAGGAGAGTGAGTAGAGAGGAGCGGGGAGAGGAGAGGGTCGAGGGAAGGGAAAAGGAGAAAATCGTCAAAAAGGGGATTACAAGAAGGCTAGCCCGTGCAACTACTGTAACTCATGCAACTGTTGCAGCGTCTGCTTACAACTGCGGCCCACAAATTAAGGCAGATAACAGCAGAGAGGAAGACGCGTGCGAGCGAACAGCACCCAGCACCGACGCTTCCCACATCTGGTGTGAACATGAACAGATTTCTGAGGCGTCTCAACATTGGTCAAAAGGCACCACAGGAAGTGCCCCTTGAGGCACCTCAAACCCCAGAAAAAGCTCTCACCTCTGGTGCGAACATGAACAGTGTCTGAAACGACCCCATGATTGCCGCCCGGGCAACAAACAGCGCAGCTACAGTGGCAGCCGGCCGGGCAGCAAGCACGAAAACAGACAAGTCCGGGAGGAGGGAGTGGAGGAGGAGGGGGAGGAGGGCGAGAGCGGCAACGGCGAGCATGGCCGCGATTGTGGTGCGTCTACCCACACGATCCACTATAAGGGCGGAGAGCAGCAGGCCTGGCAGCTCTGCAGCACTCGTTACAAGCACACCGAAGAAGAACGGCTGGCCTAGTCGCTCCACTGCGTCCCTTGCTGCTGCCTCTACCCCGGAAGCAGCAGCAGCAGAAGCAGCAGCAGCAGTTGCTAGGCCATCACCAGCAGCAGTGGCAGCACCGGCAGCGGCAGTAGCAGCAGCCGCTACGCTATCACCAGCAGCACCTACAGCAGCAGTTACCGCTGCAGCAGAGACAGCAGCAGCAGCAGCAGCAGCGGGGGCAAGCAGGAGTGGCGGCAGTGAGCTGAGTGGTGAACAGCACGAGTCCATAGTATGTGAACGCATTGGCAAAGAACACCCCCCACAGGAGCACTGTCGTTGTGAGGAGAGGCGGAGAGAGCAGCTGGCGCAGGGCTGGCGGCGGGAAGGAGGGGAAGGAGAGGGAGAAGGGGAAGGAGGGGGGAGAGAGGTTCCAGCTGTTCTTCTCGCTCTCACTCTGCAGCAGCGGTGCCCTTTCCCCTGACTCTCCCCCTTCTGTTTTTTCCACCTGAGATCCACCCTGAGATCCACCCTGGGACCCCCCGCCCCCTGCAACCAGGCTGACCTGCCCTGCTGGCAGCTGCTTCCTATTAAGCCTTGCCACGTGTTGCAGCACTGCCAGGGCGTCCAACGGCCGAGATTTCACCAGAAGGTACCGCGGAGACTCAGGAAGCAGCGGGAAGAGCAGCAGCAGAAGCAGGAGAGGCAGTGAGGAGAGAACGATGAGCCATCGCCAGCCCAGGACCGGAAGCACTGCCCATGCTAGAGCAGCTTCGGCGACGGATCCGACGGTCCAGAAGAGAGAGAGGGCGAGCGACCAGAAGCCGCGGGCAGCAGGCGGCGTGAACTCGAGGAAGAGCGAGAAGATGACGGGCGCACCGCCCAGCCCGACCCCCACGAGGGCCCGCGCGGCGAGGAGCAGCGGGAAGGAAGGGGCGAGGGCTGAGAGGAGGGCCGCTAAGAAGGTGAGGAGAGCCGTTGCTGTGAAGGCGAACCTGCGATGGGGGGGATGGGGGAGAGCGAAGGAGAAAAGGGTGTGAGATGGAGGAGCGGGAAGGAGGGGGCGGCGGCGGAGAGGAGGGCCGCTAGGAAGGTGAGCAGGGCCATTGCTGTGAAGGCGAACCTGGTTTGGGGGGAAGGGGGAAGGGAGAGACGGGGGAAGTGGGGCAGGCAGAGAGCTTAGGAAAGGAGAGGAGCGCTGCTAGGAAGGTGAGGAGGGCCGTTGCTGTGAAGGCGAACCTGGGGTTGGTGAGGGAAGGGCGTGGGGGGAAAGGGCTGGGGAGGAAGAGGTGAAGATGTCATGACAAGGCAATTGGGATGGAGACGGTTGGGGAGAGGACGGAGGAACAGAGTGAAATGGAGGTGTGAACGAGGGGAGAGGAGGAGGTGGGGCAGGCAGAGAGGAGGAGAGGAAAAGGGGTGTTGGCGCTGAGAGGATGTGTGGAGGGTTGTTGCTGTGAATGCGACCGCGCCTTCATCATCTCACCCCCGCCCGTCTCACCTACCCCTTCCCCTCTCCACCCTCCCCTCTTCGTCCCCTCACCTGCGCCCACGGCTGTCCGCCAGCAGTCCCCACGCGAACGCGCCCACGAGCATGCCTGTGAGTGGATGAGGTGTGCAAGAGTTGATAGCAAACCCACCAGAGTACCACAGCCGTTCCCCTTCCTTTCTCCCCCCCTCCCCTCCCACCCCCCCCTTCTTCCCCTCACCTGCGCCCGCGGCTGTCCGCCAGCAGTCCCCACGCGAACGCGCCCACGAGCATGCCCGCGAACACTACAGACGAAAGCGCCGCCTCGCCGTCGCCGCCCACGCCCCAGTGGGCGGCAGCGGGGGTGGCGATGAAGGAGAGCAGCAGCAGCTCCATGGCCTCTGCCGCCCACGCCAGGCCGGCATACCCCAGCAGCAGCCAATGAAACGAGCCGAATCCCACGGCGGAGAGCGCCTCGTCCACAGTGTAGCTGTGGTTCGTCGGATCTTCCCCACCGTCCATGTAGCAGCGGGTAAGATCATCTGCACCGTTCATCGTGTCGCCGTAATCGCTGCCGTCGTCGCCGTCGCCGTCGTAGTTTCGCCGCTCTGTGACTCCGTCGCCGCTTGCGCGCCGAGTCGTCGCACGGGTCAGTCTGCTTCTGCCTGCCTGGCTGCTACGTATCCCCGATTTAGCATCACGCATTCTAAAAAAGCCTCTTTGCCACCCGCGTTCAACTGCGTGCGGTCCGTTTCCGGAATTCCCGCCTCGCCGGGGAGTAGACGCGGAGCAGATCGCGCATGCGCGCACCCGCAGTAAGAGGGATGCGGATGCGCTGAGGGGGGGCGATTTGCGCCCGCAGCTACGGCAAGAGGGGCAATTTTGCGCGGGTGGGATTCGGAAGGGGCGGTTGTGCGCGGAAAGGCGGCTGAGATGCGAATGGAGGAGGTTCGAAGCGCAGGAGCGAAAGTCGGGGATTACAATAGCTGGTAGCGGAGCCATTAGTAGTGGGGATATTGAGTTCGAATGGCGCACATTTTATTGGATTTGAATCTTTCCACCCGCGCTGCATTTGCTGGTGTTGTTTAGCATAAAAGCTCACTCAATATTAGCAGGTGTCTGATTGTCGTGCAACACCTTCTTCATTTCATCACGAGTTATTTTGAATAGCGAAAATGCGGGTTTGTCGTGAGTTTCGCTAACATCAAGTCGTGGCCGCTTGTTCGCCTCACCACGCGTTGACTCCCCGCAACAAATGCTTCGCAGCCACGTGGCGTTCTGACGAGCTTCCCGGCACTCCTGCAAAGCGTCGACTTGCAGCAGTGCATTTCCTTTCCCGACCTGCCAAACCCAAGGTCAGCAGGCTCGGCTCGGGAAGTGCCCAGAATAACCAGAGCCTCTAGTTTCTCCTCTCCACCCCACTCGACCACGGATGCACGCAAAGCTTTGGCTTGAAGTGTGGAATCTCTCTCTTTGCTCTTCTAGCCAAGATAAGAAAGACTTCAACTTTTCGCTGGGTTGTCCTGACGTCCAGCGCGTGCCTCAGCTTTCCGTTCCGTAACTTCCGCGTTCCCTCGTTTTCCGTAGTAGCGTCCGTCTCGCACACGGTGCTGTCTCACGCGTCGCTGTCGCACACGTTGCTGTCGCTCCGTCCCAGCCCACCACATTCCCTCCTTTATTCGACGCTAGTTCCCCAAATCTCCTCCGCCATGCTGTGTCATCGCCAGGCGAGCGCACTCTGCGCCGCGGACCCGCAAATCCGCCCCCTTTCCCGCGATTCCGCGCGCAGAGCCCCTCACCGCCTGCGCATCACCGCAACGGCGCAGATTCCCGGGTCGAGGAACGAGCGCGCGCTAAATAGCACTGCCGATTCCGCAACTCCCTTCCCCGCGCATAGCCCAAACGGCAGCGCCGCGCTTGAAAGCGCTTCCGCTGCTAGTGCTTCCGCCGATTCATCCCCGCCGAATGGCTCCGCGCGTCCCCTTACAAACGGGTCCACGACCAACGGCAGCGCGCGAGGCACGCGGGGGGGAAACGGGGAGGGGGAGGCGGAGAGGGAGCGGGCGGCGATGCGCGCAGCGATGCGGGAGCGGACGAGGGCGGTGCGCGCGAGGTACGCGCGCGTGAAGGACGTGCGGAAGGAGTACGTTCCCCCGGACGTGTTCGATTACCTGCGCGCCGTGCAAGAAGTCATTCAGGGGGATCAAGGCAGCGAATCCCGCGCGAACAGCACTGCATCCGCTGCGCCTTTCCCCCTGCCCTTTCCCCCGCACCCGCTGCCCCTCCCTCAGCTTCCCCTGCCCGTCCCCCTGCCGCCGCTCCCCCTGCCCGTCCCCCCGTTCCTGGAATCGCTTTTTCCCGGATCCGCGGATGCGGGCGTTGATAGCAGCGCAGGCGCGGGGAGCGGAGAGCGCGGGGCGGAGAAGGCGGAGAGCGGGCCTCCGCGGTTCCTGTGCCCCGCGGATGCCGTTCCGCCCAGCGACGAGGGGCTGCTTCCGCGGCTCTTCTTCCTTCCAGGTGGGGCAACGCGGAGCGCGAGGGGCGCGGGTAAGAGGGAAGCTTTCAGTGGTATGTGGGATGGGCATGGAAGACGGGATGATTGTGGGCGGAACGAGAAGATGAGTGTGATGGGGGGGAGGATGAGGGGGTTTGAACGCGGATGGCTGGAGAATCAAGAGTTGGTGTGAGCTGGTGTGGGCCGGTGTGAGCTGGCGTGGGCCGTGTAGAGATGTACGTGGTGCTGAGGGTGCTGCGGTCCTGCAGAGGTGTCCCTCTTGGTTCAGAGTTGATGCTTGGTGACACGCTGATTGTTCTCTGCTCACCCTGATGCTGATGCTGATG
>CANIUD010000009.1:197500-318589 GCA_947470075.1 Closterium sp. Yama58-4
CCGTGCCCCCTTCCTTGGAAATCATGCACTGTGTTTCATGCCCATGCCACCGGACGTCTAAGCCTCCATGCCCCATGCCACGTGCCCCATTCCCCATGCCCCATGCCCCAACCAAGTCCGCATGCCCTATGTGCCATGCCCCATGCCGCCCCCACTCTCTCTACAATACTCACTCAAGCTCCCTCCCAACCCCGCCTCCCCTCCTCCCAGGCAACCCTATCTGCATGGCGTCACACCAAGTGCACCACGTTTCATCATTCCCCGCTCCCTTCCTTCTTCAAACTTCAACCCCCACCCTTCCCCTTCCCCCTCCATCCTCCCAGGCAACCCTATACGCATGGCGTCAGGGCGAGTGCCCCTGGATGCCTCGCCTCTCGACCGCCTGCTGCAGCTGAGGCAGAACCTACTCGACCTGCTGCCCATCCTGCCCGTGAGACCCTATTCCTTTCTGTCCTGACCTTACTACCTGTGGGATTTTACTCGTTTACTCAGTTCACTTGCAATGCATTGCAATCTGTACGCGGCGCATCCTTGAAATGCCTCGCAAAGAGCCAGTGCCTGCCCTGCTGCCAGCAAACACTTTCCTCCCTTTCTTCTTTTCCACACCACCCCATCCCCCATCCAGCTCGTGGCGGACATTCTCCCCCAGGCGACCCTCGAGTGGAAGCTGGATCTGCTGGAGGAGGGCAGTGCTTGCCATGCTACCAACTCCCTTAGCCCTTCCTATGCTACCAGCGTGCATTCTTTCTCCCTTAATCCCGATCCACACCACCCCCATCCCTCACACTTCCATTACAGCTGGTGGCGGACATTCTCCCCCAGGCCACACTCGAGTGGAAGCTGGACCTGCTGGAGGAGGGCAGTGCTTGCCTTGCTAACCCCCCCCCCCCTTTGACCCTCGCTGCACTACCATCCCCTAACCCCACCCCACTCCAACCCAACCTCCCTTCTTCCTTCCAGCTCGTGGCAGATATTCTCCCTCAGGCAACGCTCGAGTGGAAGCTGGACCTGCTGGAGGAGGGCAGTGCGGCCGTGGAGCCAGTACTCAAAGACATCAAGCACACCACGCTCATTGTTGCCGGGTGAGTGGGGGTTTACCTGCAGAGGAAGCAAAGAAACCAACGCACAAACTTGCTCCTCTCGTACCTGCTGGAGGAGGGCAGTGCTGCCGTGGAGCCATTGCTTAAGGACATCAAGCACACCACACTCATTGTTGACATTGCTGCCGAGAGGAGGGAAAGATTCTACGAAGCACACCCACCCTTCTTACTCTGGTCCTTCCCTCGCTCTCTGTCTCTCTCTACACCTATTTTGGCTTACCTGCTCCCCCTGCCCGCCCACCACCAGCGGTGAGGACCAGATGCTGCCGAGTGAGGAGGAGGCGAAGCGGCTGCACAAGGACCTCTCGCTGCCTGTTTGATCTGCCCTCCTCATCTCCCTCTCGTTCCATCTTTTTCCCTCTCTTGCCCTGCCCGCCCGCCACCAGCGGAGAGGACCAGATGTTGCCGAGTGAGGAGGAGGCGAAGAGAATCCACAAGGACATGGCGGCTTGCACCACAATAGTCAAGCAGTGCCCCAACTCGGGCCACACGCTGCTGCTGGTGAGTGCGATGGGTGCTGCTGGTGAGCGTGGTGGGGTGGTGCTGGTGAGTGTGGTGGGACGTGAAGGCTACACTAGGGCATGGTTAGTTAGATGTGGCGTTGATCTCGCAAGCATCTGCAAAGGCTACTTTCCTGCCCGCTTACGCTTCTCTTCCTTCACCCCCACCGTCTTCCCCCATTTCCCCACCTGACCTGGCGAGCATCATCAAAGGAGCGGGTGTGTACAGGCGCAGCAGCAGCAGCAGGCGGGAGGACCCGCAGGTGGACGGCTTCGTGCTGCCCACCGTGGAGGAGTTTGCCGGCTTCTTGATACCCACTTGCCCAGCAACCAACCCCCTCCTCCCTCCCTCCCTCCCTCACGCTTTTCCCCAACCTCAGGAAGCAGACATTGATCTAGCGAGCATCATAAAGGGCGCAGGGGTCTACAGGCGCAGCAGCAGCAGGCGGGAGGACCCGCAAGTGGACGGCTTCGTGCTGCCCACGGTGGAGGAGTTTGCGCGCAGCAAGGGCGGCATGGACAGCTCGATTCGTCTCATGTGCTCGCCCGTGTTCCTGTCCACCGTGGTGGACGATGAGCGACACACCACCCACCTCAGCAGAGTGCTCAGACACTCCTCCGCTTCCTCCTCCGCCTCCTCGTCTGCGCGCATAGTGCTGGGTCTAGAGGGCATACCAACGGGCGAGCGCCCGCTGCTCTTCGTGGGCAACCACCAGACATACGCGCCGGACCTCTCTCCGCTGATTGCTGAGCTGCTCGCACACGGAGTGCCACTAAGAGGACTCACACACCCCGTTGCGCTCGGCATGGTGAGTGGCCCTCTACCCCTCCCTCCCTCGCTGCTCTTCGTGGGCAACCACCAGACATACGCGCCGGACCTCTCCCCTCTCGTTGCAGAGCTGCTCGCACACAAAGTGCCCGTCAGGGGGCTCACACCCCATCGCCCTTGGCATGGTGAGTGGCCTGCGGGTGATGCTACTGCAGCTATAACTAGCTTCTGCTCTTCGTGGGCAACCACCAGACATATGCACCGGACCTCTCCCCTCTCATTGCTGAGCTGCTCGCACACGGAGTGCCACTCAGAGGACTCACACATCCCGTCGCTCTCGGCATGGTGAGTGAGGTTCCTTGTGACTGTTGCCTCTCTGCCTGGTGAGTGCCTTAAAGTTTCCTCTCTTCGTGGGAAACCACCAGACATATGCACCGGACCTCTCCCCTCTCATTGCTGAGCTGCTCGCACACGGAGTGCCACTCAGAGGACTCACACACCCCGTTGCACTCGGCATGGTAAGTGGCCCTCTACCCCTCCCTCCCTCCCTCCCTCCACTAGGAGTTCCGCCTCTTTGGCGCCGTGCCCGTGACGCCCCATGCCCGTTCTCTCAACCAAATCTGTGCCCCCTTCCTCACCTCCCCTCTCCATGTGTACTGCCCAGTTCCCCGGCTCCATAGAGCACAACCCCATGGCAGAGGAGTTCCGCCTCTTCGGTGCTGTGCCGATGCTCCCTTTCCCCAGTCCCCCTCCTACGCCCATACACGTGCCTTGCACTCCCTCTCTCCCACTTCCCAACCCCTTCACTCTTCCTCCCATCCCTCAGTTCCCCGGCTCCATAGAGCACAACCCCATGGCAGAGGAGTTCCGCCTCTTCGGAGCAGTCCCGGTGACCCCCAGGGTGTTGCACCGCCTGATGGCAACAGATCAAGCTGCGCTGCTGTTCCCAGGGGGCATGCGGGAGGCGCTGAGGAAACGGGTGAGTGGTAGTGGGGAAGCAGGTGAGTGGTTTTTGGTGCTGAAATTGCAGCAAGACTTGGGATTGGGAGGGTGACGCCCAGGGTGCTGCACCGCCTGCTGGCCACCGACCAAGCCACGCTGCTGTTCCCAAGGGGCATGAGGGAGGCACTCAGGAAACGGGTGAGTGGCGGTGGAGGAATGGAGCTGGATGGATTATTCATGTTCCTGTGTTGAACATCAATATTATTCTGTCTTCTCTGGTCTGTGGCGTATGTGCTTCTCGGCCAGATTTGAAAGATTTCTTTGCTCGATATGACGTGTCAGCAAGTGCCATCCTTTGCCATCCCGTATCACTCCACACCACTCCACACCACTCCACACCACACCGACCCACTCCACACCACTCCCCACCCCAGGGCGAGGAGTACAAGCTCTTCTGGCCACACCGTGCTGAGTTTGTGCGCATGGCGGTGAGTCTAGTCACCATGCTGCTAGTGGTGATCCATGTTGGTGTATTGTTATGGAGTTGTCTTTTGAGTCCACTCAAGAGTCACCTCTTCTGGCCACACCGTCCTGAGTTCGTGCGCATGGCGGTGAGTCGCCATGCTGCGTTGCGCCCACTTCGTTGCATTTCGCCCGCTAATGCTCCATGCTGTTGCGTTGCACTTGACTTGCCATGTGCCGTGACATGTTCTAACCACCCACTTGCCTGCCATGCTGGTCCAATAGCTTCTGTAGACGACTGGAGTCTGGAGGAGGTGGGTCGCCTCCTCTCACTGGCTTACCTGCTCCCATGTCTCATGTTTCGTGCCATGCCTCACATTGCATGTATCATGTGTGTTCATGTGTCATGTCCGCATGTGCCTTGTGTGCATGTGTTGTCTCCGCAGGTCAAGTTCGGAGCAGTGATCATCCCCTTTGCTTCAGTGGGCGTGGACGATGCTTACAATGTGAGTGACAGATCATGTTTTTCGAGAATTCTAAAGAAACATACTGTGCCATCAGTTTAGCTGGTACGGATTGCATGTGACCCGTGCACTATGCACGCTCAGCTTGCCACGCAGGAATACTGCCTTTCCACAAAGTGTGCTTTGAGTCGGCCCATATTACTCCTGCACTGTGGGTGCATGGCACGCTCAACATGCCATGCCATCACACCGCCACTTCATGAGGGCAGTGTGCCCTGTGTCACAACACAAGCGCGTGCCGCGTCGTGTTGTGACTCGCCTTGCACGTCCATCACTCCCATTATCCCACCACCCCCGCCATCGGCATCAGTCTGTGTTAGACGCGGACGAGCTGTCCAGGCATGCATGCACGATAGCTCACAGTTCCCTGTATCCCCCTGCCTTCGTCCATCTCCCACATCACATCATCCCCACCACCCCCGCCACCCCCGCCATCGGCATCAGTCCGTGTTGGACGCAGACGAGCTGCCCAGGCATGCATGCACATCCAATCACTTTCGCATTCCCCTGCCTTCCCACTCCGTTTCTTACATCTTCCCTCGGCCACCCATCCATCGCCCCACACGTTCCCCACCACCCGCATCAGTTTGTGTTGGATGCGGACGAGTGCCCAACGTGCCGGTGTACGGGGAGCAGATCAAGGCGTGCATGGATTCCCCTGACTTACCTCTGTCTTTTTTCCATCTTCCCCATCCCCACCATCCCCATGCAGTTTGTGTTGGATGCGGACGAGCTACCCAATGTGCCGGTGTACGGGGAGCAGATCAAGCAGTTTATGGACTACGTGCCCAAAGTCAGGTGCGTGTGTGGGTGTGTGTGCTGTGTGCTCGACTCAGGTCAGGAGTGCATGTCCTTGTGTGCCTTGACCAGGTCAGCGACTCAAGTCACTCTCCCAGTGTATGGGGAGCAGATCAAAGAGTTCATGGACTATGTGCCCAAAGTCAGGTGCGTGTGTGGGTGTGTGTGCTGTGTACTCGACTTCGCTCAGGAGTGCCTCAACTCGGGTCAGCTCTACCGGTGTACGGGGAGCAGATCAATGAGTTCATGGACTATGTGCCAAAGTCAGATCAGTAATCATGCTGAAGTGGCTCAAAGTTCAGCTTTCATACAGCTCACAACAAACTTTACCCTATCTCCTGGAGTATGGGGAACAGATCAAAGAGTTTATGGGCTATGAGCCCAAAGTCAGGTGCACGAAGGAATGTGCAGTGTGTGTCAACAGTTCATGTCAGAATGTTCATAGAATCACATCGTTGAAGTCAGGTCAGTCACTGTGCTGTGCTCGCGACTCGCTTGGGAGTAACTGAGGTCTGATTGTGTTTGTGCAAGCAGCGTTCCCTTGCCTCTCATGCCCCTACGTATCTGGGCCATCTCTCGTGTTGCTTTTCTACCATCTCTCCTCCGCCTTTCCCCAATACCTCTCTCATTCCCCCCACCCAGGGAGGACGAAATAGCAGGGCCAGCAGTGGAGCGATTCCTGGCGCCAGTGGTGCTGCCAAAGAAGATCAACCGCCTCTACATCAAGTTCGGGGCACCCATCCGCACTGCTGGTACGCATCACCTCTCGCCACCCTCTCAACCTCTTACTCAAACCCTCTGCAATGCTCTTTCTGCTCTGACACAAACGGTGCTGCCCAACAAGATCAACCGCCTCTACATCAAGTTTGGCGCTCCCATCCGCACTGCCGGTACGCTTCTCCTGTCACCGTCATCATTCTTGCTCGTACACACCTCAACCGCTTCTTATGCTCTGGTACCAGTGGTGCCCCAACAAGATCAACCGCATGTACATCAAGTTTGGCGCGCCCATCTGCCCTGCTGGTACGCTCTCCTTTCCAGTGCCATTCTTCCGCTCTCTAGCTCTACATACCTCAACCACTTCTTATGCTCTGGCGCCAGTGGTGCTGCCCACTCAGATGCTCACACATGCTCACACTACCCATTCCCTCCCCTCCCACTTCCCACCCCACCAGGCATGCGGGAAGTGCTCACGGACCAGCAGGCAGCAGCAGCACTGTACGCGCATGTGAAGGGGGAAGTGGAGGCAGGGATAGAGTACCTGCTGAGGAAGCGAGAGGAGGACCCGTATGCTGACCTTGGGACGAGACTGGTGTATGAAGCCTCGTGGGGGGGCGAGAGGCAAGCACCCACCTTCAAGCCTTGATGCACATGGGAAAGGCGAGGGGAAGGGCCAGGGGAAAGAGGAGGGGAAGGGCGAGGTGGACGGAGGGATAGAGTACCTGCTGAGGAAGCGAGAGGAGGACCCGTATGCCGACCTTGGGGCGAGACTGCTGTATGAAGCCTCGTGGGGGGGCGAGAGGCAAGCACCCACCTTCAAGCCCTGAGGGCCGTGGCAAGAAAGCATCTACTGTCGACCTGTGATGTGCTATGGGAAGAACTGGTTACCCTGTTGGTAACAGTCAGTGCTGTCTGCCTGCCAACCGCGTGTGTTTGCTCCTGACCTGAGATAAGGCTGTTCGATGCGCATATATTAGTGTGAATAAAACGGTAATTTATTGAACAAGCAGAATGACTAATGCATGGTAGTTGTTCTACCGGTAAGGCCTGCTGTGGCGATGATGATACAGCGGCCATGCCAGGCAAGAGTCACGCCATGAGGAACACCCTGGGTACGTGTGGGACACTTCTTTTGCTCGGGGGAAACAACGAGCCTGGAATAGAATAGAATATGGAGCCAACAGGTGGGTGGGAGAAGAGGCAACTGGGCTGGCTGGCGATCTTCATGCTCCCCACCCGGCCGAAGCCGTGTTGCTCCTCCAGGCCTCGTAGCCTTGCCTGTGCGCTCTCTCTCTTCTCTCACTGCAGCTGTCATGCCCCTCTCCAACCACACTGCTCTTCCCTGATGCTCGGACGCACACAAACGTGCAGGTTACCTCCCCAACCTCAGCACATCAACGACGCCCACCAGTGCTGCTACTGCAGCTCTTGCAACCTTGCCCGTGCGCTCTCAGTCACAGCAGCAGCCATGCCCCTCTCCACCCACGCCCGCCGCTCCTCCCCACTGCTCTCCCCTGCTGCTCGGAAGCACATGAAGGCCAGGCAGTCTCCAGGCGCGGATGAGAAGCCCTGCAGCAGGAGGGAGGGGAGGAGGAATGGGTGTGAGGGGTGAGTATGATGGGCGAGTATGAGGGGGGCAAGGCAGAAGCACATGAAGGCCAGACAGTCCCCAGGCACGGATGAGAAGCCCTGGAGTGGAAGGGAGGATGGGAGATGGGGTGAGTGTGAGGGGTGGGTGTGAAGGGTAGGTGTGAGGGGTGAGTGTGAGAGGTGAGTGAGGGGTGAGCGTGGGGAACACAGGAGAAGTGGAAGCACGCGAGTGGCAGACAGTCCCGAGGTGCTGATGAGAAGCAGCAAATGAGAGGAGGAAAGGCGCGGTAAGTGTGAGGTATGATTGGTGGAAGTGACGCACGGAAGAGGAGGCGTTGATGCGAAAAGGTAGCGGTCTGAAGCAAAGTCTGAGCCAGTACAATGCAGTTGGATGATTAAAACAAGGACACAAGGTTGACTCAAAAGTGGCTTCGCCCGGACTTGAACCGGAGACCTTCAGTGTGTTAGACTGACGTGATAACCAACTACACCACGAAACCACATACATGAATTCATTACTGACGAACCTCTGAAGCAGTTGCCAGCTGTCTGCATGCAATTCAGTGATGAAGGCTACTGCATTCATATGCACTATCCTCTCTGCACTCCCCTCTCTGCCCCTCCCCTCTACACCCCCCTCTCTGCGCTCACCTCTCTGGAGTTGGGTCGCCTGGCATGGTCCCTCATGGCGCGCACTAGCTCCCTCACCCTGCTTGCATCCAGCCCTTGCTGCACCACATATGCCGCTGCTTGCTGTAACCGGAGGGTGGGGGGGTGAGAGGGTGGTGGGAGTGGTGGGAGAGAGGGGATGAGGCACGAAGCAGCAGGGAGAAAGAAGGCCCCACCACCCGCACGAACCCCACCACTCCCAGCAGACACAGCTTCAGCCATCCCCAACATCCCACCCGCCCCAACCACTCCCAACCCAGCAGCACCCACCCGTCGGCCGGCTGTGGGGAGGGTGCGCAGCTCATACAGCAGCTCCGCAGTCTGCTCTGACTGAAACGCTGCCACCACATCAAAGCCGCTGTCGGCTCCGTCTCCCTCCGGGTCTAGTGGGCCTGGCAGCAGCGACTCGTACACCTGCGGTAGCGGCAGCAGCGGCACAGGGAGGAGCGGAATGAGAACATGGGTGATGGGCCGATTCCTTAGTCGACTCAAGAGTCAGCTCCTGTGGGCCTGGCAGCAGCGACTCGTACACCTGCCGTAGCGGCAGCAGCGGCACAGGGAGGGGGAGTGGAAAGAAATATTGGTGGATGGGGAATAGAGCATCTCCGCAATCTGCTCTGATTGGAACGCTCCCACCACATCCAGGTTGCCGGCTCCCTCTCCCTCCGGCTCCTGTGCGCCTGGCAGCAGCGACTCGTACACCTGCCGTAGCGGCAGCGGCGGCACAAGAAGGAGAGGAATCAATAAAGAGTGGGTCAAGTGGGACGGGGCATGAAGAAGGGGGCATGGGGAAGGGGGACATGGGGAGGGAAGAGAGCACGGGGGATGGGACATGGAGAAGTGGACATGGGGAAGAGGGCACAGAGAAGGGGACATAGGGAACAACGCAACGAAAATGGGGCACGGGGGACGGGGCGTGAGGAATGGGGCATGGTGTACGGCACATGGGGAAGGGAGGGATGGCACCTGAGCAGCAACCACAAGCTCGGTTAGTCGGCCATGTGCCAGCATCGCCACGTCCGCCACCTCCTCTGCTGTCATGCCCGCCTGCTGTAGCTGCCTACAAGGAGCGAAGGGGGAGGGAGGGGGAAGAGCGTTGCATATTTCTGAGGCGCGTCAAGCATGCGCCAGCATTGCCACATCTGCCACCTCCTCTGCCGTCATGCCCGCCCCCTGCAGCTGCCTGTCATGCCACGAAAGAGGCATGGGGGGCATGGCAGGGAAAGGCAGGGGGCAAGAGTTTAGATCCGATTCTAGCAATAGGGAGTTGCTGGTCACAGGACCAATAATTACTGGTAGCCTCGCCAAGCATCAGCAATTTCACCTGAAGGCAAGGCATTAGCAACTTCAACTGAACTGAAGCACACAACCTCATCCACCCGAAGGCATCAGCGTTTTCACCTGACAGCAGCAGCGACCTCCTGCCAGGAGCCTCGCCCCTCCCTCACCGCCGCGATCAGCTCCTCTCTCCGCTCCCTCTCCTTCCGCCTCCCCTCCTCCGCTTCCCCCGAATCCCCTCCCCCCGCGCCCCCCATGGGGAACATTGGCGCGCCTGGGACTGCGGGAGGGGGAAAGATTGGAGCGGAGCGACCGCGGGTTGGGGGAAGGGTGAGGCGCAACAGAGGATTTTGGCGCGCATGATTCTCAGGAGTGGGCGGAGAATGGGAATATGCGGAGGAGGGTAAAATGGCGGACAGGGATTGGATCAGATGGGGGAAGTTTGGGGTGAGGGGGCGGAGATGGGGGCAACGGGGGAGGAGAGGTAAGGAGGATGGGTTGAAGGGAGGGGTTGAAGGGGAGGAGGGCGGAAGGGGAGGAGGGCTTGAAGGGGAGGAGGGCGGAAGGGGAGGAGGGGTTGAAGGGGAGGAGGGCGGGAGGGGAGGAGGGCTTGAAGGGGAGGAGGGCGGAAGGGGAGGAGGGCTTGAAGGGGAGGAGGGCGGAAGGGGAGGAGGGCTTGAAGGGGAGGAGGGCGG
This sequence comes from Closterium sp. Yama58-4, assembly GCA_947470075.1. Lineage (NCBI taxonomy): Eukaryota > Viridiplantae > Streptophyta > Zygnematophyceae > Desmidiales > Closteriaceae > Closterium > Closterium sp. Yama58-4. The sequence continues at coordinate 207,548 of CANIUD010000009.1, forward strand.
AAGGGGAGGAGGGCTTGAAGGGGAGGAGGGCAGAAGGGGAGGAGGGCTTGAAGGGGAGGAGGGCGGAAGGGGAGGAGGGCTTGAAGGGGAGGAGGGCGGAAGGGGAGGAGGGCTTGAAGGGGAGGAGGGCGGAAGGGGAGGGCGGTGGGCGAGCGTACTGGGCAGCGGGGGCGGGCGGAACTGCCCGAGGGCGGGCGGGGAGGCGGCGGTCATCATGCGCCGGACGTTCTTCGCGGAGCGGCTCATCACCCGCATAGGCGGCGGCGGCGGCGGAGGAGGCCGCGAGCCGCTATCCTCTGGCGGCTCGCGCTGCGAGGAGGTTGCGGAGGCCCTTAGAACGAGCGGTGCGCGCGGTTTACAAGGCGTGTGCTTGAGGGATGCATGATTACTCCATTTGAGAAGGACGGCTGGGCGTTGCGCGAAAGCCGGAGGGAGTAGAAAGGCGGGGGAAGAAGGAGGCGGGGGAGCGAGTAGCGCTGCTATTGAAAAGACCTGCGACATTGGATCCGTCGCACGGTGGCAGCTGTGCGACTGTGCGACAGTGCCGACCACGTCAGGCTGTGCGACAACGTGACGGCGCGTCGGCTTCAGGGAAGTGAGCGAAGAAGCGCTACGAATGCACGATTTGAAGCTAGCGACGAAGCGTGCGGGAGGGCGCGTTTCCGAATAGCAGATGGGCATGCATTGCGTGCACGTACATTAGAAGATGGGCATAACAGAACACTGCAGCATGGTGCTGCACGTTGTTGGTGCAATTCAGTACGGTGAAGGATTTCGAGGGGAAGGTATTGGAATGGTGCGGAAGAATGCTTCGATAGAAGGCATTTGTGTGCTGTACACCACAGGGCCTTCATTTACTAATGAGAACACTGCCCTATTTTATCAAGGCCCAAAACGCCTACCAGGCTACATCTACCCCACCATTCAGGCTACAGCCTATTTTGGACATCTAAATCTCCGTCGTTTTTTTCCGACATCTTACGAAGGGTTTGGAGCAGGGAACTGCAACACAACAAGCCCACACACACGTACAGACCCACAGAAAAAGAGCAGGCACATGAAGCAAACACTAGCAAATCAGGAAGTACGAAAACCTACAAAATGCTCATGACAGTTGGAAGTACAGCGTGTGAAAGCAGGTGAAGGGGGGGGGGGAGGGAGGGAGGAGGGAGGGGAGAGAAGAGGAGTCTGGGTGTGGAAAGGAGAGGGTGGGACGAGAGAAAAGGGAGCGGTTCTGAGATAGGTGTAACAAGCTCACGCCAACTCACATACACTCACCACATCGCCTTCTCGTTGCGTAAGTCCCCGTGGGGCAAGAGTTACACTTCCAGCCTTTATCAGGCGGGTTTGATAACGCATCAACCTCCCAGGGCGGCCAATCTCCATACTGTGGAATACACGACTTGGCCCACTTGCACTGGAACGTGTTGAGTAGCCTCGGCTTGGCACAGGGGTTTCGCCGGCACCCGATGGTGCGCTGGCGGCGCGGAAACCCGGTTACCCCGTTACAGCCGGCGGTGCGGGAGAGGCAGTTCATGGCGGCGTTGCAGACGCGCAGGTGGGGGGTGTGGGGGAGCGCGCCGGTTAGGAAGTTGACTGAGAGGAAGAGCGCTGTGAGCTTGGGTCCGATTTTCCTTATTGTGCCCGTTAGCTTGTTACCCTGTAACGACCTGGTAGGCGGGGTGGGAGGGGTGGGGGAGGGAGGGGAGGGGAGGTGGGGAGGAGGAAACAGGGGGGAAAGAGGATAAGGAAGCAGTGGGAGAGCAGGAGTGCGGGAGAGGCAGTTCATGGCGGCGTTGCACACGCGCAGGTGGGGGGTGTGGGGGAGCGCGCCGGTTAGGAAGTTGACGGAGAGGAAGAGCGCTGTGAGCTTGGGTCCGATTCTCCTTATTGTGCCCGTCAGCTTGTTGCCCTGTAACGACCTGGGGGGGAAGGGGGGAGGGGGGGAAGCGCGGGGAAAGGGGACGGGGAAGAGGAGGTGTGGGTGAGGGAGGGGGATGAGGGGATAAGGATGCAGCGGGAGAGCAGGGGAAAGGGGGGTTGCAGAAGGGAAGGGATGTGCTGTGTGAGGAAGGATATGGGGTATCAGGATGAAGGGGGGAAATGAGGAGGGATGGTGGGAGGCGTGGGGGAGAATACAGAGAAGGTGATGGGGAGGCAGGTGGAGGGGATGCAGCAGCATCGGGGGCAAGGAAGGAGAGGAAAACTGGGGCGAGATGCGACAGCGAAGGTGAGAGGAGCAAGCAAGGAAGGTGCCGTTCAGAGGAGCATCAGCAGGAGCAGTGGGCTGTTTAACGTCTGAGACACAGGGCCCCTCTCTCTCCCCCAAATGCAGGCAGATGGAGGGGAAAAAGCTTAGGAGAAGAATAGTCGAGGGGCTCTGGTTACTTGGAGTACGGAAGCAGGGTGGATGGTGAGCAGGGCAGATGGGGAGAGCAGGGCGGGTAGGAAGCAGGAAGAGGCAGGCAAAGCACTTACAAGTCAGTTAGAGTGGGTGAGTTAATGAGGTAAGGTGGGACGGGTCCGTAAAAGGAGTTCCCATCCAGCACTCTGCATGCAGGGGAGGTGTGATGATGATGGTAAGACATGGTGATGATGATGGTAAGACGTGGTGATGATGATGGTAAGACGTGGTGATGATGATGGTAAGACATGGTGATGATGATGGTAAGACGTGGTGATGATGATGGTAAGACATGGTGATGATGATGGTAAGACATGGTGATGATGATGGTAAGACATGGTGATGATGATGATGGTAAGACATGGAGATGATGATGGTAAGGCATGGTGATGATGATGGTGGTGGTGGTGGTGGTGGCGTGGGTGGTGGTAACGCATGATGATGATGGCGGCAGGTCAATAAGGCCATGTGATGTGCGAAAAGCGAGGACAGCCAAAGAGTGGGAAGGCGAGAAAATCAGGACACAAACAGATGGCACGGCAGGGCGAATTTGACACACGAAGGCACGAGAGGAAGCCACATAGCAGGCGGCAGGGAACGCAGCTCACAAGTGTCTTAGGTTAGGCAAGCAGGAGAGGGGTCTGGCGAAGTCGTCTAGTCTGGTGTTAATAAGTCCCATGATGAGCACTCTGGTGGGGTGCACGCAACACCATGCCGTCACCACCACGATGGGAGGGGAAGAAGTTGCGGGGGGGGAGGGGGGAGTTAGGAGAGGAGAGGGAGGATGAAGAGGGAAGGGAACGAGAGGGATAGGGGCGGAGGAAGCCCACAGTCAGTCAGACAAGGGCTGAGAGGCAGGAGGAAGTGAGGAGAGCAGCAGGACGAGTGGGAAAGAAGAAGAAGCATACAGGACGAGGGGAGCATAGAGTGCCGTGCCAGTGCGTGACATGCCATACAACCACGGTTGCCCGCACGGAGGGATCGCGCGGACGCACGCTCAGACCCAAGTTCCGCTTGACACGAGGAGCGGAGGAAGCGGATGGGGAGAGGGAGGAAGCGGATGGGGAGAGGTGAGAGAATGGGGAGAGGTGAAGCGGATGGGGAGAGGTGAAGCGGCTTACAATCTGGTGAGCGTGGTGAGGCGGGCGAAGGCGGTTGGGAGGGATCTGAGGCCCACGAGGGAGTTCCCTAGGGTGGGTATCCTGGTAGGAGGTGATGGGGATGAGGGGAGGGAGGGGGCGATGAGGATGAAGGGAGGCAGGGGGCGATGGGGATGAGGGAGGGAGAGGGAATGCAAATAAGATGCGAAGGGTAGACGTGGATAGGAGAAGGGACGAGACATGGGAACGAGGGTCAAAAGAGACAAGGGTACGTGGCGCACGATTGGCAAATGGGGCGGGGGATGGCGCGTGGATTGGGGGTGGCGGATGGGGTGCGGGAAGGCGCATGGGGCGGGGAATGGCGCATGGGTGGGGGATGGCCCATGGGTGCTGGATGGCGCACGGGGTGGGGCATGGCGCATGAGTGGGGGATGGCGCATGAGTGGGGAATGGCGCATGGGGGTTGAGTGGCGCATTGTGGGGGATGGCACATGCACGTTTCACATTAGAAAATGGGATGCGAACACAATGTGAGGTGCGGACATGAAGGGGAGGGAGATTATTTCTGGCCAGGATGAGAAGCATGGAGCAGAGCAGAGGGGCGCGAAGGATGAGGCAGACGGGGGAAGAGAGCTTGGAGAAAGGGGAAAAGAGGTGACGGGAGGAGGGGTAAGGGGAGATAGGAAGGGAAATGAGAGACGGCAGAAGGAGAAGAGCGGGAGGGCGAGGAAAACGGAGAGGGGGGATTGGAAGAGAAGTGAAGAGAGTGACAGGGAGGCACAAGGACGATGCGAAAGGGGGAGAGAGCAGTACTCGAAGTATCGGATAGGGAAGATCCTGCGGGCGGGATTCGAGCGCAACACCCCAACGCGGAGGTTCCGCGGAGAGTCAGCGGAACCGCGACGCGCAGGCGGCAGCGACAGACACACACAAACGACGACATGGATGGCGGGATGCGGGGGGGACCGGGAATGGCGGGATGTGGGGCGCAACGGGAGGGGGTGGCGTGGCGTGAGAAAACAAGTCGCTCACCTAAACGCAATGATGGCATCGACGCGACGAGCAGTTCCGCCTGACGTGGCAAAGATCATGACGGACGTGGCAAGTGTGGCTACTGACGTGGCACTGAGAGAGACGTCCACGTGGCGGACGAGCGAGTGAGCGTCGGCGGTGCTTACATGGCACGAGGGTTGCCGTTGGAGTCGCAGATCACGCCCTTAAAGCCACTGCCCGTTCCGTCGTCGGAGCACGGCGCGCCTTCACTCCAGTTCTGCTCCGGGTCGAGATTAAAGGCCGTCATAATCTCGTGCATGGGTTGCACTGCGAGGCACGAAAAACAGCGGCGTGGATAGAAGATCGTTAGGTCGTCATGTCGTGTTGGTGTCGTACGTGTGTTGTATATTTTAGGCGCCTAGAAATAAATTGTACATTTGTTGCACTCCATGCCACGCGACCGGCAACGCGACACCCAGCTCGAAAGCATCAAGGCTGCGCGACGAGCGTAACAATCTACAGGAGGAAAACCGCGAAACAAACGACCTGCTGGCTAGCTGCAGCCCTGCTTTCGAGCTCCTAAAGGCGATTGCTTCAGCCCGGTCCTGCCGGCCTGCAGGCTCCTTTCACAGGTCCCAGCTGACAATCCCGGCTAGCAGTGATCGTTTCAACCCATTCGGTGCTCTCCTCTGGAACCAACAATCTATCGGCTCGCGAGGCATCGAAGCCAAAAGGAGGACGAGGCAGCGAGAACGAAGTGCATGTACTGAGAGGAGGCAGGTCGCGAGTGGCCGCGCGGAAAGGAAAATTATAGGGTTGGGTGCGAAGAAGGCGAGGATGAAGAGGGACGGCGATTGGGGAGAGAAAGGCGGGTGGATGACGGAACTGGCAAGAGAGCCTGAGAGCATGTGTGTAGCGAGAGGGTGATATAGCATGGTGCACAGCGGGAGAGCGAAAGAGCACGCGCGTTTCCGTAGCGACCGACACAGGAGAGTCGCCAAAACGACCGAACCTTCCACACGAGCAGGCATTTCCAGCAATATAACCGTAGTCAGCTGACGGAACGGGGTGACTGACCGTACTCTGTTTCTTAGCTCTTTCAGAAAAAATATCCCCATGATCCACGAAACACGTCCGCGGTCTCTATCATAGGTATTTCCCCAGGGACTTACCAAACTTGGAGTTGAATGGCATTTCCGTTGTCGCCAATGCCGAACGATGTTTATTCGATGGGAGTAACAGCAGCACAAGTAGCAGGGTAATGAGCATGCTGCGACTATCGACATGGAAAAATGGTGGACGATCGATCGCCGTCGAAGAGGGGAAAATCCAACGCCTGCCGATGCGCGTACTTGCTATGTGTCTCTACCTATGAAATCGTCAGTAACAGAAATAAGGACTACCGCGATTACAGCGTGTCGCGTTTTTTCTTTCTAAGGTGCACAAGAACGGACACTAACGGTTTGGTCGATGGGATGAGTCGTTAATGCTGGAAAAGGTAAAGAACTCTCTGGACATCCTGTTTGTCACCGTAGCGCAAGAGTCACGCTGCCGTCGATGCTAAATAACGAAAATATGCAATTGCTAAGGGAATGGTCGAAGTCCAAGCCCTTGGAAACCGTTTTTGCTCGAACAGCTGCAGCAAGATCGTTTTGAGGATGGAGTTGAATTGGCTGATGATGAGAGCCGTGAACGAACTGACAGCACCGTCTGGCACCAAACAGCCAAAAGCAAGTGAGTGTGAAATTTTGTTGGTAGGGGGGAAGGGAGAGTCAGGTTAGGCTAGGAAGAGGAAGAATCCATTCCAAGGGGATGGTTGGTGGGTGGGGTCGGTGAGGAGGTTGTACAGGGAGTGGAGGCTGTAATGAAAGAAAAGGGTGGAGTGGAGAGGGGTAGAGGCAGGGAAGGGAGGGAGCACGCAGGCGGGCAGCCATGGTGCCTGGTGCCATGGCAAGAATGTTCCATCCCAGCCCAGCCACGGAGCTGCAATTTCCCGCACTACAGTATTCCCTTTGGTTGGTGTCCCGCCCTTGGCCTGGTTTGGCTTGTCTGATCTGGTTTGATCGGTGGGAAAATAAAATATCTCTTTCGGAAATGTTTCACTGTCCCAAACCAATAAAGTATCGCCCTGCTAAAAGCCGCGACATTGAAGGTGATGACTTCTGTACTTAGCCGATATGATAGCAGAAGTTTTATTCCCGCTGCCCGTTATTCGACCGTTCAGGAGCGTGACATAAGCACGTCGATTCTCCGTCAACAGTCGCAGGAACTGTTGGAGCGCACTTATCACCGACTTTGGTTCGGTGATCCCTACGAAGGTGAGTCATTATGAGCAACTTCTTTATGCAGTGTCTTGGTTCATAGATAGTTTGACTTGAAACTTGCTGGTTGGACATAAACAGCTGGTACAGCAGAATACTTTTCATTTATGAAGACAATAACATGCTACAATCGTGTTCATAGGCAGCATATGGCCAGATTCATAACTCACATACCGCATTCCTGGTTCAGGACTTCATGCACTCATACCATACATGCCCGTGTGCTGATGGGTCAGGTCAGCATTCACATCTAATCTGTGTCATGCTCCTATCATCACTGCAATGCTGCATCATGCAACTAGGCATCCCACCAACCATGCGAATGCATAACTTGGCTGCACAAGGCACGATCACATCACCCCAATAAGCCACCATCCATCAGTCAAATGGTGGGGCTTTGCGCTCAGATCACCCCGACAGCCACACCACAGCATGACACAACATATCGTCGCCACCAGATACCAGCCCTTCCCCCCAATCCCACCTCCAACCCTGCCCCCACCCAAAAAATCTTACCACAACGACGTGTCAGGCAATGGCATGCCCGACAATGGCAAGCACACATACCACACCACAGCGAGCAGCAAAGGAACTCACCCAAGCATGAAAATGCGCATGATTCCACACAATTTTAAGGCACACCACACTCTGACACACCACAATATTACATGCCAACCTGTGAGGTATGGCACTACTACATACCACACAATAGCATAAATACCACACAGTAGCATGCGTACCACACAGCAGCATGCATCCCACACAGTAGCATGCATACCACACAGTAGCATGCATACCACACAGTAATATACATACCACACAGACGCACACCTACCACAGAGGAACATACATACCACACAGTAGCATACATACCACACAGTAACATACATACCACACAGTAGCATACATACCACACAGGAACATACATACCACACAGAGAGAAATATACATACCACACAGTAGCATACATACCACACAGTAATATACATACCACACAGTAACATACATACCACACAGTAGCATACATACCAAACAGTAAGATACATACCGCATACATACCACACTGAGAAAAATATACATACCACACAGTAATATACATACCACACAGTAGCATACATACCACACAGGAACATACATACCACACAATAGCATACATACCACACAGTAACATACATACCACACAGTAGCATACATACCACACAGTAACATACATACCACGCAATAGCACACATACCACACAGTAATATACATACCACACATTAGCATACATACCACACAGGAACATACATACCACACAGTAACATACACACCACACAGAAATATACATACCACACTGTAGCATACATACCACACAGTAGCATACACACCACACAGGAACATACATACCACACAGTAATATACATACCACACAGTAGCATACATACCACACAGGAACATACATACCACAGTAACATACATACCACAGAGTAGCATACATATCACACAGTACCATACATACCACACAGTAAATACATACCACACAATAACTTACATACCACACAATAACTTACATACCACACAATAACTTACATACCACACAGTAGCATACGTACCAGTAACATACCCCTCCCCATCTTTACTGCCCCATCCCAATTCACACAAAACACCCACCACGACTTACCAACCCATCCCCCAGCAGAAGGAGCAGCAGACAGCCCACTCCCGTTCGGAAACAGCACCTTCAGTGGCTGAGCCTTGCAGGGGAGGTATGGCAGTGGAAAAGCATGATCTGGCCCAAGACTCAAATCCCACCCCTGACGTAGCTAGAGCTGACGCGAACCAGAGCCGCCGGCCGGTCGGCTCTGACGGTGTCCTTTCGGCTTTGAACGCCAGATCGGTTACTTGAGCACCGAGTGCCGCCGCCACGCAGATTCCACCCACCACACCCCACCCACAAGCCACAACCCCAGAGGGTGCCGCCCCTAAGAGACTGTGCTGCCCGCTTGCTCCCACGCTGCCCCTCCACCCGCCCACCTCCCCCCATCCCTTCACCCCATGCCTGCTTACCTCTACTTACCTGTATGTACCTACCAGAGCCGTGCAGCGCCATGATGCCTGAGGCTGCTGAGAAGGAGGAGGGGGGATTAAGAGAGGGTGGGACTCCACTGTGGTCCAGGCAGGGTGCTGTTGGGTGGGAGGGAGGGAGGAGAGAGAGAAGAGGAGGTGAGTGAGAGGGTCGACTCTACACTTCGGCCTTGCTCCAGTGCTCCCACCCTCAGGCTGCAGGGGAGATGCGGAAAGAAAGGAGGGGGTCAGAATACCTGACCTGTAACCATACCTCACCTGTTACCACACCTTGCATTCATGACTCGACCTAGCCTAGTCTGTCCCCTAGCCCACCACCCCCCACTGCTGCTACCGCTGCTGCTGCTCCGCTTCTGCTGCTACAACTGCTGCTGCCGGTCTGCTTCTCAGCTGCATTCTTCCCTTGATTGATGCCATGTGACCTGGTGGCGGGCAGAAAGGAAGAGAAGAAGCAATGAATAAGGGTTCGCCAAAACATGGCGGAGGGTAAAGCTGCCAGAAGTAGAAGAAGAAGAAATTTACAAAAGCGATGACAGTAAGACAGAAGAGAAACATGCAGCAGAAAGAGAGAAAGAGGCCAAAGAGGAAGTTGACATACCTTGAGAGGCCGAGCCCACCCCGATACTCTCCCTTGTGGCAGCAGTTGCCATCTGCTGCAGTGCTGCCTCCCTCCCGTCCCCACGAGTCCCTGCACGGCCACAGGGGAGGGGCGTGGGGAAGCGTCGGTGTTGACCCCAGCGCCCCTCCCCTCCACCTGCAATGCACACGCACAGAGCCTGTCAGTGTGCAACCATGAAATCAGGCTGGATTGGCAACTGTGAGATTCAAAGGCAGCACAAGCGAGGGGAGGGGCCACTGGTGGAAACACGACCCAAAGCCACAGACCTTCAAGAAAACCTGCGGGGATAAACCTGCTGTAGGGGTTGTACCTGATGGGGCTGTAAGGTCTAAGAAAGGCTTAACCTGAGCGGATTTACCAGGAGTAAAGGGAAGGTCTGTGGCTTGTGAACCGGACCCCAACCAGTGGCAGGGTTTCAGGGATACAGCACAAAACGACAAGCAAGCAAGAGTGAGTCCAGGGAGGCGAAAGCACTTAGCTGGCAGCTGAAGAACCGCCGAGAGATGCTGCCTCATGTCCCCTTCCCTCCCCTCCCCTCCCCTCCCCTCCTGCTACCACGCTCCCCGCTGCTGATGCTGACACAGCTGGTACCGTCATCTGTCTCTGCTGCATTGCGAGTGACCTGGAGGGGGGCAGAACGGAAGGGAAGCCAGGAGGGGAGTGAGTGCAGGACATGAAACATGCAAGGGCGAATTGAAGGGATGAGCGCGAGAGGGAAACTTAGCAGAAAACGAGCGCAGTGGCAATGGGAGGTAAGAGGCTTACCTTGAGAGGCCAAGCCCATCCCGATACTCTCCCTCGCGACAACAATGTGAAGTTGCTGCAGTGCTGCCTCCCTCCCTCCCGTCCCCGCGAGTCCCTGCACGGCCACAGGGAAGGGGCGTGGGGTAGTGTCGGTGTTGACCCCAGCGCCCCTCCCCTCCACCTGCAATGCACACACACGGCAGTGGTCAGTGTGCATGGCATGGCCAGAAACCGAAAACTGCCAAGTGTGGAAGAGCAAGGGAGAGGCACTGGTTGAGGCAAGGCCACACACCACAGACGCCAAGGGAACCTGCACCTGAGGGGGGGACCTGCACCTGAGGGGGGCACCTGCACCTGAGAGGGGAACCTGCACCTGAGAGGGTTACCTGCACCTGAGGAGATACCTGAAGTGTGGGGGAGTCTGTGGCATGTGAGCCGCGCTCAAGAAGTGGCATTGTTTCAAGGGAAGGGCGAAATCACAACAAGCAAACAAAATGACTGCAGCGAATGCAAGAGATGATGTACATGGAGGAAGGTCACTTAACTGATGGCGTGAGTGAGGGCGAGCTCAAGGCAGCTGCAGCACCACCAGCTGCCTCCCTCCACGGCAGCCCTCCTCCCAGCCTTCCCGTGTGCGTCCCTCCCTGCACGGCCACAGGGGAGGGGCGTGAGGGAGCGTCGGTGTTGACCCCACACCCCTCCCCGCCACCTGCAATGCGCACACACAGAGCTAGTGAGAGCACGGTGGTGGGAGCAAGTTGAACGGGTAATACTGAATTCAAATCCAGCGCAAGAGAAGAGGGAAGAGCCACTGGTGGAGGCACGGCCACAAGCTGCAGACCCAAGGGCACCTGAAAAAGAACCTGAGGGGTGTACCTGCACCTGAGAGGGTTACCTGCACCTGAGGGAATCCCCCTGAAGCGTGGGGTCTGTAGCATGTGAGCAGTACTCAACCAGTGGCGTTGTTTCAAGAAGACGGTGCAACAGCAGATGAAACAAACGAAACGATGCTGCAGGCAAGTGTGCGGGCACGGGTACTTAGCTGATTGTGTGGCGCAGGCAGAGGGGGTGCTTCAATGGAGAGTGGGCAGGGCGAGCGGGGCTTGAAGGGACGGACCTGCGAGGCAGAGAAGGGAGAGAGAGATAGAGAGATAGCAAGAGGCAGGTGAGAGGGAGTGACTTTTTTAAACGAGAAAACTCTGGCAGCAGTGCGAGTGCAAAAAAGGCGGTGCATGAGACGCCAACCACAGCCCCACAAGAGCCGCTACCAACCTGAACCTGCACCTGAACCTGAACCTGAACCTGAACCTGAGGGGGAGTGGGCTCAAGTGGAGTGTGGTGGCAGGGGCGATACTGCAACCTCGACCGTTGATGAGGCCGGCGCTGCTGCCCCGCTGCCCGCGCTCCTGCTGCCCGCCCTGGTGCTCCCCTCGCCTGCTGCTCGCCTGCTGCCCTCCCCCTGGCTTGTGAAGGCCTGGCAGGGAAGGGAGGGCAGGGAGGAAAGCGCGGAAAGAAAGGCAGCCGAAAGTAAGAGGGGTTGCAATGGAGAAAAGTGTCAAACACACGTGCAACAGCAGAAACGACAGTGCATGTGACGCCAACCACAACCCCACAAGAGCCGCTACCAACCTGAACCTGCACCTGAACCTGCACCTGAACCTGAACCTGAGGGGGAGTGGGCTCAAGTGGAGTGTGGTGGCAGGGGCGATACTGCAACCTCAACCGTTGATGAGGCCGGCGCTGCTGCCCCGCTGCCCGCGCTCCTGCTGCCCGCCCTGGTGCTCCCCTCGCCTGCTGCTCGCCTGCTGCCCTCCCCCTGGCTTGTGAAGGCCTGGCAGGGAAGGGATGGGAGGGCAGGGAGGGCAGGGAGGGCGGAAAGGAAAGGCAGCCGAAAGTAAGAGGGGTTGCAATGGAGAAAAGTGTCAAACACACGCAGCAGAAACGACAGTGTATGTCAACCTTGAGAGAGGTAAGGAGCTCACCTTGAGAGGCCATGCCCATCCCAATACTCTCCCTTGCTGCAGTGGAATTGCCATGCTGCAGTGCTGCTTCCCTCCCGTCCCCATGAGTCCCTGCACGGCCACAGGGGAGGGGCGTGAGGGAGCGTCGGTGTTGACCCCACACCCCTCCCCGCCACCTGCAATGCGCACACACAGAGCTAGTGAGAGCACGGTGGTGTGAGCAAGTTGAACGGGCAACGATGACTTGAAATCCAGTGCAAGAGAAGAGGGAGGAGCCACTGGTGGAGGCACAACCACAAGCTACAGACCCAAGGGCACCTGAAAAAGAACCTGAGGGGTGTACCTGCACCTGAGAGGGTTACCTGCAACTGAGGGAATAACCTGAAGCAGGGAGGTCTGTAGCATGCGAGTAGTGCCCAACCAGTGGCAAAGTTTCAAGAGGACGGTGCAAAAGCAAATGAAACGAGCAAAACTGCGTCGCAGGCAAGGTAGAGGGCATGGAGGAACGGGTACTTAGCTGATGGCGTGAGAGCAGGAGGCAGTTGAAGCAGCATGGGCAGCAGGCATGGCATGGCGCCTCAGACGACCAGCAGCGCTGCTCTTGAGCTCCTGCGAGGGGGGCCTGGAAGGGGGGGAGTGGGAAGGGAGGGGAGGGGAATGGAGGTGTGGGGAGGGGAGGGGAGGAAGAGGCAGTGAGTGGGAGGGAGTCACCATCACGGAAGGGCAATGCGTGGTGAATTATAGAAGAGAAAAGGGAGGGCCACTGATGCAAGCACACTCACAAGCCACAGACTACGGCTTTACAAAAGGGCTTTACCTGGAAAAAAGGCTTTACCTGAGGGAGGGCTTTACCAGTAATGGGGGGGTCTGTGGGCTGTTTCGTGTGCTGCCACCAGTGGTTCCGTTTTGAGAGAAACGGAAATTACAGAAAGGCGAAGCGAGAATGGGTGTGGAGGAGCGAGCACTTAGCTGGTTATGTGGTTGTGTGCAGAGGGCAGGTGAAGCATGTGCCGGCACCACCAGGTGTTTTCTGCTGCTACCCTGCTACGGCCTTCAATGAACTGGGAGGGAGGGAGCAAGGCAGGGGTAGGCAGGGGATCAAGGGACAGCAGTGAGAATGGGGAGAAGAGTAGGCAGAAGCTGCAAGGAAGCAAGGGAGCAGAAACGAGAAGTGAGCATGGGGAGAAGAACAGGCAGCAGCATGAGTGCATGAGGGAAAAGAGGCTCACCTTGTTCCAGACGACCCCATCCCGATACTCTCCCATCCCATCCCAGCCGAGTGGAGTGCTGCCCCCCTCCCCTCCCACCACTGCCACCTGCACGGCCACAAGGGGAGGGGTGCGGGGGAGTGGCGGTGTTGACCCCTACGCCCCTCCCCTCCACCTGCAAGGAGAACTGAAGACAAGTGAGTAAGCGGCTAGGGTAACAATGTGGAGGGTGTGCATGGGTGGGGTGGGGTGGGATGGCAGGTAACAGCAGGAAAGGGGACCACTGGTGCAGCTTCAGCTACAAGCCACAGACTCAAAGGGAGGCTTAACCTGAGAGGATACCTGTACCTGGGGTGGTTTACCAAAAAAAAGGGGTCCGTGGCTTGAAGCTGTAGCACGACCAGAGGCTCAGGTTTGAAGGGAGGTTCAGGTCTCTTGGGTGTGACAACGTGAATAGAGAGACAGGGCGGGGTACTTAGCTGTAGGTGGGTTGGGTGGAGAGCAGATGCTGCCTGTGTACTCCATGTGAGTGACCTGCTGGGACGAGAGGGGGCAGATCGGGGCAAAGAGAGGAAGGGAGGAGGGGGGGAGGAAAACGGGGGAGTGAAGGGAGGGCAGAGGAGTGGAGAGAGCAGTTAGGAAAGAAGCAAAGAGTGATGTGAGAGCGAAGAGTGCAGCAAGTGTAAGCATGATGCGTGCATGAATGGACTGCTGCAGTGGCACACCCAAGAGACCTCGTACCGGCTGAACCAAACTAAAACAAATACCTGAGGCTGTACCAAGAAAAAATATACCTACTACCTTGGGGGAGGGAGGTCTAATGGGTGTGACAAAGAGCAGTGAAAAAGGGAGTGTAATGCATGGTGCAAGCATGACAAGCAAAGCAACACAGTGCGAGGGTTGGGAGAAGAAAGGAAGGGCGGGGTACTTAGCTGTGGGTGGGTTGGGTGGAGAGCAGCTGCTGCCTGTGCACTCCATGTCCCCCGCCACTGCCACTCCCGTGTGAGCGACCTGCTGGGACGAGAGGGGGCAGGTTGGGAAAGAGAGGGGAGGGAGGGAGGGGGAGAAAACGGGGAAGTGAAGGGGGCGCAGAGGAGTGGGGAGAGCAGTGAGGAACAAAGGCAAGACAACCGAAAGTGAAGAGTGCAGCAAGCGCAAGCATGATGCGTGCATGAATGGACTGCTGCAGTGGCACACCCAAGAGACCTCGTACCAGCTGAACCAAACTAAAACAAATACCTGAGGCTGTACCAAGAAAAAATATACCTACTACCTTGGGGGAGGGAGGTCTAATGGGTGTGACAAAGAGCAGTGAAAATGGGAGTGTAATGCATGGTGCAAGCATGACAAGCAAAGCAACACAGTGAGAGGGTTGGGAGAGGAAAGGAAGGGCGGGGTACTTAGCTGTGGGTGGGTTGGGTGGAGAGCAGCTGCTGCCTGTGCACTCCATGTCCCCCGCCACTGCCACTCCCGTGTGAGCGACCTGCTGGGACGAGAAGGGGGAAGGTCCGGAGAGAGAGAGGAAGGGAGGAGGGGGGGAGAAAACGGGGAAGTGAAGGGGGCGCAGAGGAGTGGGGAGAGGAATGAGGAACAAAGCCAAGACAAGTGAAAATGAAGAGTGCAGCAATCGCAAGCATGATGCGTGCATGAATGGACTGCTGCAGTGGCACACCCAAGAGACCTCGTACCGGCTGAACCAAACTAAAACAAATACCTGAGGCTGTACCAAGAAAGAATATACCTACCACCTTGGGGGAGGGAGGTCTAATGGGTGTGACAAAGAGCAGTGAAAAAGTGAGTGTAATGCATGGTGCAAGCATGACAAGCAAAGCAACACAGTGCGAGCGGTGAGAGAAGAGAGGAAGGGCGGGGTACTTAGCTGTGGGTGGGTTGGGTGGAGAGCAGGTGTTGTCTGCTGCCGCCAGTGGCTTGAGGCATGAGGAGAACGCTGATGCTGCCCCACGTCCGTCCGCCTGCCACTGCTGCTCGCGATGAGGCCTGGAAGCGAGGGAGGGGACGGAGGGGAGGAAAGGGAGGGGAGGGGAGGGGAGGGGAGGGGAGGGGAGGGGAGGGGAGGGGAGGGGTGCACAAGGAGAGGCAGTGAGTGGGATGGGATGGAGGCACAGTGCGAAAGAGAATGGATGCACGCGTGGTGAAATTGAAGAAGAGCGAAAGGAGGGCCACTGGAGGACGCACACTAACAAGCCACAGACTACGGTCTTTACCAAAGGAATCACCTGGAAAAGGCTTTACCTGGGGGAGGGCTTTACCAGTAATGGGGAGGGTCTGTGGGCTGTTTCGTGTGCTGCCACCAGTGGCCTCGTTTTGGGAGAAACCGGAATGCCAAGAAAACGAACCGAGGGCTAACATAGGATGTGAGCACTTAGCTGATGATTGGTCGTCGCTGCAGGCAACAGTTGAAGCCTGGGAGGCATGTACGTTGTCAAACGCACGCAAGCTGCTTCGCGCTCCTCATGGACTCCACCACTCCGCGTTTCTGCCATCACGTGCTCGTCTCAGCATGTTCTGCCGGACCTGAAACGTCAACAGCATACACGCGCCGGATCTGTGAGATTCGAATACCTGAAACGTGTTTTATGTATTATAAGCGCGCGATCAAACGGAAAGGCGAATGTGAGTTCTCGATTGTACCTTGAACCGAGCGCGGAATCGCGAGCTCGCAGTGGCTGGTGCGCTTGAACCCGTCGCGAATGCAGCGGACGATGCAGATTAGTCGGCTGTGACGGAAGTCGACGTCGGATGGCGGACGCTGACAGGTTTTCGGATGCTCAACTGCCTGTCAACAGATTGAAATAACGTCGAATCAGAAATTGATCGAAATATGTACAAAAAGGTGGCTAAAACATTAAAGAGCTTACCTTTTCCGCGAGAGCACGTTATGGTACTGTGGAGTTTCGGCGTTTCAACGAAGATGCTATTTGAGGTTGGAAGTTGGCCAGCTACAGTCGAGATTGATAGAGACCTGACGATGCTCCATTGCCTGCGGAAGAAGAATACGCGCGTCAAAAACTCGCTAAACGACGACAAATAGACAGAAACGGCGAGCTGAAATGAAGCAGAATAAGATATTACCTGTGTCAGAGCACATCGAAACTCCGCGAAACGAGCATCGAGTCTACGAATCGATCCTCCTGATGCGCGTGAGGCTTGTCGCTAATCGCGTGTGTGAACGAGCTGACACAGTTGCTCGGTCCAAAAGGCAATGTGCTTCATCTACGACTACGTTCGTTCATCTACGGCTACGGCAATGTTCGAATGAATGTGCGAATGTCTAGACTGACTGGTCAAAATGTCGCTCTGTGAAACCCCCTGCTCGAAATGTCGTCTCGAAAAAATCCTGGTTGGATTGTCGTTTCACGAATGCCTGACGAGATTGAAAATTCACAGCCAACCCCAAGTGAGTGAGGCGGACTGGGGGTGTGTGGGACTCGATTCGCGTGGTTGGCTGGAAGGCTACCGAAAGAAGACAAAAAAATGAGCGGTCCTCCTTGTTTTAGGCCGCGCGGCTCCGACAGGGTTCGGACATTGGGGTTTGGTTTCTGGAGGGATGGCCGTTGGCAGCACAATGAGGGACCGAGCGAGCTACAATCGTCGGATGGTTTTTCTTACAAAATAGATCTAGGGATCAGATTGATCGAGTGGACGTTGTAGACTGGCGGGAACGGCCAACCGACAATTCGAATCGAGGCACGGCGGTTCGTGTGAGTTTCATTGTCAGTCAGCGACCCAATGGAGGATAAGCTACCGTCGCCGTTGGAAGGAAATTGTGTATGATGGAGTTGGGGTTGGATAGATGTTGCTGCTCGCTCTGAGTATCTTGGGGAGAACTTGGCTTCTGTCAGATTCAAGCGAAGAGACACCTGTGACGGTTCAGCGAAATGATTGACGAAACTGTTGGTGTGGTACACAGACGTACTGTCGTTGGCGAAATGTTTGTTACACGGGCCTGCTGAAGACAGATGGGGGGGTTCACATTTGTGGCTGACGTGGGCATTGACAGCAAATGAGAGAATCGTGGCCCCATCGACCAATTGCTGGCAAGAAGCTATGCTTCAGGGGTCGGTTTGGTTTGGTTCGGTGTGAATATGTTCCGGTTTGGCCTGAATGGGGAGAAACTGTACCGCCCGCGCCATACGCGTTGTTGATTTGGGCCAGCATCACCGATCGGGGACCTTTGTAGAGCTAAGGACGCGTCCCCTCCCTAGATCGATCGCGAGATCGCTGCGGAAAACCGATCGGGCACACCGATCGCAGGATTGGGGCGGGATTGGTAGGAGGTGACAGTCGCGGATCGATCGCGAGCCCTGGGTGACAGGATCGAAAAATTAAGGGGGGAAAACTGTCGATCCTACAAAAGCCGAGATCGGTGTGGCCAGGAAGGCACATCGATCGTCATCAGGGGAGGTGATGTCCCACTGGGATAAATGGGCTTGTTTGTATGGCGGGTGAGTGCGCCCATAACCCCCCAGGCCGACGTGCCTGTAACCCTTCCCTAGAATCAATCGGGGATCACCAGTGGACCTCTGACAGGTGACAAGATCGTTGAGCGCCAAAATACTGTACATTCGCAAGCCTTCTCGAAATCTGGTTACCCTGTCAATTGCGACACTGTACCTGTCACTCGATCGATCGAGGGCATAAATCGATCGAGGGAGGGGACGCGTCACCCACGCACGCATATTTTGATCTCGTTGTGTGACAACACTTAAATAATGAGAAGTGTTACACTGCATTGGAACAAAGTCAATATGTTAAGCAACCTGACATTTAGAAATGTGAAAGGCTTGAATCTAGTTAGTGCGTTACCAATTGATGGGCCCTAGCAAACGTTGGATGTCGAGCATAACTATTCAGGGGTTCGACCATTAGGCTTCAATGACTTCTGGAAGGTTAACTACACGAGGCAGAAAAAAGCTTTCAGGTTGTAATGAACAACAATTATAATTGTATGGTGTAATACAAAGGTATGCCCACGCCGGCAAACTACGGCAGGAAAAGTAGCTCTAATATTGATCTAGTATGGTATATCCCAGTTTATGATCTTAAGAGAGCTTGCTACATGCCCTACACCTCCATCTTCACCAGCCTCTACAATCGTTTTCCTCTCCATGAAGCTTCTCAGGAGAAGCAATGCAATGCACCGCTCTTCTACACACTCACATTCCGTCTTCCATCATCCTCCACTTGCCTCCAGCGGTGCCAACCTGCAAATGGCACCATGCCATGGCAGACCATAACATGCCACACCATGACATGCCACACCATGACATGCCACATCATAACATGCCACATCATAACATGCCAAAAGGTGGCACACCACACAATGGCACACCACACAATGGCACCCAAGGCACACACTGAACAACAGCATGGCATACTAAGGCACACCACAGCATGGCATGCAAAACCATGCAAATGCAGATTATCGCATCCCACAGCATGGGACAACCCCAAACCATGCTATGGCATGAACACAATGACATGCAAAACCATGACATCCCACACAATGCTCTGCCAAAACCTCACATCAGACACCATGCAGACAGTATCATGCCACGCATTAACATGCCACACAGTATCATAACACACACCAACATACCACACAACATGCAGACAGTATCATACAGTATCAAACCATGAAGTTTTTAGTACCATAACATACAATATACAGCATCATAACACAACATTCTATGATACTACAGAATCATAACATACAGCCACATAACACATAGCACCATACCTTCCACTATCATACCATATAGTCTCACGCCATACAGTAACTTACAGTGTCATACCATCATAGAGCATCATTCCACATACCAAACATACAGTATCATACCTTCCAGTATTCGAACATAACAGTATCATACCATACAGTCTCGTACCATACACCAACATACCATAAAGTATCATACCATACACACCAGGATCATGACACACACCAACATACCACACAACGTGCTGACAGTATCACACAGCATCATACCAGACAGCAACATAACAAACAGTACTATACCATACAGCATCATACCTTCCCTCCCCTTCCCTCCCCTTCCCTCCCCTTCCCTCCCCTTCCCTCCCCTTCCCTCCCCTTCCCTCCCCTTCCCTCCCCTTCCCTCCCCTTCCCTCCCCTTCCCTCCCCTCCCCTCCCCTCCCCTCCCCTCCCCTCCCCTCCCCTCCCCTCCCCTCCCCTCCCCTCCCCTCCCCTCCCCTCCCCTCCCCTCCCCTCCCCTCCCCTCCCCTCCCCTCCCCTCCCCTCCCCTCCCCTCCCCTCCCCTCCCCTCCCCTCCCCTCCCTCCCCATCCCCTCCCTCCCCATCCCCTCCCTCCCCATCCCCTGCCTCCCCATCCCCTGCCTCCCCATCCCCTCCCTCCCCATCCCCTCCCTCCCCATCCCCTCCCTCCTTTTCCCCCCCTCCCCATCCCATCCCTCCCCATCCCATCCCTCCCCATCCCATCCCTCCCCATCCCATCCCTCCCCATCCCATCCCTCCCCATCCCATCCCTCCCCATCCCATCCCTTCCCATCCCATCCCTCCCCATCCCATCCCTCCCCATCCCATCCCTCCCCATCCCATCCCTCCCCATCCCATCCCTCCCCATCCCATCCCTCCCCATCCCATCCCTCCCCATCCCATCCCACCCCCCATCCCCTCCCCCCCATCCCCTCCCTCCCCATCCCATCCCTCCCCATCCCTCCCCATCCCATCCCTCCCCATCCCATCCCTCCCCTCCCCATCCCTCCCCTCCCCATCCCTCCCCATCCCATCCCTCCCCATCCCATCCCTCCCCATCCCATCCCTTCCCATCCCATCCCTCCCCATCCCTCCCCATCCCATCCCTCCCCATCCCATCCCTCCCCATCCCATCCCTCCCCATCCCTCCCCATCCCATACCTCCCCATCCCATCCCTCCCCATCCCATCCCTCCCCATCCCCTCCCTCCCCATCCCATCCCTCCCCATCCCCTCCCTCCCCATCCCATCCCTTCCCATCCCTTCACCCCATGCCTGCTTACCTCTACTTACCTGTATGTACCTACCAGAGCCGTGCAGCGCCATGATGCCTGAGGCTGCTGGGAAGGGGGAGGGGGGATTAAGAGAGAGGGGGGGAACTCCTCTGTGGTCCAGGCAGGGTGCTGTTGGGTGGGAGGGAGGAGGGAGAGAAGAGGAGGTGAGTGAGAGGGACGACTCCACACTCCGCCCTTGCTCCAGTGCTCCCACCCTCAGGCTGCGGGGGAGATGCGGAAAGAAAGAAAGGAGGGGGTCAGAATACCTGACCTGTAACCATACCTCACCTGTTACCACACCTTGCATACCATGACTCGACCTAGCCTAGTCTGTCCCCTAGCCCCCCAACCCCCGCTGCTGCTACCGCTGCTGCTGCTCCGCTTCTGCTGCTGCAACTGCTGCTGCCGGTCTGCTACTCAGCTGCATTCTTCGATAGTGATGCCATGTGACCTGGTGGCGGGCAGAAAGGAGGAGAGAGAGAGACAAAGAGTGAGGTGTGGCGTGACAAGAGTTGTGAAGTGTTTCGAAGTGCACATAGGATGAAGCAGGAACATGTCGAAACGACAAGCCAGAAGCGCTGATGCTAAGAATGAAGGGATACGCAGCAGAAAACGAACTTTGAGGGAGTTGGAGGGTAAGAAGGAAGTTGACATACCTTGAGAGGCCGAGCCCACCCCGATACTCTCCCTTGTGGCATCAAGTGCCATCTGCTGCAGTGCTGCCTCCCTCCCCTCCCCACGAGTCCCTGCACGGCCACAGGGGAGGGGCGTGGGGAAGCGTCGGTGTTGACCCCAGCGCCCCTCCCCTCCACCTGCAATGCACACAAGCAGAGATAGTCAGTGTGCAATCATAACACAAGGCTGACATGACAGCTGGAACTTCAAATGCAAGGAAGTGGAGGGAAGGGGCCACTGGTGGAGGGAAGAATCACAAGCCACAGACCATCAAGGGACACCTGAAAAGTGAACCTGAAAGTAGGGGGTAACCTGAGGGGTTGTAAGGGCTAGGGCAGGCTTAACCTGAGGGGCTTAGCAACAGAAAGGGAGGTGGTAGTCTGTGGCTTGCAAATCAAGGCTCAACCAGTGGCAGTTTTTCAAGGAAAAAACAAGGAAGCACATGCGAAAACGAATCAGCCAACACATGTGAGGAAAAAGCAGCAAGCAAGGGTGATTCCAGGGAGGAAAAGGCACTTAACTGGCAGCAGAAGATGTTGACTCATTCCCTTCCCTCCCCTGATCCTTGTGCGCTCCACCTCCCCTCCCTGCTGCTCCAGCTGCTTCCGCTGTTGACTTGCGAGTGACCTGGAAGGGGGCAGAACGGAAGGGACGGACAGGGGTCGATTGAGTGCAGGTCTTGGCGCAAGCAAGGGCGAAGCAGAAACTTGAGCAGCAGAGGAGGCACGGATGCTAAGAGTGAAGAGAAACGAGCAGCAGAAAACGAGCTTGAGGACAAGGAGAAAGACGATGTACCTTGAGAGGCCGAGCCCATCCCGATACTCTCTCTTGTGACAGTAGTTGCCATCTGCTGCAGTGCTGCCTCCCTCCCGTCCTCACGAGTCCCTGCATGGCCACAGGGGAGGAGCGTGGGGAAGCGTCGGTGTAGACCCCAACGCCCCTCCCCTCCACCTGCAATGCACACGCACGGCAGCGGTCAGTATGCATGGCATGGGTGCAAGCACAAGTCACAAACTAAAAACTGCCAGAATTGGAAGAGAAGGGAGGGCCACGGGTGAGGCAAGGCCGCACGCCACAGACACCAAGGGAACCTGCACCTGAGAGGGTTACCTGCACCTGAGAGGGTTACCTGCACCTGAGAGGGTTACCTGCACACCTGAGGGGATTACCTGCATACCTGAGTGGGTTACCTGAAGTGCGGGTGTCTGTGGCATGTGAACTTCACTCAACCAGTGGCATGATTTGAAAGGGAAGGGCGAAAGCACGACCAGAAATTGGAATTGCGGCAAGGTACGATGCGGCAGGCAACGGTGAGGTGAGGGCATGGAGGAGAGTTACTTAACTGATGGCGTGAGGTCGAGCTCAAGGCAGCTGCAGCACCACCAGCTTTCTCCCTCCTCCCAGCCCTCACGTGCGCGTCCCTGCATGGCCACAGGGGAGGGGCGTGAGGGAGCGTCGGTGTTGACCCCACACCCCTCCCCGCCACCTGCAATTGCACACACAGAGCTAGTGAGAGCACGGTGGTGGAAGCAAGGTGAACGGGTAATACTGAATTCAAATCCAGCGCAAGAGAAGGGAGGAGCCACTGGTGGAGGCACGGCCACAAGCTGCAGACCCAAGGGCACCTGAAAAAAAACCTGAGGGGTGTACCTGCACCTGAGAGGGTTACCTGCACCTGAGGGAATTACCTAAATCGTGGGGTCTGTAGCATGTGAGCGGTACTCAACCGCGTGGCGTTGTTTCAAGAAGACGGTGCAACAGCAGATGAAACAAACGAAACGATGCTGCAGGCAAGTGTGCGGGCACGGGTACTTAGCTGATCGTGTAGCGCAGGCGGAGGGGGTGCTTCAATGGAGAGTGGGCAGGGCGAGCGGGGCTTGAAGGGACGGACCTGCGAGGCAGAGAAGGGAGAGAGAGATAGAGAGAAAGTAAGAGGCAGGTGGGAGGGAGTGACTCTTTTGAACGAGAAAACTCTGGCAGCAGTGCGAGTGCAAAAAAGACGGTGCATGTGACGCCAACCACAACCCCACAAGAGCCGCTACCAACCTGAACCTGAACCTGCACCTGAACCTGAACCTGAGGGGGAGTGGGCTCAAGTGGAGTGTGGTGGCAGGGGCGATACTGCAACCTCGACTGTTGATGAGGCCGGCGCTGCTGCCCCGCTGCCCGCGCTCCTGCTGCCCGCCCTGGTGCTCCCCTCGCCTGCTGCTCGCCTGCTGCCCTCCCCCTGGCTTGTGAAGGCCTGGCAGGGAAGGGAGGACAGGGAGGAAGGCGCGGAAAGAAAGGCAGCCGAAAGTAAGAGGGGTTGCAATGGAGAAAAGTGTCAAACACACGTGCAACAGCAGAAACGACAGTGCATGTGACGCCAACCACAACCCCACAAGAGCCGCTACCAACCTGAACCTGCACCTGAACCTGAACCTGAACCTGAGGGGGAGTGGGCTCAAGTGGAGTGTGGTGGCAGGGGCGATACTGCAACCTCGACCGTTGATGAGGCCGGCGCTGCTGCCCCGCTGCCCGCGCTCCTGCTGCCCGCCCTGGTGCTCCCCTCGCCTGCTGCTCGCCTGCTGCCCTCCCATTGGCTTGTGCAGGCCTGATAGGGAAGGGAGGGCAGGGAGGAAAGGAAAGGCAGCCGAAAGTAAGAGGGGTTGCAATGGAGAAAAGTGTCAAACACACGTGCAACAGCAGAAACGACAGTGTATGTCCATCTTGAGAGAGGTAAGGAGCTCACCTTGAGAGGCCATGCCCATCCCAATACTCTCCCTTGCTGCAGTGGAACTGCCATGCTGCAGTGCTGCCTCCCTCCCGTCCCCACGAGTCCCTGCACGGCCACAGGGGAGGGGCGTGAGGGAGCGTCGGCGTAGACCCCACACCCCTCCCCGCCACCTGCAATGCGCACACACAGAGCTAGTGAGAGCACGGTGGTGGGAGCAAGTTGAAAGGGTAACCATGACTTCAAATCCAGCGCAAGAGAAGAGGGAGGAGCCACTGGTGGAGGCACGGCCACAAGCTGCAGACCCAAGGGCACCTGAAAAAAAACCTGAGGGGTGTACCTGCACCTGACAAGGTTACCTGCACCTGAGGGAACTACCTGAAGCAGAGAGGTCTGTAGCATGCGAGCAGTGCACAACCAGTGGCGAAGTTTCAAGAGGACGGTGCAACAGCAGATGATACGAAGGAAACGGTGTGACAGGCAAGGGTGAGGGCATGGAGGAACGGGTACTTAGCTGATGGCGTGAGAGCAGGAGGCAGTTGAAGCAGCATGGGCAGCAGGCATGGCATGGCGCCTCAGACGACCAGCAGCGCTGCTCTTGAGCTCCTGCGAGGGGGTGTTGAAACGGGGGGAATGGGAAGGGAGGGGAGGGGAATAGACGGGTGGGGAGGGGAGGGGAGGGGAGGGGAGGGGAGGGGAGGGGAGGGGAGGGAGAGGCAGTGAGTGGGAGGGAGTCACTATCATGGAAGGGAACGCATGCATGAATAGAAGAAAAGCGAAACGAGGGTCACTGGTGGACACACACTCACAAGCCACAGACTACGGTCTTTACCAGAGGGCTTTACCTGGAAAAGGCTTTACCTGGGGGAGGCCTTTACCAGTAATGGGGAGGGTCTGTGGGCTATTTCGTGTGCTGCCACCAGTGGCCCCGTTTTGGGAGAAACCGGAATGCCAAGAAAACGAACCGAGGGCTGACATGGGATGTGAGCACTTAGCTGATGATTGGACGTCGCTGCAGGCAACAGGTGAAGCCTGGGAGGCATGTACGTTGTCAAACGCACGCATGCTGCTCCGCGCTCCTGGTGGACTCCACCACTCCGCGTTTCTGCCATCACGTGCTCGTCTCAGCATGGCTGATGTGCTGCCAGACCTGAACAGTCAACAGCGTAGACATCTGTGAGATTCGAACACTGGAAACGTGTTTATATATATTATGAAATCGAAGGGACGGAAAGCGATTATGAGTACTAGATTGTACCTTGAACCGCGAGCGGAATCGCGAGCTCGCAGTGGCTGGTGCGCTTGAACCCGTCGCGAATGCCGCGGACGACGCGGATTAGTCAGCTGTGGCGGAAGTCGACGTTGGATGGCGGACGCTGACAGGTTTTCGGATGCTCAACTGCCTGTCAACAGATTGAAATAACGTCGAATCAGAAATTGATCGAAATATGTACCAAAAGGTGGCTAAAACACTAAAGAGCTTACCTTTTCCGCGAGAGCACGTTCTGGTACTGTGGAGTTTCGGCGTTTCAACGAAGATGCTATTTGAGGTTGGAAGTTGGCCAGCTACAGTCGAGATTGATAGAGACCTGACGATGCTCCATTGCCTGCGGAAGAAGAATACGCGCGTCAGAAACTCGCTAAACGACGACAAATAGACAGAAACGGCGAGCTGAAATGAAGCAGAAAAAGAAATTACCTGCGTCAGAGCAGATCGAAGCTCCGCGAAACTACCAGCGAGTCTACGAATCGATCCTCCTGATGCGCGTGAGGCTTGTCGCTAATCGCGTGTGTGAACGAGCTGACACAGTTGCTCGGTCCAAATGGCAATGTTCTTCATCTACGACAACGTTCGTTCACCTACGACTACGGCAATGGTCAAATGAATGTGCGAATGTCTAGACTGACTGGTCAAAATGTCGCTCTGTGAAACCCCTGGTCGAATGTCGTCTCGAAAAATCCCTGGCTGGATCGTCGGTTCACGAATGCGTGGCAAGATTGAAAATCCACAGCCAACCCCAAGTGAGTGAGGCGGACTGGGGGTGTGTGGGACTCCATTCTCGTGGTTGGCTGGAAGGCTACCGAAAGAAGACAAAAAATGAGCGGTCCTCCTCGTTTTAGGCCGCGCGGTTCCGATAGGATTCGGATATTGGGTTTGGCTTCTGGAGGGATGGCCGTTGGCAGCACAATGATCGACCGAGCGAGCTACAATCGTCGGATAATTTTCTTACGAAAAAGATCTAGGGATCAGATTGATCGAGTGGACGTTGTAGACTGGCGGGAACGGCCAACCGACAATTCGAATCGAGGCACGGCGGTTCGTGTGAGTATCATTGTCAGTCAGCGACCCAATGGAGGATAAGCTACCGTCGCTGTTGGGAGGAAATCGGGTATGATGGTGTTTGGGGTTGGATAGATCTTGCTGCTCGCTCTCTGAGTATCTTGGGGAGAACTTGGCTTCTGTCAGATTCAAGCGAAGAGATGTCCGTGACAGTTTTGCGAAATGATTGACGACATGACTGGTGTGGTACACAGACGTGGTTTCGTTGGCGAATATGTTTGTTACATGGGCCTGCTGCACGCAGAAAGGAGAGTCCACGTTTTCTGGCCGACTGGGGTATCTATCGACAGCGAATGGCATTTTGAGAGAATCGTGTGACGTGGATTCCTGGACCAATCGCTGTCTGGTTCGGCGTGAAAATGTTCTGGTTTGGCCCACTTTGCTCTGGTTTGAGTAGAGTGACGGGAAATGGTATGGTCAGAGCCAATCTGGCCTGGTTTGGCTCGGTCTGGCATGTTTCCAAGGAGAACCTCGGGTTCACCTCCTTTGGTACTCCCATTTTGGGGCAGTTTCACAACCAGCTTTTCGAGGGTGCTGCCCGCACCAGCTGGTGGTGGTGGCTCCTTGTCTCCTTGCCCTTGTCCTGCCAACAACTTCCAGGTCAGGTCGCCCCGCGTGGTGGCACAGTACAGAGCCAAGCCAAGCAAGAAAGCCTTCCCCTGCAGCCACCATTCCCCTCCTCTCTGCTCGAGCAACAGCAAGCCAGCATTGGAGAGAGTGCAATTTACACGTCAGACATGGACGACCTCCACATCCTTTTCTCCTATCCATGCCTCCTCCGAATTCCGTGTGTTCACCTCGCTCGTCTCCTTCGAACTGTCACACTTTCATCCGCCAGCCCGCGTCTTTCTCGTTGTAAGCGATTAGAGCGGAAAGAAAGCTGGAACCAAAAAGAGGGTCTTTATGGGCTATACAACGGGTGCGCCACGCCAGTCTTCCACGCAAGCGCGCGGAACATCTGGTACGCGCCGCGAGCGCGCCAGAACGGGCAAGGAGTGCGCTGAATCTCCCGTGGGGCGCCGCGATGTCGTGTCAGCTGACAGCTACTCGGAGGATGAGCACAGCCGAACGAGTAGAGCTCCCGGTAGAGGTGGCGGGGGAGCCGGCGGCAGAGGCGCTAGCAGTAGCGGCAACGGTCGGGAGAAGAGAGCAGCGGGTAGTGGAAGGGACGGTGTGGACAGAGCGGACCGCCGTGACCGACGGCCAAGTGCGAAGTGCTTGGAGGAAGATAGCACTGAGTACGAGAGTAAGGACGAGCCTACTGATAGCTGTACCGACGACGACTTTAGCGAGAACGAAGAGGCCAGTGAGGGTAGCGACGTTGACGACAGCGACGTTGACGGCAGCGACGTTGACGGCAGCGACGTTGACGGCAGCGACGATGACGGCAGCAGCAATCGCTCGTCGCCTCGAAGCAGCGATAGACGCCACACGGGGCGCGACTCGAACGGCAGCTCACGCCGTCGCTCAGACTCGCGGTCGCCGCGTTCCCCCGAGTCAACGCGGTCGCCGCGCTCTCCCGAGTCTACGCGGTCGCCGTGTTCGCCGGAGTCAAGGCGGTCGTTGAGTTCCCCGGAGTCAACGCAGTCTCCGCGAGACGCAAAATCGTGGAGCGGTTCCGACGATAACGCGTCCAGGTCGAGCCGGTCCAGCCGGTCGAGTCGGTCGAGTCGGTCGCCGGAGTCGTGCAGGAATCAGTCGCGAAACCGGTCGTCGCAGAACAGGCCGGCGAGGAAGGGGGAAGCGAGCAGGAGCGGCGACGGCGCGAGGCGGCAGCAGCGAAATACTCCGAGTCGCGGCGGGTACGAACGAGAAAGGGAACGGGAGAGGGATCATAGTTCACGCCGTGACGAAGGAGCGAGGGAACGACTTAGTCCGCTGAAACAGCCGGCGACGCAGCAGCAGCCGTCGCACGCAGCTTCCCACCCCGAAAGGCATCACTCGCACCAGCAGAAGCAGTATGAGGAGGCGCCGCAGCAGCAGCAGCACGTGCGCGTTCCGCCGAATAATTACCGCCGCTCTCAGTCCGCCGGCCGGTCCGAGCATCGAGATTACCGAGAACCCAACCGAAACGCGGAGCCTAGTCACGAGTACGCAGATACGTATGTGACCCGCAGCAGGACACGGGCGTCCGCTGCGTCAGTGGACTATTCGCAGAGAGCGCCAGCGGGACATTACGCCGCGGAGCACGAGCACGAGCATCAGCACCAGCATCACCACCGCCAACTGCGCATCAGCGCACCCCCGCCTCCGCAGCATAAGCGCTACGCTTCCGCCGCCGCCGTCCCCGCGAAGAATCGATCCGTTAGTCTTTCCGCGGCGTCGTTAGACCAGGCAGCCGCCGCGATCGCCGGCGTCTCTGGCGGCGACGAGCCCGCGGAACTAATGCATGGCAGCAACGCCGCGTACGCCGGTACTGGCGGCGGGAATTGCGGGGCGCGGTTGCCCGCGGGGAACGCTGCGGGTGGGCGGGTGCCTTCCGCGCAGGCGCGGTCAATGCGCAAGTGCATCAGCGGGGATCGCGCTACTATGGGGAGCGGTTCGATGGATCTAGACAGGTGCAAGCAGGGAGGCCTGGGGATCGGTCCTCGTGGTGCTGCTGGTGTTGCAGGGGGGTGTAACGCGCCGCGGCCTAGTGGTAACCAGCCTGGTAACCAGCAGTGCCTACAGCCTGTGAGGCAGAACGTTCGTCCCTCCGCGATTGCACGAAGCATGAGTGTTCCAGATGACGAACTAGAACGAACTCCATTAGGTGGTTACCAGCAGCAGCATGGTCCCAGCCACGGGCAGGGGTATATTCACGGGCAGATGAACGGGCAGCCGGATTACGCCTATCGCCAACCCGGACCTGGGAAACTTCAGATGAAAGCCCTCCGCCGCGCACAGTCCGGTCGTCTCAATCCCAGTAACGGATCTGCCAATAACGGATCGCCTTCTACCAGTAGCAGCAGCCGAACCGCAATGCCACGGTCCATGTCAGCTAAAGCCCCCTCACCCACACCACCCTTCCTCCCAAACGGGTTAATTGACTTATACCCTGTAGAGCCTCTCTCACCCACAGAAATCCAGACTCCTGTAGGCGTTCCCCCTGCTAGAAGAGACTTTCCCTCCCTGCCCATGCTCGATATCCCCTGGTGCTCTGCTGATAGCCCCCGCTCCCCCCCCAAACCCATCAACGTCGGCCCGCCTCTCCGAAGCTGCAGCTTAGGCCCGGCAGTGCAGCAGGTTTGGGCTGGGGGGCGGATTGGGGTGAAGGCAGGGCAGGGTATGGGGGCTGGTGGGGATGGTGGTGGGGGGAGGGGAGGGGGAGTGGTTGAGAGGAGTATGAGTGAGGAGAGGCGGGTGAAGGCGCAGGCTGCCAGGAATGCGGTGCGTGTGGTGGAGCTGGGTGGGCCTGCAGAGGGGTCACCAGTGCCACATGCTGTGGCGGTGGCAGCAGCAGGAGCAGTAGCAGCAGGGGCAGGTAGGGCAGGTGGGGAGATGGGAGCAGTGGCAGTGGCAGGGCATGGAAAGAAGGGCCACTTGAGAGGATTCTTTGCAAGCTGGGGCGGGCACTAGGCAGGCAGTAGTGTGCAGGCACTTTGTTCATCGGGCACACAGCACTGTGCGCCTGGTACTTCATGCACAGCACCTTGGGTGTATTGCATTGGATGGATTGCATTGGGTGGATTGCATTGGGCACATACGAGATCTCCCATTTGATTTCTTGTGGTAGGTACTAGGATCAGGACCTGGCGTAGAGGACTCGCATCGCATGCTTTATGATAGATATGCTACCGTATGTTGATTATTATGGTCATATTTTATTAATTTGATTTATCTTTCTAACATTGCTGGGTGGGTATGCATGCAGGTCACATGGGCTTTGTCCATTCAACAGAATAGCTACCGTATGGTACACCTGGTTACATCCCCTTTACTTGCCGACATACACCCTTTGAGCTGCCCTTGCAGGCGGCACAGGTGACTTCGCAGCACCGGTCTTCCCCACTGCCGCCTTCAGTTTCTTTCCGCTCTTGCTGCGCTGCAGGCCTGTCCTAGATGCACCTGCCTCCGCCCCTGCTGCTGCTGCTGCTGCTGCTGTTACTCCTGGCAAGTGCTGCTGCAGCGACAGTACTGTTACTTCTGGCAAGTGCGGCTGCAGCCCCTCCTCTCCCAGTCCCTTCTCCAACACCAGCACCGCCAGCAGCACCACCACCGCCACCGCTCTTCCCCGTCTTCTCCTGTGCACCCACTGCCGAGGCTGTTCGCATGAGCTTGGAGGAGGTGCGTGCGAGAGAAGCAGACCGATTGAACGCAGGAGTGCTGCTGTTGTTGCCGGCAGGAGTGGTGGCGGTGCTGCTTGTTGCAGCGTTGTTGCAGCTGGATCGGGCGGCCTTATTCGGACTGTCCTTCACCAGCAGCTGCTGCAGCTTCTGCTGCTGCTGTTGCTGCTGCTGCCGTTTCCTCAGCTGCTCTGCCTGCAGTAACCTCCCCGTGGTGTAGCCCACCCCACCACCACCTTCCCCTCCCCCAACCTTCCCTCTGCCACCCCCACCCTCAGCAGTCCCACTGCCACCCCCCTTCTCACCCTTGGGTGTCTTTACTGGGACTCTTGGTAGGGTGGAGGCAGAGAGAAGGTCATTCATACGCCGAGAGGGTGGGGAGAGGGACGACGCCAGGCGAGCACGAGAGGGGGACTTGCTCAGTGCAGCCTTGTTCCCTATCTCTGCACCACCACCCGCAGTCACCCTGTTACTGCCACCAGCAGCAGCACCACCACCACCAGCACCACCAGCAGCAGCAGCACCACTAGCGCCTGTCAGATGAGCGCTCACCTTCTTGCCAGTGCCACCTGCGGTTTTGGTGCTGCTCGTGTTCCTACCGCCACCTCTACCCCCATTCCCAGGCAACTCCACTTGCAGTCCCCGCATGGCGTGGCCCCCACCCCTGGCTGCTGCAGGCACTGCCTGCGTTGCTGCCCCTGTGCTCACTGAACGAGCAAAGGCACCCGTGGGCGAGTTACCAGGCAACTCCACCTGCAAACCCCGCACAGCCTGACTCCCACCTCTGCCTGCTGCAGGCATCGCTTGCGTTGCTGCCCCCATGGTGGCAGAGCGAGCAAAGGCACCCGTGGGAGAGAGGCCATGCACTTGCTTGCCGTGGGATGCACCGCCCTGCACTGCCCCCGCTGCAATAGCAGCAGCTGAAAACGGAGAAACAGCAGCAGCAGCAGCAGCAGCAGTGGTGGAATATGGAGAGGTGGCAGTAGCAGCAGCAGAGTAGGAAGAGGCAGCAGGCTGCATGGAGGTGGTGCGGGACAGACGAGCTGCTGCTGCCGTGCTTGTAGCAAGTGCGAACGCACCGGTTGGGGAGTTGCTGGAATGGTACTGGGCTTGTGGTGCAACTGCATTCAGTGCCCCAGCAGCAGCAGAAGCAGGACCAGAGGATGCAGCAGGTTGCATGGAGGTGGTGCGGGCTAGTCGAGCTGCTGCTGTTGCAGTGCTCGTAGCATGTGTGAACGCACCAGTTGGAGAGTTTTGGGGAATGTACTGGGCTTGTGGAATGGCATTCAGTGCCCCCGCAGAAACAGCAGGGGAGGCAGCAGGCTGCATTGAAGTGGTGCGGGCCAGTCGAGCTGCTGCTGCTGCCCCCTTGCTTGCAAACGCACCGGTTGGGGAGTTGTGGGGTAAATGCTGGGCTAGTGGCGGAGCGCCATTCAGTGCCCCAGCAGCAGCAGCAGCAGCAGCAGCCGGAGCAGCCTCCGGAGGAGGCAGCAGGCTGCATGGAGAGTGCTCGGGCAGGCTGCATGGAGAGTGCTCGGGCCAGTCGAGATTGTGGGGATGGCGAAACTTGTGCTGCCTGCTTCTGCTGCTGCTGAATCTCTACCTGCTGCTGTTGCTGCTGCCACTGCTGCTGCTGCTGCTGTTGCTGCTGCTGCTTTTCTTGCTGCCAGTTGTGCTGCAACCAAGCCTGCTGCCCCATCTGCCCTACGTGTCCCATTTCATGCCCCTCGTGCAACGAAGGCAGGGCGTGTGGAGAGAGGGACGATACAGGAACATTGTGACGGTTCGAGTGCCCTTGAAAAGTGCTAGGACTATTCCTGTGGGGACTGACGTTTGTGTGGGGGCTGTGGTTGGTGTGAGGGCTGTGGTTGGTGAGGGGGGTGACGCTGATGTGCGAATTGAAGTTGCTGGGGGGGCTATTCATGTGGTGCGGGCTGCTGAAAGCATGTGGACTGGCGTTGCTCTGTGGACTGATGTTGCTGTGAGGGCTAATGCGCTTGTGAGGGCTGTGGCCGTGAGGGCTGAGACTGGCATGGGAGAGCAATGCAGCACCGTCATACTGCCCCACTCCCACGCCCTGTGCCGGGTCGTTGAAACCCACTCCCACCGCCTCGCCCTGCTGCCTGCCTGCTCCTCCCAGCGGGCTCAGCCCCACATGTCTCATGCTGCTCGTCACACCGCTTACCCCACCTCCATGCATCGCCATGCCCATGCCTGCAGCATGCGACGCCTCCCCAGCGCTGCTACCCCTGCTGCTGCTGAGCGTGTGCGCGGATAGCTCCCCTCCGGACTCGCACTCGCTCCCCTGTGCGCGCTGCACATGCACATAGATGTCACATGCACCGCCACCAGCACCAGCACCAGCATTATCAAAGCCACAACCAAAACCAGCGCCATCGCCATCAAATGCCGGGTGCGATTCGGGACTGCCACATGCATCGTGCCCCTCCTGCATGCCTCTCCCCCCACTGTCGCCCCCGTCAGCGCCCTCAGCAGCGCATTCCGCCAGATACCGAGCCACTGCTGCTGCTCCGCCCGGCACGCCCCCCTCGCTGCCCTGCGCCTCGCTAATAGCATCCTCGCTAGTGAAGCCGAAGTCGTCACCGCTGACGTCATCGGCGAGGTAGGATGAGTCAGCATCGACCTCCACGTCCAATGAGAGGCGCACCCGCTGCCGGAAGCCCTGCAGGGCGGCATGTGGCAGGGTGGCATGCGGCAGGGCGGCAGCATGAGGGAGGGTAGGATGAGACGGGCTAGGATGGGACAAGCTAGGTTTGGCCAGGCCGCCATGCCGCGCCACTCTGTGGCTGCCCTCTGCTGCCGCCGTGCCTTCTCTGCCCGCTGCTGCCTCGTCCAATGCTGACGTGTCACTGGCGTGTGCTGACGTGGCTTCGTACAGATCCTCAGAGCCAGGGTACTCCTCGGCAGCGCGCTCTTCCACGTGGCACAGCTGCTGATAGAGCGTGCTCAAGCAGGGGGCATCCTCCGCACACGGCGGCTCTAAGGTGCGTGGAGGCGAAGTCACGAACGCACTCCCATCCCCTGCACTCCCTGCTTCCCGCCCTCCTTCCTGCTCCTTCTCCCTCTCACCCTGACCTCTCTCCTCCTCGCTCCCCTCACCCACCTCCTCCCACAGCCTTCCCTCCTCCACCTCCCACGCGCCCTGCTGCAGGTGCATTTCCTCTCCCCACCCCCCATACACGTCCCCATCTCCGCCCACCCCTTCCCCTCCCTCCCCTCCCTCTCCGCGCTCTTCCGCATCCCCCTCATCTAATTCCCGCATGTCGCCCGCGCCACCGCTCCAGTCGTCCCCCCACGCCTGTTCCTCCCCCTCCTCCGCGTCACTATCCCCGCACTCGCCGTACAAATCCTCCCCCTCGCACTCCTCCTCCCCGCTTACTCCCTCCCCCGCCGCACTCCCCTCGCGCCCACCCAGGTCCCCCTCTTCCCGCTCCGTCGCGCTCAATTCCCCCTCCCCGTCGCTACCGTCACCGCCATACATATCCTCGTTATTATCCGCTTCGTCATCCTCGTTCGCGTCCTCCGCGCCCTCCTCCTCGTAACCGTACAGGTCCCCCTCGCCTTCCGCCATTCCGCCACTCTCACTCCCCTCCTCCCCGACGCCGTAACCGCCGCCTCTAACATTCTCCTCTTCCTCCGCCGATAGTCCCGGCCCGTCTGCTTTCCAATCCCCCGCTCCCACGTAATGGGGAGAATCTTCATCCCCGATAAAGCATTCCTCGCTGTCGCCACGTCTACCGTAAGCATTATCAGTAGCGGCCGATGCATCCACGCCGTACAGGTCTGATTCGCCCTCCTCTCGCTCCGCCGCATTCTCCGACGCGCTCGGCGGAGAATTACGGCGAGAGCGCGGAGAAGCGGCAGCGGGAACGGACGCCACGACCTTGCGCGCCACCCGCGCTAGCTCTTCCCGCGCGCCACCCGCGCGCGCCACCCGCGTAAGGTCTTCCCCCGCACCGGCAACACCCCCGACACGCCAGAAATCTTCCCATACGTTGGTTTCGGAATCAATGCGCGGGGACATGGGCGACAGCGTATCGCCGTTGTCCGCGTGGCAGCTCTGCTTCGCAGATCCCAGCGACTTCCCTCGCCGCAGCGGCGCAGCGCTCGCAGGACATTCCGCATGGCCGACCGCTTCCAGTGGAAGTTCCTCGTCGAAGCGATTCGAGTCGGTCCAGTTTGCCTCGTCGGCAAATTCTACTAGGTCGGAAAATTCGTTGGGTTCTGCGAAAAGATTGGGGTGTGCGCCGGATCGCAAATTAGAAACGACTCTTCGCGCGATCTCCGCTCGGGCCTCAGCCGCGTTGCGAATGCCGCTCATTGGATCACCGAACGTGCCGCTAAGGACCTCCATGTGAGAAAAGTCAAGAGACGGGCTCAAGACACAACCAGCGCGAAGGATATCCTCCCAAGAAACTAGCTCTCAGGGAAAACCCCAGCCGTTCCCGTTCCGTTAGGCTATCGAACAGAGAAAACGCCCCTTCAAACGCCCCTTCAATCTGACGGTCGTCTCGTCACAACAAATTGAGCAGGGAAAACCAAGGTGGTACGGTACGGTACGGCAAAGGGCCGATGTAGCCAGTACACCTGGCCCTGGAAAGGGCATTCGTGCTCTTGACTTGCAATCTGTACGGCAGGGATTGGAGGAAAATGCACTTGACAGCTCATTTCACCGTACGGCTCTGTGATTGGTGGCTGAGGCCAACCAACTCAGCACTTCAAAATTTGAGGAACGGTGACCTGAACCTGCTCGAGACGACGATTCGCCTTGGTTTTCGCGCAGCTGAATGTCCGCACGTGATTTGTCCGGACGTGAAACCTTTGGCCCACTGGAACTGCAACCAGGGAGGATCCATTTGACACGCCAGGTCACACAGAACGATAATGTAACGACAGTCTCCAGGTGGCCGCCAGCTGTTGTTCGCACAACGACAAGTTGGTCCCGAAACCCATCCATCCCCGCTAGATGTCCGACCAATCCTTCTATACTAGTTATTAATTTCACAACTCTCATTATTCTGTGGGTTATTAATTAAGGAACCCTATCTGCAGCAGTTTCCATCCAACAACTAAACTCATGAGAGCTGTTATGTAAATGATATGCAACTGATTGCACAGGGGACTTAATGGCTTACAGATGTGAGCAGTCAGGAGTAACTTCAGCTCGCGAGTGCTGGTTGTAAAGCCTTCAGTGATGGTGAGCTGAGTGAGGTATCAACGATGCAGCATGGTAGCTCGATCGAACTTAATGCAGGGAGAGAGGCAACGCCAGGAGGAGCACCAATTACTTGAAGCCTCAAAATGTGATACACGAATGCTGGAATGCCTCCCATAGGGCCGGAAGGATAGAGCCTCAGATGCAGAGGCGGCTGCAGCCGACGCTTACATAAGAGATGATCCACCACAGCTGATGCCTCCACCCACCTGCTGCTTAGCTGAGCGGCAGTTAAAGCTGTTACTGGTGCTTCAGCTGTGTCGGAGTGACAAGCTGCACTAGTTTCTGTCACGCCATCTGGAGTAGCTTCACCTTCAGTCACACTGCCTACTGTCACATCCCTGCTGCTATCCCTGAGGCTCCTCTCGTTGCACAGAAAGAGGACATACTTGCTAGCCCGGCAATAGAACGCCTCTGATTGGTCCAGAGCTGCTGCCACGTCAGCAACGCGTTTCTGCCACGTGGCGCCCTCCAGCTTCTCACAGCCAGCCTCAAGTTCCTCCACGTACTCCCTGCACAATAAGGAATAAGCAAAAAGCACACATCGCATACAGTCACATGGAAAAGGGTACAACTACAGCACTCTGAGAACAACAGGGTGGTGGCTGGCATGGATGGGTTGGTGCATGTGAGCTGGAGCTGGGACGAAATGCAGCAGGCTTTATGATAGGGCTAGAGGGAGGATGGCTGGAGCGGCATAGCACAAGGGACAGATGTGACATGGACAAACAAGGTCTGGCAGGGCATGGCAGAGTAGGCAGAGCAAGGCAAGGCACGACAGGATAGGGCAGGGGTGTTGCCTACCGAGCAGCGGTGAGAGCGGGTGCATGGTTGTCTTGCACCTCTATCTTGCCGCCAAAGTCCATCAGATAGACCGGCCCCGTGCGCTCTTGCTGCCGCTGCTCCTTCTGTTGCTGCTGCTCCCGCTTCTGCTGTTTCTGCTTCTCCCTTTGTTGTATCTTGTTTTCCTTCTTCTTTCTCCTCTTTTCCTCCCTCGCTTGTTGCTCCTTCTCGTGCTTCCCCTCTCCTTGCTCCTCCTTCCCCTGCTTCCCCTCTCCTTGCTCCTCCTTCTCTTGCTGCCCCTGCCTTTGCTCTTTCTCTTGCTGCCACTCCCCTTGCTCCTCCTTCCTCAGCTTCCCATTCTCTTGTTGCTCACCTTTTTGCTTCCCATTCTCTCGTTCACTCTCTCGCCCATCACTCTCCTCTCGCCCATTCCCTCGCGTTCCACCCTCAACACCTAGACCCTTCTCTCCTGTGCGTTCACTCTTCTTCCCCTTTGTCTTCTCCTATTCCTCCTTCCTCCTTCCCCACCTCTCCCATCCTTCTCTCCTCCTTCCCCACCTCTCCCACCCTTCACTCCTCCTTCCCCTCCTCTCCCACTCCTCTCTGCTCCGATTCGCCCCTCATCTCCGCACTCATTCCTTCTCCCACCCTCCACTTCCGCAACTCCCCTTCCGCTCCCCTCATTTTTCCCCTCGCCACCGCTTCCGCTCGTCTCCCCCGCTTCTCCCGCGCGCGGAGCACTCGAACATCCTTGCGCTCTTCCCCCGCCTCCCGTGCACGAGCTCCACTCCGCGCAACGGGCGCCCGCGCACGAGCTCTCCTGCGCGCAACGGGCATCCGCGCACATCAAGCGATCAGCTTCCTCATCGCCTGTTCTCGCGCGGTCTTCCTCCGCACCGCCATCGCCGCCGCCAACCGCGCCATCGCCCCCATCGCCGTCATCAGCGCCATCCGCGTCGCCCGCGCCATCCGCGTCGTCCGCGTCGTCCGCGCCATCCGCGCCGTTAGCAGCGGTCGTCGTGTCCTCTGCGCCACCACGACGTTCCGACTCCTCAATCCCCTGCTGCCCCCGATCCCGTTCCTCCCGCTCCCGCTCCCGCTCCTCGCGCTCGTGCGCGCCCCGTTCCTCGCCCTCGTCCCGCCTTACCTGCTCCGCCACCGCTCCACCCCCTTCTGCCCCAATCCCTCGTCGCGTGTTCCGCCGCACCCCGTTCCGCCCGTGCGGTTTCTTCTTGCTCGCCTCTGCTTGGAACAGAAAGAGCAGCCGCCCGTCGCTGTCGAAGCTGTACGGCAGGATGCCCGCAGCGCGGTACTCCCGAGACACTCTCAGCCATGAGTCGGCCATTCCTGTTGATTGATCGGAGAACAGGCCGCGAATTCACAGGGTTTTGTGTTTGCATTGTACGCGTTACAGTTCTTCATCATGAGTTTGTAGCCGCAAGAAATTGACAGCGTGAATTTCATACGTTTTATAACAAATAATTAAAATATTGTCACTCAAAAACGCCAACAAGGGACAGTGCAACACTACTTCCCGCAGCCCCTCTCAACACTCAACTCCAGACATTCCACCAATACTTCATCAACTCAGGAAACACAGCAGGAGCATCTTTCTTAAGCCATTGTATAAGCTCTTGCCCTTGCATGCGGTGCGGTGCGGGACCCCACTGCCTACAGCGTCCGATTTACACTCACAAACAGCTTCGGGAACGTACCACAAGTTTGGGGCGACGATAGTTTTCATACGTTTTACAACACATTATAGATATTGACACAAAACCAGAGAACGCTACTTGTACTCCACCACTACTTCCTCAGCTCAGGAAACACAGCCGCTGCGCCATTCTTGAGCCAATGCGCGAGCTGTTGGCCATCCACAGACAGTGCTTGCATGGTAAGCGCGCGCATGCTCTTGCCCTTGAGGCCCACCGCCTGCAGCGTGCGATCCACACTCACAAACAGCTTCGGAAACCTGCCCCTTGGGGCCTCTCCTATTGGCTGGTTCTGCGTGTATGACACAGGCATGAGAGGAAAGGCACATGGAGAAAAGGAAGATGATGATTGACATTTATTATGTGCAGAGTTGAGGGAAGCTGCTTGAGAAGTTGACATACTGGGAACATGAAACCAAATGTAGACTCATCACGATCGATGCACCATGGTGTGCACAACAGCTCACCTTCGCCCGCGACATCCCTGTTACAATAACCAAGTCGCGCACTAGCGAGTCATCAGCTGGGGCTCCAGCAGTGGCAGAAGGTTCAGGCGCAGCAGCAGCAGACGAACCGTCTTGGGAAGCAACGGCAGCAGCAGGAGCAGAAGAGGCAGGAGAGGCAAGGTGCATGAGGAGGGAGAGCAGAGCCACAGTGGCCACAGGGCGAGTGGAGCTGCGCACATCACACCTGTGACGCCACACAGGGGGGAGACGGTGGGTGAAGGGAGCAGATTCAGGGATGGAGGGGGAGGGGAGCATTGACGCTGCCAAGATTAGAGCAGATTACGGGAGGAGGGAGCAAGAGGGTGGCGTGAGTGGGGAGCAGGGGAACGGACGTGGCACAGGTACAGGTTGTGTGCGTGTATGTATGTGATGGGGCGGCGAGTGGTCGGAACAGGTGCAAGGAGTGGTGTGTGTGGTGCAGATGGGTGAGGGAGTGTGAAGAGTCTGACCTGTAGGGATCAGTGAGGGCGTAGTGTGAGAAGGTGCCCGCCTGTGCTGCCTCTCTGTACACCTCCACCGCTGCTAGCAGGGCTGATGCGGAAAGAGGGCGAGAGAAAGGGAGTAGCAGACAGGTAAGGGTGAGGAAGAGTAGATGAGGCTAGAGAACGCGGGATGTGGGCTCTGGGCGGGAGTGAATGGAGGAGGAGAGTGGAGGGGGCGGATAGAAGGGAGTGGAGGAAGCTTGGCAACGGGAGGGGGGACTAAAGGAGCATGTGAGCATGAAGACTCAAGAAACAAGAAACACAATACACACCGACACAGCGCTCCCAGAAGAAAAGGTTCTAACAATCAGGCAGGCAAACCACACAGTATGCAGCACCTGCTCCCGCCGTCCACATCACCAGAATTGCCGAAGGTACCAGTCCCACTGCCCACTCTCCCTCCCGTCCCCACCTCCGGGTAATGTTTGACTCAACTCAAAACTCACCGGGTGTGAGGGAGAGCCTTTGACCCTTCTCCACGAGGCCTTTGATCGTTGCATCCGCCCCCTCGGGGCCAAAGCACGCGTCAAACAGCACTGTGTAGGCCGGGAGGGTTGGTGCCAGGGGGTTCTGCAGGGCCAAGGGTAGGGGCAAGACGGGCGAGGGGACGGGCAGAGAATGAGGGGCGGATGCATCTGGCCCCTCGGGACAGCACTGTGTACGCCGGGAGGGATGGCGCCAGGGGGTTGTGCTTGGGGAGAGGGAGCAGAGGGGCGCAGTGAGAGAGGGAGCAGAGGGGCGCAGTGAGAGAGGGAGCAGAGGGGCGCAGTGAGAGAGGGAGCAGAGGGGCGCAGTGAGAGAGGGAGCAGAGGGGCGCAGTGAGAGAGGGAGCAGAGGGGCGCAGTGAGAGAGGGAGCAGAGGGGCGCAGTGAGAGAGGGAGCAGAGGGGCGCAGTGAGAGAGGGAGCAGAGGGGCGCAGTGAGAGAGGGAGCAGAGGGGCGCAGTGAGAGAGGGAGCAGAGGGGCGCAGTGAGAGAGGGAGCAGAGGGGCGCAGTGAGAGAGGGAGCAGAGGGGCGCAGTGAGAGAGGGAGCAGAGGGGCGCAGTGAGAGAGGGAGCAGAGGGGCGCAGTGAGAGAGGGAGCAGAGGGGCGCAGTGAGAGAGGGAGCAGAGGGGCGCAGTGAGAGAGGGAGCAGAGGGGCGCAGTGAGAGAGGGAGCAGAGGGGCGCAGTGAGAGAGGGAGCAGAGGGGCGCAGTGAGAGAGGGAGCAGAGGGGCGCAGTGAGAGAGGGAGCAGAGGGGCGCAGTGAGAGAGGGAGCAGAGGGGCGCAGTGAGAGAGGGAGCAGAGGGGCGCAGTGAGAGAGGGAGCAGAGGGGCGCAGTGAGAGAGGGAGCAGAGGGGCGCAGTGAGAGAGGGAGCAGAGGGGCGCAGTGAGAGAGGGAGCAGAGGGGCGCAGTGAGAGAGGGAGCAGAGGGGCGCAGTGAGAGAGGGAGCAGAGGGGCGCAGTGAGAGAGGGAGCAGAGGGGCGCAGTGAGAGAGGGAGCAGAGGGGCGCAGTGAGAGAGGGAGCAGAGGGGCGCAGTGAGAGAGGGAGCAGAGGGGCGCAGTGAGAGAGGGAGCAGAGGGGCGCAGTGAGAGAGGGAGCAGAGGGGCGCAGTGAGAGAGGGAGCAGAGGGGCGCAGTGAGAGAGGGAGCAGAGGGGCGCAGTGAGAGAGGGAGCAGAGGGGCGCAGTGAGAGAGGGAGCAGAGGGGCGCAGTGAGAGAGGGAGCAGAGGGGCGCAGTGAGAGAGGGAGCAGAGGGGCGCAGTGAGAGAGGGAGCAGAGGGGCGCAGTGAGAGAGGGAGCAGAGGGGCGCAGTGAGAGAGGGAGCAGAGGGGCGCAGTGAGAGAGGGAGCAGAGGGGCGCAGTGAGAGAGGGAGCAGAGGGGCGCAGTGAGAGAGGGAGCAGAGGGGCGCAGTGAGAGAGGGAGCAGAGGGGCGCAGTGAGAGAGGGAGCAGAGGGGCGCAGTGAGAGAGGGAGCAGAGGGGCGCAGTGAGAGAGGGAGCAGAGGGGCGCAGTGAGAGAGGGAGCAGAGGGGCGCAGTGAGAGAGGGAGCAGAGGGGCGCAGTGAGAGAGGGAGCAGAGGGGCGCAGTGAGAGAGGGAGCAGAGGGGCGCAGTGAGAGAGGGAGCAGAGGGGCGCAGTGAGAGAGGGAGCAGAGGGGCGCAGTGAGAGAGGGAGCAGAGGGGCGCAGTGAGAGAGGGAGCAGAGGGGCGCAGTGAGAGAGGGAGGAGGAGGGAGAGAGGAAGCAGAGGGGGGAAGGAGAGAACGAGCGGAGGATGCATGTGGCCAAGTGTGCAGGTGCACCAACGACCAGCTGAAACGCCCCCCCCCCACCCCAACAAGCCCATACAAACACCCCACAATCACCTCTCTCGCGCCACCAATCGCTGCGCTGCTGCTGCTCCCCTGCCTCTCCCACTCCACCGCCCGGCCCTGCATCTCACGGAACGTGCCGAGGGCCGTCGCCCACAAGCCAGCGCGGCCCTGCACGGTCATGAGCGCGTGGAAGACCGCGGCGTTGGGCGCCACGCCCTCGCCCTCTAGCTCCTGCCGCACCGCCATGGCGCGTGCTGCGTCCCCGTCCTTGCCACATGCTGTGATGAGCGTTCCCAGGGTCACCACGTCTGGCCTGTGGCCCTCCGCCCTCATTTGGCTGTACAGCTGGTGGGTTGGGAAAGGGGGGGACAGGGAGATGGGAAGGAGGTTTGTGAGCGGGGCAGTGCAATGGAGAGGGAGTGGTGGGAATGAGGCGGCACTCCCTCACCCTCGCCCACGCCCTCGGCCTCTAGCTCCTGCCTCACCGCCATGGGCAGTGTGTAGGTGCATCCCCGTCCTTGCCACATGCTGTGATGAGCGTTCCCAGGGTCACCACGTCTGGCCTGTGGCCCTCCGCTCGCATCTGACTGTACAGCTGGTGGGGGGAGGGGGGAGATGGGAAGGAGGGTCGAGGGGTAAGCACGTGTGCTGCGTCCCCGTCCTTGCCATGGGCTGTGATGAGCGTGCCCAGGGTCACCACGTCTGGCCTGTGGCCCTCCGCTCGCATCTGACTGTATAGCTGGTGGGAGAGGAAATGGGGGAGGGGGGATGGAGGGTTGGGAGGATGGGTGAGCGAATGATGGATGGGAGTTAGCGGAAGGGCGAGCAGGCGGGTGCATGATAGGAGAGGGGAAGGGCAGTTCGGCAGAGGGCTTCACGCCTCCTCGACAGGGAGCAAGGCCAGCAGGTATACCTGGCAGGTTGCAGAGGAGAGTGTACCTGGATGGCAGGCGTACCTGGAAGGCGGTTTCAGTGGAGGCGGAGGGGGCGGCAGCAGCGGAGTGGATGAGCTTGTTGAAGGTGGACGTGGTGATGGCGCGCGTGTAGCCCCTCTTCCTCATCATGTTAAAGGCCTTTAAGGCACCCTCGTGGTCCCCTGCCTGCATCACACACAGAGGCAGAGTGACGGACACAGAAACATCGCCCAGACAGACACATATCCCACACACAGTGACAGAGAGAGATGAGAGCGAATGAGCTTGTTGAAGGTGGACGTGGTGATGGCGCGCGTGCAGCCCTCTCCCTCATCATGCTGAATGCTCTCAATGCGCCCTCATGATCGCCTGCCTGCCATGGTGCATCGGAGACACAGACAGGTGGACTGGGAGTGGGATGACAGCAGCAAAACAACCACCATCCTCGAAACTCAAAACTCTAAAGCGGAAACCTAAATTCCGGGACTTGGTGCAACCTGGAACTCGAGAGCTGTAGCCCACCTTGGTGCAGGCGGTGATGAGCAGGTTGAACGTCTCTGCATTGGACCGAACGTTCTCAGCAGCTTCCATCTCGGAAAAGAGACTCCACGCCTTGACGGCCTGCAGGAGCACAGAGGAGCATCGGCAATGGCGTGGTGGGGTGAGGTGGGGTGGGGTGAGGTGGGGTGAGGTGGGAGAGGATGGAAGAGGAGCTGAGGAAGAGGCTCCACGCATGCATGTGTCCGTCCATGTGAACGAAGAGGCGAGTGAGTGGTGCATGGAGCCTACACTACCCAGTAGCAGCACCACATGGCACTTCCTTGTGCCTTTCCATGTTGCTCTCATGGCGATCATTCTGGCCATGGTGCATGTTGGTATAATGAGGTGGTTGGTATTGAAACGGATTACAGTTCAAGACATATCAGATTAGATAGGTCGATCTGGGGGCACTCACGTCTGGCTGGGGAGCGGTGGCGCTGGCGTCAGTGAGGTGGTTGAAGGGGGAGGTGGTGGGGGTGAGGGGGGGGGGTACCTTTTGGAAAGACCCAATGAGCAAAGAACAACCAGGGGCGGAAGGCACTCACATCTGGTTGGGGAGCGGTGGCGCAGGCGTCTATGAGGTAGTTGAAGGTGGAGGTGGTGGGGGGAGGAGAGTGGAGGGGGGTTGGTGGGGGGCTTTTGAAAAGACCCAATGAGCAATGAACAATCAAGGAAGAAAGGCACTCACGTCAGGCTGGGGAGCGGTGGCGCAGGCGTCTATGAGGTAGTTGAAGGTGGAGGTGGTGGGGGGGATGCCTGCTGCTCGCATCTCGTTGAACACCTGCGCACAGGGGGTCAGGGCAGAGGCCAGCGTATGAGCGCGGCGAGTGGTTGAGAGAGCAGAGTGGCGTTCCCAGCGTTCCCATCTGCCCTCCACTCCCCTCTAGACAGCTCCTCCTCCCTTTCATGCCAACCTGGATTCCCATGCACCCCTCCCCACGCCCCTCTCCACATTTGTTACTTTTACAGTGCCCTTTTTCCTCTTCCTCCTTTCTCTCCTCCCGCCTCCCGTGCACCCTCCCTCCCTCCCGCCTTCTGGCCAGCAGCACACACCTGCAGCGCGGCAGTGAGGCGCCCACCACTGCCCACGGCGTCGAGAAGAATCCCGAACGTGATCTGGTTGGGCACCACGCCGTCCGCCACCATCATGCCGTACACCTCCAGCACCTTCCCGGGAAGCTTCGCCTGGGCGGCAGCGAACATGAGCGTGTTGAAGGTGATGGCGTCCGGCTGCACTGCCCGTTCCGGGGAGCGCATCTCTCTGTATAGCTCCATGGCCCGCTCGAACCTGCAATGTATGGCAGTGGGAATTGAAGGGAGCGGTTAGTGGTGAAGCAGCATGAGTGAGGTGCGGTGAGCGTGTTGAATGTGATGGCGTCCGGCTGCACTGCTCGCTCGGGGGACCTCATTTCCCTGTACAGCTCCATTGCCCGTTCAAACCTGTGAGGCACGACAGTGGCAGTGGGAGTAATTGTTGAGAGGGGCA
This sequence comes from Closterium sp. Yama58-4, assembly GCA_947470075.1. Classification (NCBI taxonomy): domain Eukaryota; kingdom Viridiplantae; phylum Streptophyta; class Zygnematophyceae; order Desmidiales; family Closteriaceae; genus Closterium; species Closterium sp. Yama58-4. Next base: position 251,937 of record CANIUD010000009.1, read on the forward strand.
CACTCAACACTGGGAGGGCCATGTGCGTCACCACACCAGTGTCCACATCGGGTGCCATAAAATCCACACATACACCCCATGCACCCCATGCACCCCATGGTGGGTCAGTGAACCAGGGCCCACTGGAGAAAGGGGAGTGACTGGGGGGAGGAGTGACCGTTGAGAGGGGCGCACTCACCGCTGTGCAGGGGAGGAGCGGCCGCGGTAGGGCCCTGTCTTGACCACGAGCGCCATGAGCGACGTGTATGTGACCACATGGGGTGACCACACCAGTCACCACGTGGAGTGCCATGAGACCCATACATCCACCGCATGCACCTCATGCACCACACGCGCCTCGCCTCTGCCTTTCCCCTCTCCAAAGGGCGCACTCACCGTTGAGCAGGGGAGGAGCGGCCGCGGTAGGGCCCAGTCTTGACCACGAGGGCCATGAGCGATGTGTACGTGACCACGTCGGGCTTTAATCCCTGTGCTTCCATGTCCGCCTGATGCATGATGCATGGGGGCACGTAGATGTGAAAGGAGAGGCGGGCGTTGAGGGTGAGCGGCGCGGAGAGCGAGCATGTGAAGGAGATGAGGGCGATGAAGGTGAGCAGCATGCGGCTTGCCACACACATGCATACCTGCCTGCACCTCGCTTCAATCACACCCACCTTGAGGCAGAAGGCATCCTCGAATCTTCGAGCCTGGTGGCAGCAGGAGATGAGCGCGTTGAAGGTGAGCATGCCTCGTGGCCCACACTGACCCTATGCCCCACACGCCCTCACCACGTGCCATACCCACCCTCACCACACGTACACACTCACCTTCAAACGGAAGGCGTCTTCAAAGCGCTGCGCCTGGTGGCAGCAGGAGATGAGCGCGTTGAATGTGAGCATGCCGGGCGCCATGCCTGCCTGCCGCATCGCTGCATACACCACCAGCGCCCTCTCGCCTTGCCGCTGCCTCCTGCACACCGTTATCAACGCCTGGTACGTGCCTGGGGGGAGGGAAGGGCGGAAAGGGGGGAGGAAGGGGTGTGGGGAGGGGAAGAAGGGGGTAAGGCTTATATCACCAGCGCCCTCTCGCCCTGAAGCTGCCTCCTGCACACTGTTATCAGCGCCTGGTACGTGCCTGGTGACCAGCGCAGGGGGGAGGAGAAAGGGATGTTTTTTGTAGGGGAAGAAGGGGGGTAAGGCATACACCACCAGTGCCCTCTCGCCCTGCCGCTGCCTCCTGCACACTGTTATCAGCGCCTGGTACGTGCCTGGTGACCAGCGCAGGGGGGAGGAGAAAGGGATGTTTTTTGTAGGGGAAGAAGGGGGTAAGGCATACACCACCAGTGCCCTCTCGCCCTGCCGCTGCCTCCTGCACACTGTTATCAGCGCCTGGTACGTGCCTGGTGACCAGCGCAGGGGGGAGGAGAAAGGGATGTTTTCTGTAGGGGAAGAAGGGGGGTAAGGCATACACCACCAGTGCCCTCTCGCCCTGCCGCTGCCTCCTGCACACTGTTATCAGCGCCTGGTACGTGCCTGGTGACCAGCGCAGGGGGGAGGAGAAAGGGATGTTTTTTGTAGGGGAAGAAGGGGGGTAAGGCATACACCACCAGTGCCCTCTCGCCCTGCCGCTGCCTCCTGCACACTGTTATCAGCGCCTGGTACGTGCCTGGTGACCAGCGCAGGGGGGAGGAGAAAGGGATGTTTTCTGTAGGGGAAGAAGGGGGGTAAGGCATACACCACCAGTGCCCTCTCGCCCTGCCGCTGCCTCCTGCACACTGTTATCAGCGCCTGGTACGTGCCTGGTGGGGTTGGGTGGAAAAGGGGGCAAGGGAAGGACGAAAGGAGAGAAACCTAAGAGGTTGGGCTTCTCTTGATAGTGCATAGCTTCCATGCGCCCGGCAGGTTAAATCTGATGAGGGTAATTCTCATCAACCTTGTAATTTCGTTGCAGTGAATCGGCCATAAGGACCGAATTAGTGCCTTATCTACTCCACCTGTTCAATCCAATCCAAAACACAGCCCGTGCAGCAGTAGCAGGTGTGCCACGTGGCGTACCCTCATTGGCGGCGTTGAGTCCCTTGGCCTTCATCTCCTCCACCACGCCCAGCGCCTCCCTCACGGACGAGCACCGCGCTATGGCGCGATTCACGCGCGCCAACGTGCGCTGCACAGGGGGGGAAGGGGTAGATGGGAGAGATGGGTGGGATGGGGGACAGTCATCAGCCCAGCGCCTCCCTCACAGACAAGCACCGCGCTATGGCGCGATTCACGCGCGCCAACGTGCGCTGATGGGGGGGGGAGAGGTGGGAGATGGGAGGTGGGGGATGTGAGTAGGCTCAAATGTCATCTCCCCAGCGCCTCCCTCACGGACGAGCACCGCGCTATAGCGTGCGCTGTGGGGGGGGAGGTGCGCGAGGTGGGGAAGGTGGGGGAGATGGGGGAACTTTTAAGTTGACTTAGCAGTCACCACGCCCAGCGCCTCCCTCACGGACGAGCACTGCGCTATGGCGCGATTCACGCGCGCTAACGTGCGCTGTGTGGGGGGGGGCGGGGGGTAAGGAGGGGAGGGTGGGGGAGGGGGAGGTAAGGAAATAAGGCGGAAGTGGAGAGGCTAAGAGCGAGTGGGCGGATTGAGGGTTGTGGCATGGTGCAATGACTGGCACTGCCAAGGCTGTTTGGCAGCACACACAGCCCACCCCAGGGCAGTGGGCTTCACCCCACATCACCCCCCACCACGCGTCACCCCACCACATCACATCACAGGGCGCATCGTACCTCGGAGTCGAGCATCACCCCCTCGTCCGCCAGCCACGCCAGCTTGTTCGTGCGCACGCCCGCCGCCTCCTGCCGCGCGGGGAGGGGGAGCGGGAGCAGGTGGGGATTGAGCGAGAGTGGGGGGGGGGGCGAGGTGAGGAGAAGATCAGGCGAGGTGCATTTTTTCAACGATTGTATGTACTTTTGATCGCCCCCATTTGATTTCATTCAAATAACGGCCCATCCCTCATCAGTCAGTCACAGCAGCCTACCTCGCTCATCTAGCCCACCAACTACCCACCACCCCCCGCCTGCGCACTGACCTCGCCGTCCAGCTCCCCACCGTCGCCTCCCTTCCGCCTCTGCACTCTCTGCCGTCCGCCCGACTTCCCCCGCCCCTTGCGGACTTGCGCCTGCTGCGCCTCCGCCGCTTGCGCCTCCCCCTCCGCCTCCACCACCGCCGCTGACGTCAGCACGGTTGACATTGACGCAGAAAAGCCGCTGATTGGTGGGAAAAGCAAGCAGAACATTGGCATACGAAGGCTTGAAGGGCGGAGCGCAAGGAGGGCGGCTGAGGGGCGGCAACAAGACGAGAGCGGAGAGGCACTGCGCGGTAGCGGGCGGTTCAGATCGGCGGTCTGCTACGACATGCTCACTGAAACAATCACAGCATCACCCCCCATCTCACCTTGCATGGGTGGTCAGAGCGCGCCGAGCAATGCGCGCGCCCTGGGGCATCAGGAGATGCTGTTGGGGGTGGGGGGCAGGGGAGGCGCAGAGATAAGGGTAGGGATAGCGACACGTGGTCAGCTGAGGGCCTAGGAAGTGAGGGAAGCGGGAAGCGAAGAAACGTTTCACCAATGGACACGTGGAGGGCGCTGGTTCCTGGTTGGTCGCGCGTGTCTACCTGAACGCTCTGCTTCGACGCGAGGCTGCACGAGCCGCTCGTCATTGCGGCGCGGCTCGAAGCGCCAGGAGGCAGGGTTGAGAACGCCGTCGTCGCCATGATTGCGGACGCTTCTTAGAACGCGTTCGTGAGGGCCGCTATTTGCGCGAGATGCGTCCCGATGCGTCCGACTTCCAAATCAAGTCTACTGCAGTCGGTAGCAGCACGCTTGATTCGCGAGGCGACTCTAGGCTGCGAGGAATGCGCGGGATGTGCGGAGGCACACGTGGCGACGGATGTGCGAAGAAGCGATGGCAACGGCAACAGCGGCAGGAGACGCAGCCGAGGAATTTCAGATGCGAGAGACAACGATCTGTGCTAGTCGCTGGGATGCTATTATGGTTACTGAATTAGGTAAGAAATGGGCTCAGCTGGATGCTGTGTGTGTGCTTGTAGAAAGGAGTCAGGGTCAAATAACAATCACCGCACGGAAACCTATATCCATACCTCGGCACCGTAGTTTCCCGAACCGCAAGTCTGGCGAGAGAAATTGAATGGCGGCAGCTTCGTCAGGAGGAGCCGACTGCCACGCCTGAGGGAACCTGTGGAATCCACGTCACCTGCTCGGAGCCTTGCCTTGATTGGAGATCTCTTCGCCACCCCTGGACAGGCGACGTCAGAGACCGGAAACGCCACGTGGTCGTGGTCTGCGTGGCAGTGGAGAGCCAATCTGGCGGCATTTGTGTGAGGCCGATGTGCTGCCACGAAACGGAATCCTCGCCAAGCGACCGAGGCACCAGATGGCCTGTACGAAACTCCCTCACATGTAACTTGTGTTCGCGAACCTTGAAACCCGCACTCGTTCAGACGAATTCTTTTACTGTTCTCAGGAGTTGACTGCGAATTTGCTCGCTTGCACCAGAGCACCCTCAACCGGGGATAACCATCAAAGTCATTCCGCTCGCACTCGCCGCCATCATTCTCGAAGGTTGCGGTTCTCTAGCCCGTCCCATCGACTCCCTTACCCTCCAGTCCAGTCCCGTTACCCCAGAAGCACCCCGAATCGCTCTCACGCGTCCCGACGAGCCATGGAGGTGCGAGTAGTGCAGTCAGCAGCCACCACCGCCAAGCCCGCGGAACCTGTCGCCACCGCCTCGACCGATGCGCGATCGGCAGAATCGCAGCTCGCGGCGATCACGCCGCCTGAAGCGGCGGCTCTCGTGCCGGAGGAGGACTTTTCGGACATCGAAGAGACGCGCGTATGTTCCTCGCGCCTTCGCACCCGCCACTGCCATGCCTGCCCTTCCCCTCTCCCTTCACCCCCCCTCTCATCCCCTCTCACCCAATTTTAACTTCGCTGCTCAGTACCGTCGGCCGCGCTCCTCGTTGCGCCGCCCATGCACTTCTCCGCGCGTATCTCCCGCTCACGACTCAGCCAGCGCGCGCGCGCCTCTGTCTATCTGCGCCTGCGTTCCGCCTCCTTGCCTTCCTCCGCGCCGTTCCCTTCCCCCGCGCCTTCACCCCCACCGGCGGTCCCCTCCCCCCGTGCCCTCACACTCTTTCCTTCCATCTCTCCATCGTCCCACTGGGCCACTGTGTCATTTTCCCACGTTGTTCCATTCATGATCCATCCATGGCAGTTCTGGGAGGACGAGGGCGAGGACGTGGAGGGGCGCATCGTCGTGCGAGTCGTCGGCAAGTATCTCCCAGGTGACCACCACTCACTGCTCCTTGCTGCTCCTCGCCCTCCTTTCCTCTCGGCACGCCTCTCCCCACTAGCTTCTCCGTCCCCTTCCCCTCTCAACCCCTCTAATCTCCTCTTTCCCCTCCATCTCCCGTGCTCCTCTTGCCCCTCCCCATCTTTCCATTCCCTCATCGTCCCATCCTCCCATACACAACACCCCCCCTCCCCACCCCCCCTCCCGTTCCCCCCCAACAGCGCATGTCTTCCCCACAGACCATGTAGAGCGCTACATCCACCACAAGTTACACGAGCTCTTCTCATTGGCTGGCCCCGACCGCCACGTCAGCATCCTGTACATCCACACGGAGTGCGAATCCCTCAACGCCAACCCGCTCGCGCTCCTCACTTTCCGAGACATCTTTCAAGGCCTCCCCCCGAACCTGCGGCAGAGGGTCGGCGCGGTGTACATCCTCCACCCGAGCCTGACTCTCAGGGTCGGGCTCTGGTTGATGTCCCCATGGCTGAGCGACAGGTGAGAGGGCAGGGGGGGTTAGGGGGGACTGTGAGTGACAAGTTAGAGGGAGAGTGGGAGAGGATAGGGGGAGGTGGGAGAGCGGGACAGGGGAGAAGGGGAGGGCGGAGAGGCGGAGTGGGGCGAGCGGGAGAGGGGAGAGAGAGCGGAGTGGATTGCCGTTCCTGGTTGCGCCCTCGAACGTACCCAACACCCAGAACCAATCCCACCCTCCTCCCTCTCACCGCCCTCCCCATCGCCCCCCTCCCTGGCTCCGTCCCTGCTGTCTCACCACCTCCTCCCCAGCCTGTATTCGCGTGTGGTGTGTGTGAGACGAGTGGAGTTGGGAGCAAATGCGGGGGGAGCAGGTGAACCGCGTCCCCGCATGCCATCTGAAGCCGCACTCCCCCTTTCACCCCAACCCCCAACCTCCACCAGCCTGTATTCGCGTGTGGTGTTCGTGAGCCGGGTGGAGTTCCTGTGGGAGCACATACAGGAGGACCAGGTGGACCTACCCCAGTTCTGTCTGGATCACGACAGCAAGCTGGAGGCGCACCCGCTGCTGGACTATGGCGTCCAGCTCGATAGAGTGGCAGCCGGCCAGCACTTGCCCATGGGGCTGTAGGTCGAAAGCAGTGTGAGGGGCAATGGGTAACCAGTGTGGTGAGGAGAGGTGCTTCTGTCTGGATCACGACAGCAAGCTGGAGGCGCACCCCCTGCTGGACTATGGCGTCCAGCTCGATAGAGTGGCAGCCGGCCAGCACCTGCCCGTGGGGTTGTAGTGGCTTCAAATCAAAGAATCCAGGGGGGGCTAGGGTATATGGGGTGGGGTGAGTGCAGTCAGTGTGGTGAGGAGGGGTGCTTTTGCCTGGCGCACAACAGCAAGCTAGAGGCGCACCCGCTGCTGGACTACGGCTTCAAGCTCGATAGAGTAGCAGCCGCCCAGCTCCTGCCTGTGGGGTTATAATAGCTTGAATGCACTGGGGGGGGGTCGATGGATGTACAGAATATGACTTGTTCCGCTATCCAAATATACCGTACCAGTTGTACATTGGTTGATAGATATGGTTATAGGATGCAAGACAGGTCAGTACCATATTTAGGCGCGATTGAACATGCATACATACCGAACAAAAGCATGACGTCTTACCATCAATCAGCGGAAACTGCTTCTCAAAACCAAACCTCACCCCATCATATGAGTCTCAAGCCAGCTACACGTATGTGCCGCGAAATGAGGAGCTGCAAGAAGGCATATATCAACCCCAGCACCCCCACCACCCGCACCACTGGTGTCTCCCCTGGCAGCACCACTGCTGGTACACACATTGGCGCGAGCAGCAGTAGTAAATACTCGCTCCTTCTCACATTGTCCCACATGAACAAGTTGAAAAGCACATGCATGGGTACACACAGCAGCACCATGCCCACCGTCCATGCCAGCTGCGTTACATTGTAACCCAGCGTTACCCAGCTCCACCCCCAGTAATACACCGCCGTGGCTGCTTCAGCGGTTACAGTTACCAGCACGGAGAGAATGAGATAGGCGGAGCAGGCGAGAGTGAGCGGGAGGTAGCGGCGGCGGTGGGAGAAGGCGGAGGGGAAGGAGAGGTGGGGGTTGAGGAGCAGGAGGATGGGTGCGATGAGGAAGATTGCTCGTTGGTCGCTGTCGTGTTGGGCGAGGGTGGTGAGTAGAGAGAGAGCTAGCAGGAAGGAGGCGAGTGTGGCTACGTTGCCCACTAGGGGCATCCATGAGGAGCGCGAGGTGAAGGCTGATAGTAGACCCATGTGCCGCTGCTGGGAGGTGGGAGGGGAGGGAGGGGGTGTTAGGACGGAAAGGGGATCCTGCGGGCAGGGAGAGCAGGAAGGAGGCGAGCGTTGCGGCGTTGCCCACTAGGAGCATCCATGAAGAGCGCGTGGTGAAGGCTGCTAGTAGACCCATGTGCCGCTGCTGGAGGGTGGGGGGAAGGGGGGTGCAGGACGGAAAGAGGACGATGCAAGAAGGGAGCATGGTGAGCATGGTGAGCAGGGAGAGCAGGAAGGAGGCGAGCGTTGCTGCGTTGCCCACTAGGGGCATCCATGAGGAGCGCGCGGTGAAGGCTGCTAGCACACCCATGTGCCGCTGCTGGAGGGTGGGGGGAAAGACGGGAAGAGGATGAGGTGGAGAAGGAGGGCATGAAGCTGATGTGCAGGCTCGAGAGAGAGGGGCGAGAGGATGGGGGAAAAGAGACGAGGAACGGGAGACGAGAGTAGAAATGGGAGAAAGAGAGGGATGGGTGTGAAGCTATGGATGTGCAAGGAAGGTTGAGCAGAGGAGGGGAGGGCTGGAATGATAGAGGAGGGTGCAGGAGTGGCATGCTTCAGTTACCTGGAAGGTTCGATGCTTGGGGGCGAAGGGCGAGGTCTGGGGCAGCGCAGAGGCGCCATTGGCAGCAGTGGATGGAAGACCGTTACCATCAGAGTAGGAGGAGAGGGAGGAGGCGGAGGAGGTAGAGGGGCGGGGCGAGGAGAGGTTGAGGTTGATGAGGAGAGCAGCGAGCAGGAAGTAAACACAGTATATGCCCACCAGTGCCGTGTGCGCTGCCTGGTGGGGTGGGAGGGCGGGGAAAGGGGGGTGATGGGAAATGAGACCTGTGCCGAGAGGTTGAGGTTGATGAGGAGAGCAGCGAGCAGGAAGTAGACACAGTAGATGCCCACCAGGGCTGTGTGCGCTGCCTGCATGGGGAAACGGTGGGGAGAAGGCGGGGGACAGGAGGAAAAGGGGGGGGTGTTGGGGAAAGGGGAGAGCGACGGGGAGAGGGAAGCGAGGGACTGCTGTGAGGTGCTGTGAGGTGCGGCACTGACCTCGCCTACAGCCCTCCTCTGCACTGACACTCGCCTGCACGTGGCAACTCGTTGCTTGCTCCTACCAGTCCACCTCACCCACCATGCATGCCGCACTTTTCACCCGCCCAAAACGCCCGTCTCACCCACCCAAAAAAGCACACCCTCACCCATGCACAGTCCCAACCTTGCACCACCCATCCCCCCTCCTACCCCTCACCTGTCGCCGCGTGTCGTCATACAAGTCATACTCCTTGCTCGCCTCCCCCTCCCCCTGCACCTCCACCAGTGCCGCCCTCCCCACTGCCAGGTACGTCAGCGGCAGCAGCGCCGCCTGCACCGCAAACAGCCCCGGCAGCAGCGGCGAGTGGGGCGGAATCCACGAGGGCGGCCGGTGAGACAGCACGAGAAACAACGCCCCTGCTATCGCCGCCAGGAAGAGGAGAACCCGCGGCAGCAGCGGCAGGAAGAGGAAAAACTCCGCCTGTAGATATACACCAGTAGCCACACCCATCCCCACCGCGTACCCCACCCGTGCTGCCTCCACCTCCCCTGTGGGGATCGCGCGGAGGAAGGCGGCGAGGGCGGAGAGGATGAGGGAGAGCAGCAGCCAGGCGGGCCAGAGGGGGCCGCGCGTGGGGAGGGAGTAGATGGTGGAGTCGTCTGGGTCGTCCTCGTCAGGGAAGTGAGCTGAATCCCACAGTGAGCGCCATGCGGGGGGAGGGGCGGTTGCAGACACATGAAGAGCGCTGCGGCCGCCGCTGCCAGCGCTGCTGCTCGCCTCGCAGACTGGGAGGGAGATAGGTGGGGGAAGGGGCCGCGGGAGAGGGGGGAGAGGGTGAGGGGGAAAGGGTATGCAGGTGAGAGGGTGGCGTGCAGACAGGGCCAGAGGGGGCCGTGCGTGGGGAGGGCGTAGATGGTGGAGTCGTCTGGGTCGTCCTCGTCGGGGAAGTGAGCTGAATCCCAGAGAGTGCGCCATGCGGGGGGGAGTGGGGGCTGTAGGCACATGAAGAGCGCTGCCCCCGCTGCTGCCAATGCTGCCGCTCGCCTCGCAGACTGAGTGGGGCGGTGGGGAGGCAGGGAGGTGGGAAAAGGTGGTGTGAGGGGCAGAGCCATGGGGGCAAGGGTTGTGAACGCAGGCGAGCAGGCGATGTGTAGGTGAAACCAGAAAGCGTGCAGCACAGGGTGTGCGGTGCAGTCATAACTCACCATGGAGTGGGGGAAGTGCAGCAGGAGGATGGGCAGGCAGGCAGCGATGGCAGCGAGTAGCAGAGCCCCGATGAGCAGCGCGTGGGAGGGGCGGTGACCCGTGAGAGAGACTGCTATGTCAAAAAGCATGAATCGTGCATGCACCACTGCTGCCACTGCTGTTGCAGCGTGCACCACCGCCACCCCCGGGCGCATGCGCGCGCGCGCATGGGCCTTGTCCCTGCGTGGGGGGACAGGGAGGAGAACGGCCCCTACTTAGTGGTAGAGGCAGAAGGGCGGGGTGGACGCGAGCAGCAGCAGCAAGGAGGAGAGCGTGGCGCCAGGGGAGGAGAGGGCGAGCATGGGCAGCTTGGCCTTCTCAAGCAAGTGACATAAGCGTAGGTCCCCGCTCACCGGTAGAGGAAGAAGGGAGGAGTGACAGCGAGCAGCAGCAGCAGGGAGGAGAGTGTGGCGCCAGGAGAGGAGACAGCGAGCATGGGCAGCTTCGCCAGGTACACACACGACCCCACCCACTCCGCCACCGCGCCTATCTTGTGCTCTGTGTGCTCTACGTGCAGGCGCTGCACTGCTGCCAGCCCCCACTCACCGGTAGAGGAAGAAGGGCGGGGTAACAGCAAGAAGAAGTAGCAGCGATGAAAGTGTGGCGCCAGGAGATGACACAGCGAGCATGGGGAGCTTAGCCAGGTACACACACGCCCCCACCCACTCCGCCACGCCTCTCTTGTGCTCCGCGTGCAACCACTGCACTCCAGTGTAGGTCCCCACTCACCGGTAGAGGAAGAAGGGCGGGGTGACAGCAAGTAGAAGTAGCAGCGATGAAAGTGTGGCGCCAGGAGATGACACGGCGAGCATGGGGAGCTTGGCCAGGTACACACACGCCCCCACCCACTCCGCCACCGCGCCTATCTTGTGCTCCGCGTGCAGGCGCTGCACCGCTGCCAGCCCTGCCAGCGTGGTGGTTATCACGAGGAAGCTCGGGTACACACCCTCCTCTGCGCGCCCGTCCCCGTTGTATAGCAGGCTCTCCAGCCTGGGGGGAGGCAGGGGGGATAAGAGATCAGATGGGAGCACGCATACAGCCCTGCCACCGTGGTGGTTACCACTAGGAAGCTCGGATACACTCCCTCCTCTGCCCGCCCGTCCCCGTTGTACAGCAGACTCTCCAGCCTGGGGGGAGGCAGGGAGAGGGTGCGGAGGAGGAGGGTGCATGAAGGGAGATGATAGTGTGAGAGGGGGGTTCGTGGGAGAGGGGATGAGGAGAGGGAAAACAGATAATATGGGAGCATGCAGGCAGTTAGTGGAGCTGAAACCATTCTTTGTGAAGCAAGGCATGGTGCGTACGGTCATTCCCGTTACTCCAGGGCCGATGAGCATTTCGGACTCCACACACTCACTCACCACGTGAACAGCAGCGCCTGCAGCACAACCAGCACCCCAGCAATCCGCTGTGGGCGATGCAGCAGCGTGGCAGCCGGCACGAGCAGCGCGAGGAGCAGTGCACCTCCACAGTGCTGAAAGCAATGAACCATTGAGACTCCACACACACAATCAAACTCACCATGCAAACAGTAGCGCCTGCAGAACCACCAACACCCCAGTCACCCGCTGCGGATGGTGCAGCAGTGTGGCAGCGGGCACGAGCAGCGCGAGCAGCAGCGCTGCAAGCATCCCCTGGCAGATGGAGCGCAGCGGCACACCGGCAACGGAGAGCGCGAGGAAGAAGAAGTGATCGAGCACAAACCAGGTGGCTGCGATGGCTGCTGCTGCTGCGAATATGAGGTAGGAGGTGAGGGAGCGGGTGGAGTGGAAGTGGGCCAGGTAGACTGCTGCTATGGCTGGCGCTGGGAGCATCTGGTGGGGGGGAGACGTAAATTGGGGTGGGGTTGGGGAGATATAGTCAGAGGGGAGCCTTTGAAGATGGAATAAAAGGGAAGGGGAGAGGGTGGGTTTTAGGGGATGAAGTGAGGAGCAAGAGTGACAGACGGACTAGTGGGTGAGGAGTAGCAAAGCAAAATATGTACAGGCACACGTGGCTTGTGACGCAGCCCAGATGTCTCAAACTCAGAGACTCACAGTGAGAGGCATGCCAAGCACGAGAGACCCAGCAACAGCAGACACGAGCAGCACAGCCATGAGCACCGACGTGCCCATGAGGCCTGTGACGAGCCCCAGTAGGTGGGCAGCGAAGCCAAAGGCGAGGCCGAAGAGACTCACAGTAAGGGGCATGCCGAGAACAAGGGACCCAGCAACAGCAGACACGAGCAGCACAGCCATGAGCACTGACGTGGCCACGAGCCCTGTGATGAGACATATCCCTCGTGCGCGATAAAGCCAAAGGCGAGTAGTAGAGACTCACAGTGAGAGGCATTCCAAGCACGAGAGACCCAGCTACAGCAGACACGAGCAGCACGGCCATGAGCACTGACGTGGCCACGAGGCCTGTGACGAGCCCCAGCAGGCGTGCCGCGAAGCCAAAGGCGAGGCCGAAGAGGGCGAGCGAGACGAGGAGGTAGTTGAGGGGCGGCGGGAAGTGGATGTAATGGGAGAAGGAGGGGAAGATCACCCGCACCTCCCCGCACACCAGCACCACTGCTAGTGCGAATGACCCGTTCAAAACACGCACCTGGGGGGGAGGAAGAGGCAATGAAAGGGGTGGGGGGGATAGGGGCAAAGCGGGAGAAACAGTGGGGTATGAGGGGGAGCATGAGCGGGAAGGAGGGCGATCAGGAGGAGGAGCAGAAAGCAAAGGAAGCAAACAAGCCCTATAGTTCCTCCACTTTCCCCTCACATCCCTTGCACTCCCCTCCCACGTCCCCACATCCCTCCCACGTGGCATCCACGTGGTACGAGCTACGCACGTGTTGCAGCTTGGAGGGGTCGCGGACGAGCCAGTGCAGCGCGCCGCGGGTGGAGGCGGCGAGCAGGAAGAGCACGGGCAGGAAGAAGAGCAGCAGATCGTCGCAGATATCGCCAGCTGACTCCATCCAACGGTTGCGATGCACCGCCACGTGGAAGCCCAGCGGCAGGAACAGCAGCACGCCCGCGTGAATCGCGCTCTCCAGCGACCCGAGAATAAAGACGGTCGTCGGATTCCTTCCCGCGGAGCCGCGGATGGTGCTTCGCGGCGCGGAAGGAGGAGGGAGCGGGGAGGGAGAAGAGCCAGTAGAGCGCGAAGAGCACGGGCACGAGGTAAAACGGCGCGTACACGATCCCCACGGCGGCGACTAACCCCCAGGTGACGATGGCGACGGCGGTGATGGGCGCGCAGGCGAAGAGGAGTCGCTCTAGCGTGAGAACGACGAAGGGATGCTCGAGATGCAGCCATCGGAACTGCAGCGACACCCACACGCCGCACAGGAACACGAGATTTACGGCGGAGAGCAGCACCAGCAGCGACAGCGGCACGGGCACGTGCGGCGCGAAGCCGACTCCGGAGAACGCGATGGCCGCGGCGGTGGAGAAGAATGCCGTCCAGATGGCGACGAACGCGGCGGTTCTGAGCTGGAGCGCGTCGAGCACGTACGAGAGCATGAGCCCCGCTACCAGCGTGCCGACGACTACCGGCCCTCCCGCGCCGAGCAGGACCAGCACGCACGGCACCAGCGCTGACGCCACGCGCGCATTGTACTGGAACGTGTTCGGGACGAATCGGCCATCGCCCGCCGATGCCGCCGATCCTGACGGAGACGGAGACGATGACGGGATGGGAAGTTGACGACGTGGCGGAGCAGAGGACGCGTGCGATGCTGCGTACATCATCTCGGCGGGAATGGCGGCCGAGCTGATTCTCAATCTGTTCGTAAGCGGCAGGCGAACCTACCGTGCCTGGTCACGGAATTGGACAGTCCGCATCGCTGCTATTTTCTAAGACTACCGCAATTCAGTCTAAACTGCCGCAGCTCCATTCAAGAAACTTGCTGTTGCACTCCCTGGCGGGCTGGTCACAGTACGGTAGTTCGAATTCGTTCCGAACCAATTCCGAGTCTCAACGGTGATGGTCTGTCTAATCTGTCGAGTATCAATAGCTCCAGCTGTTTTAAAACCTCGCTTCGCGCGGAACTGACTGTCAATTTGCGGCGCGCGGCGGAATGGACATTTGTCTACTGCACTATGGCCGGGACCCTGTGATCAGGAATGGCGAGCAAATTCAACAGCAGGCAAGCAGTCAGATTCACGACACACGGGACCAAGAGGAGACCATGAAGATGGACGTTGTCAGGTCGGCACCGCACTGCAACCCGATGTACAACTCAGCAACCTCACTAAGAGCGTGTTACACCCAAGCAAAGATTGCTGCATTTTGAGGATCACGTAGGCGATCCTTACAGAACAGTGTCATACCTACCACTGTACAGTAATCACTGTGTCAGGTGATGTACCAACAGAGGAAGGATCGAAATCACGAGAGATCGTGATACCCGATCTTGGTGTTTTTTGGGAGATCGTGGTGACTGCCAATCTCTCGGTGATCCTTGCATCTTTGTACCAAAGACAAGGTGATCCTTGATGACGAAACTTTTGTTGTCGTGAACTGCTGTAACAAAATCGCGACTAATCAGAGCATTCTTTTGATGAAGTTCGAACCAATAAAGCGGTTGATTTCGGATCAGTAACGCAGTCAACGTGGTCAACAAAAATATCCGACGATCGCGACTGTCGCGTCGTTTCAGGCGACGTCGCCTGGTCGCAGAGGATCACCATTGCAAATTTGCAGATGGTACACCAACAAGGATTGTGATGTGCACCAAAAATTGTTGTTTTGCCACTCGTAATCCTAGGGTTGGGGTTATGGTGATCTTAGCTACGTGATCCTTGAGATTAGGGCAGGTGTAACACGCTCTAAACCAAGGAAATATGATACAGTATGGGTTTCCGATCTTTTGCAAACTCATTATCATTGAACATTCAAGATCCATATACAAGCACAAAACAGTGCACTTTAAAATATTTATTAGAAGAGCATAGAGACCACTGGTAGTCATGTCCTGTGGTCAGAAGCAGCGGAGCAGAGAAAACTAGAATAGGGAAACACGAGGGGGACACGGTCTGCAAGCCATGAACCCAGTCACCGCAGGATTGAAGGATACTGGTGGTTGGCCTGCCACCAAAAACGGTAGGGAAACAAGGCCTGTGGGAAAGCCCTGGATGAGCGGCCAGGGGCTAACTGGCACCGCAGGAACTGGAGCAGCCTGAAAATCTCTGGATACTGGCAGAGTAAGAGAAGGTTCGATAGAAGCAACCTTTGGTCTTTTCAAAACAGGCTGACCAGTCTCGTATGATTCCTGCAGCTGCACCACTGATTCATTATGACCTTCAGCTGAAGAAAGGCCTGGTGTTGATGCTGCTGGAGCGTCAGTAATTCCTGAAATAGCATTTGCGCTGCTGCTCTTGCTCGCGCTCACATTTTCCGATTCCTCGTTGCAACCCACACGGGAAAGCAGATCAAGCTCGACCGGTCCTTGATCGATGACAGACTCGTGCACGATATCCTCCGAGCTATTTTCGAATCCATAAAACGCAATCGGCTTCGCCAACACCTCCGCTTCGTTCCTGCCAACTTTTGCTTGGGAGGATGACATCTCGCGCGACGATGAAGGAGAAACGGCTGAAGTGCTGTCTCTAGTGCCAACGTCCTTTACTCTGGTCCCCTTCAGCTTCCCTATCTTCAGGTGAGCAGCCGAGTTTGGGTCCACAAGAAGCTGACAGAGTGCTCCCTTTACCGTGTCAATCTTCCTCTTTCTCTGCAATGGAAAGGAACGGAAATCAAGCGTTGCCCTGTAAGACGCGTTTCTTATGGAAAGCACAATGAGAAGTAGTGACAATACGAAGAAAGAAAACGGCATCGGCAAAGCGCCTCGGGTGCCTCACCTCTTCCTCCCCGTTTGTAAGCGCGAACGGCCGCAGTCGCTCGGGAGGTGTTGAATTTTCTAGAGCGTGAAGCATGTTGTCTAGCTTGCGAACCTTCCGAAAAGGCCACCTCTGGATTCCGTGTTCACGACACTGCTGCTTCAAAACGGTGACACAAACGCCCAACTGAAAAGAAAAATGCGCAAAGAAAGAAACTCAATCAGCTCCACCCAAACTCAACACGTAACAAAAGGGAAGTGATGTCAGGAATCATGTGCGTACCTTGCAAGCAGCTTCGTTAATCGGAAGGTGGAAATGCTCCATAAGCTCCTGCAGGGAGATGGTTCGCGAGCGGTTTCCCGTCGGGAGCCGGGCCTGCACAGGCGGATAGGTTTGTCAGGCCATGAGCCACGGAGGACAGCAATCGGAACAAGCTTAGCCACGTGAAGCTTACCCTGCTTCCATAGCCCACGAGAGGGGTCTCTGGCTCTGGGAGAAACTTAGGCTGGCACATAGTTGATGACGAAGAGAGAGTGACGGTTTAGGTTTGATCAGCTAGGGTGCTCAGCAAAGAGAGAGCTTCGCCCGTTCCTGTTGCAGACTTGTGGCTGCTGCGGCTTGCCTTTGGAAAATGAAGCTAAACGTCGGCAGTCAGGTAACAAACCAGGAACAACCAGCACGTGCTCCAAAATAAACCTGGGCGAGAAAGCAATCCCGCTGCTTTCACTCACCACGGGCAGACTGGCAAGCGGAGCAGGAAGAGCATTGGGCAGTGATGATGTGGGCAGCTACGATTCACGCGGAGAGGTGAGGGCGGGCAGCCTAGAGATTTACAGACCCCCTTTTCTCGTTCTGGACGACACCTCTCCAGCTGCCGCGGATAAGACGACACGGCGGGACCACACTCGTCGCAACGATTCACTTCATTCCCTCGAACCGGTGCTGCGCGTGCGCGACATGGTTGGCTGAGGGAAATGGGGAGCGGGCGGGGTGGGTTGGGTGGGATGGAAGAGGGAGGAGGAGGAGGTTGGTCACCGCCACGCCACCCACCGTGCGCGGTAGCAGACGCCCTTGCCTCACTGGCGGAAGTGGCGGTGGCACTGCCTGCATGCGCAAATCAAGGACCAAAACCCCAACCGCCGCGCGCGACTGGCCTTGAGAGTGCCTCCTAGTCAGCAGTGCCTGGGTAGGAACGGAACGGATCAACGACTCGTCCGGCCACATGAACCGCCAACATGACATCGAAAAGGCAACCTTCATCATTTTGATCCAGCGAGGCAAGGTCGGGAGCTGGCAGGGGAAGCTATGCCAGCGAAATGCGTCCATGTGTCACCTTTGACCAATCAAAGAAAATCAAACATCATGTGCTGTAATTACGTGCTGGATTCTGGATTCTGTTCAAACGAACCAAATCTACAAGTCGCTCTGACTAAACATTCCAGCGCAAAACCACTCACACAACCATGAAAGACTGTATTATACATCCCATCCAGCAAAAAACCGATCAGAACTACTGCTTAGTATTGATTTCTATGGACTGCTATTCTTCCATTTGGACAAACTTCTATCTCCAAATGTACCGTACACTAAGTCAACCCGTCACCCTTTTATTATGAGGCCATTGTAGCCATGAGCCCCAAAGCAGGGAAACTTGCCTGACCGAGTTTCCGACACGAAGAAATTAGTAGTGAAGCTTCCTCCGAATCTAATCCGTGCCAGGGTAGACAATTTTTTCCGTCTTGGGTGTGTAGGCCAGTCGAAACAGACCTCAGCACGAGGCTTGTGTGATGGCTTTGTGCCTCACCAGCCTTGCAAAATTGGACAACCTGGCGCGGACCCTCGGTGCCCCCAACAAGGCGGCAACATTGACACCATCCGCAGACGAATACCAGTACACTGAATCCAAAAAAGATGACACTGATAGAATCCATACCAACAGCAATTCCACAACACACTAGGTTTATTCTATTTTGCATCAATAATCCCAGTCCTTACTGATGATATGTCACATCCAATCCAGCATTGGATAGGATAATACTGAGTACAGATGGTCCTCCTAGTAACCTCTTCTCTTGCAACCATGCACTAGGGTAGTGGGAAGGAGGAACATCAGATTGTTCCTTCCTAGTACCTGTATGTGTATGAACTGGCGTGGTAACACTCATCCAGTCCTCTTTTCAGACTACCATAAACGAACCTACACCTGTTTGTGACAGAATATTGAGAGAACCATTCCTGGGCAATGTTGTATTGTACCGTGCATACATAAAAGCTTTCATAAATCTCATCTCATCCAGAAACATGGCTCTGCCAATGGCTACAAACACAGTTGCACAGTTGAGACAACACTGCCACGCCACAAGCAGCTCAGGGCCCTAACCGAATGCACTGAACCGAAGTCTAAACGCGTCCTCTAAGCGTCGTGCTTCTCCGGAGGGGTAAGGAAGGCCTGGCCTGGCTTCCTGTCAGCAATAGCCCCATGGTTGCCCAGCAGCTGCACCGGCAGGCAAAAAAAAATCCACAAGATGAGAAGACATACGCTGGATGGAGACATGGTGCAGAGATAAATAGGGGGGAGAGAGAGAGGGAGAGAGAGAGAGAGAGAGAGAGAGAGAAAGAGAGAGAGAGAGAGAGAGAGAGAGGGAGGGAGGGAGGAGGGAGGGAGGGGGGGGAGGGAGGGAGGGAGGGAGGGAGGGAGGGAGAGGGAGGAGGGAGGGAGGGAACCCAGCACAACACGCAACCGTGCTAAATCGAACCGATGTGTACACACAGAGCCCATGAAGCGCACCTTAGCGTTGACTCCATCGTGCACGAGTCTGTTCTCCTGCTTCCACTTCACATAGTCCGCCCGCGCAATCTTCGTGAACCCCCTGTTGCACCACACACCGCGGCAGACAAGGCAGCACGATTAATCAGGAGGGCCGCATGACTGACTTTGCAAGAGCAAACAAGCTCAGTAAGAACTTGAAATATTTTCCAGCCACAGTGCCGCGGACCAATGCCAACACTGCCATTCCCCAAAGCCCACACTGCCACTCCCCAAGCCCCCACGCCACACACCCTCTCCTCTCTTGTCCCCTCCGCTCCCCCTCACAAGCTCCCCACCCACAAGCTCAATCACCCGTGGGGACAGGGCCATCTCAGAACTCACCACTTGCGGCTGGCGATGACCTTCTGGCGCCCGGGGAACTTGAACTTGGCGCGGCGCAGCGCCTCCGCGGCGACGGCGGCGTTGGCCTCCTTGCAGCGCACCGACAGCAGCACCTGCCCAATCGCCACGCGCGCGCACACGCCCTGGGGCTTGCCGAACGCGCCGCGCATCCCCGTCTGGAGCCTGCTCGTTACAGGGTGAAACAGCGATGGTCGAGATTAACTAGCAAGCAATAAGCAGCATCACGGTGTCCCAACAGCACCTCTTACTCTGGCGAAAGCAGTGCCAACAGGGAAATTTTATTTACTGGGTCAGAGAGCACAGTCGCGCGCACACGTCACAACGCACTCCCACGCCAGCGCAGCTATCGGCGGGGACGCAAGTGTCGCACCAATTGGCGCCGGCGCAGGGGAGAAAACCTAGCAGCGCCGGCGCAGGAAAGCATCTTGGTGATGCGCAGCACGTGGAAGGGGTGCACGCAGATGCGCAGGAGAGCGCATTCATCAGCGGAAGGGAGGGGAACGGGGGGAGGAGGTGTGGGAGGAGAGCGTACCTATCAGCCCCGGCGCAGGAAAGCATCTTGTTGATGCGGAGCACGTGGAAGGGGTGCACGCGGATGCGCAGGTGGAAGGCGTCCTTGCCCGCGTACTTGGTCATGTACTTGTTGCACGCAATGCGCGCCGCCTCCAGCGCCTCGCTCGACACGTTCTCCTTCTCCCAACTGTCAAGCGCGCACGCAAACGAAGCGGGGACGACACGGGGAAGGGGAGGGGGGGGGGGGGGGGGGGGGGGGGGGGGGGGGGGGGGGGGGGGGGGGGGGGGGGGGGGGGGGAGGGGGGGGAGGGGAAGGAGGAGAAGGAAATCGGGAACGGGGGGGTGGAGTCGGAATTTTGGGGAAAAGGATAGAATGGTAAGATAGTGGAATGGCAATGAAAGAGCCACAGTCACGAAGCTTTGCGCATTCATAGGTTACTCTTGGCAAGCGCAGCAGCAAAAAGCGGCATACTTGCCATCGCTGCTAAACCCTGAATCTTCACGACCGTTCCGGAAACTTGCGTGGGAAAGAAATTCGATGGTTTGCCTCCAACAGCAAACACGAGCGATAAATATAGTCGAACCGAAGGTGAAGGACAGAGAATTCGGTGTGAAGCTGTGCGAAAACTCGCACGGACTAGTCGAAATCGGCGTGCGCGACTATCCATGCGATTCGCGCTGCAGCTGCTGGGGACCGCGTGCGAAGAAACGGTACTGCTCAGCGGCAACGACGCGGAGAGCACGAGGACTTGGACCCACTACCATCCACTTCCGCGAATACCATCCGGAAGCAACGAGGCCACGAGCTTCCGTTGCTGCCGCTGCTGCTGCTGCTGCGCGCGTAACGGTCGCTGTGAATAGCGCGACGCCTGTATTCAGAACTGGGTCTACCGGGCGAAGCTGCGACCGAGAAGTCAGGCGAAAGCGCTACTCCGACACGTCTACTAGGGCAAGGCAGCAACTTCTTGACGCTGTAACGAGCGCAGCACACGCTTTGTCCTGCCTTCGTCGCCAACCGCCCCCAACTGCCGTTAAAAAAATGTCAAGCTGCGTGATAACAAGGACACATATGACGAGGCTGTCGTTCCTAACCGCCTTTCCCGGGCGGTGTTTACCTGACGAGGTGGATGCAGAAGGGGAACTCGTCGACGCCTCTCTTCTTCATGCCCACGTCATAGATGCGAATCTTCGCATCTGCGCGTCACGGCAGCCATAACCAGTGCAATATCACAAGCAAGATAGCGTAAAGAGATAGGGCACAACACAATCATCGCCATAATAACGCACCAGGCACTTGACACTGACATTTGCGTCAAACGACCAACGAGACCAAACCCTGATTTTCGTGACGGAGACGAGAAGGAAAGAGCGACGCACCGGGAACACCACGGCAGTATCGCGACTTGGGGTAGGGCTTGTTCTTGATCTGACGGTAGCACCTGGCAGGGCCTGTTGACGAGACGGACAGATGTATCACCCACAAAAAAGCGCAAAGAGCAGATGGCCGGTCAATCGCTATCTAGAAGAAAAACACAAGCAGCGCGAAAGCTGGATAAAAATTAGTCGCCGACACTTACGGCGACCCATGGCTTCTAACGGTTCTTTCAACCCCTAGCAGGACCAATCAGGATAAAAAGGAGCCGACAGAAAGATAAGCGAGAATATATACAGACAGGAGAGGAAGAGCAAGATTCAGGGAAGCGAACAGCTATTGATCTGAGCCGACGATTCAGCGGGCCAATGATGGGAGTAGGGTTTAGCGCTTTCCTGCTTGCCCTGCTCTGTTACTTGTGCGAAGGTATAATTTTCGCGAATGTTCCAGAAAGAAGGTCGGGGAGCTACGCAGAAGGCACTGCGAAATGTGGACGAGACGGCACAGCTGTTACAGAGTATCGGTTCGCCACACAGTCTCCATAGCTTACTTTTCAAATATGTTTACTCTATGGCTGAGTAGTTGATTCACCAAGTGATTCTGCACCCTATTTTGGAAACAGGTGCAACAATAAATCAGAATACAAGCCATCGCCCCTTCACGACGTGTTACAATGAATCAAATTGGCCTATTTCTTCTTTCCACCACCCTTCAAACGACTTCTCATACGCAGGATTGCCAGGGGCAATCACCATCTTGTTCTCAACTGTCCATGTCTCATTGGTGAGAGATGCCAAAAACTCCTTGTTGTGAGAGATAACCAACACGGCGCCCTCATAGTCATTGATGGCACCGACAAGCGCAGCGAGCGAGTCTCTATCGAGGTAGTTGGTAGGCTCGTCCAGCACTATCATGTGCGGGTTGCTCCACATGGCTGCCGCCAACACCACCTTCACCTTCTGCCCACCTGTGAGGGGGGAAATGTGTAGAGCGAACAGTGAGGGAAGAGGCAAATCAGCACGACAGTCATAGTGGTGAATCGAGACAAGAAACTTGACAGAAAGAGCCTCAGAGAGGAACAGCATGACATAAAAAAGTAGGGCAGCAGGAAGACCAATCAACCTGACCGATTGATCAATCACATCCAAGCGTACCTGAGAGGTTCTTGATCTGGCCGTACGTGCCGAACTCGGCATCGAGGCCGAAGTTATCAAAGTGCTCCTGCACGCCGGCGATGGTGAGCGGGCGGCCGTACACGCCCAGGCGCGCCACCTCCTTGGCGTCCACGTCGTGCACGAGCTTCTCAAACCCCAGCTCCTCCAGTAGCTCGCGCGACAGCCAGCTGTTGAACACCGGCTTCAGCCCCACCCACTGGAAGGGCAAGGAAGAATGGAGGGAGGGGAGAGTGGGAGCAAAGGAGCGGGAGGAGAGAGAGAGAGAGAGAGAGAGAGAGAGAGAGAGAGAGAGAGAGAGGGAGAGAGAGAGAGAGAGAGAGAGAGAGAGAGAGAGAGAGAGAGAGAGAGAGAGAGAGAGAGGAGAGAGAGGAGAGAATGAGAAGATGAATGATTTGTGCTGAAGTGTGACTATCCGTACACGCCCAGGCGCGCCACCTCCTTGGCGCCTACGTCGTGCACCAGCTTCTCAAACCCCAGCTCCTCCAGTAGCTCGCGCGACAGCCAGCTGTTGAACACCGGCTTCAACCCCACCCACTGGAGACGAGAGCGAGGGAGGGGGGGGGATGACGGGTAGAGTGGGAGCAAAGGAGCGAGGAGGAGAGAGAGGGCGAATGAGAATGAGAAGATGAATGATTTGTGCTGAAGTGTGACCATATCTGTACACGCCCAGGCGCGCCACCTCCTTGGCGTCCACGTCGTGCACGAGCTTCTCAAACCCCAGCTCTTCCAGTAGCTCACGAGACAGCCAGCTGTTGAACACCGGCTTCAGCCCCACCCACTGGAAGGGCAAGGAAGAATGGAGGGAGGGGAGAGTGGGAGCAAAGGAGCGGGAGGAGAGAGAGAGAGAGAGAGAGAGAGAGAGAGAGAGAGAGAGAGAGAGAGAGAGAGAGAGAGAGAGAGAGAGAGAGAGCGAGAGAGAGAGAGAGAGAGAGAGAGGGAGAGAGAGAGAGAGAGAGAGAGAGAGAGAGAGAGAGAGAGAGAGAGAGAGAGGAGAGAGAGGAGATGAGAAGATGAATGATTTGTGCTGAAGTGTGACTATCCGTACACGCCCAGGCGCGCCACCTCCTTGGCGCCCACGTCGTGCACCAGCTTCTCAAACCCCAGCTCCTCCAACAGCTCGCGCGACAGCCAGCTGTTGAAGACTGGTTTCAATCCCACCCACTGGAAGGGTGAGCGGGGATTGGGAGGGTGGGAACAAAGGAGAAAGGAGGAGAGAGAGAGGAGAAAATAGAAAGTTGAATCATTTGTGACAACGTGGAATCCAGAGGCAGCTGAAGCGCGACCATGCGTCTGCACTACTGCTACTATCATTTGGTCCGGGGGCGCGCCTTGGTCCGGGGGCGCGCCTTGGTCCGGGGGCGCGCCTTGGTCCGGGGGCGCGCCTTGGTCCGGGGGCGCGCCTTGGTCCGGGGGCGCGCCTTGGTCCGGGGGCGCGCCTTGGTCCGGGGGCGCGCCTTGGTCCGGGGGCGCGCCTTGGTCCGGCGGCGCGGCTTGGTCCGGAGTCGCGCCTTGGTCCGGCGGCGCGCCTTGGTCCGGCGGCGCGCCTTGGTCCGGCGGCGCGCCTTGGTCCGGGGGCGCGCCTTGGTCCGGGGGCGATCATTACCCGCATCACCACCCGCATGACCACCCACACCAGCACCGTCACAAACTCCGCAGCACGCACCTTGACTTCATACTCGTAGCTCTTCTTGGACTTGCGGCGCGACAGCAGCTGCTCGACCTGCTTGCGCTGCCCGTTGTGCATGATGAGCTCTTCCATGCTCCTCGCCTCCTCCTTGCCGATCTTGCGAAACACCTTGTTCAGCTCCTCGCGGTCCTCCCCGTGCGCAAAGCGCCAAGCCCCATCCCCCGTTCCCTCCCCTCGACCACCAATATCACCACAAGCACCAGCATCAGCCGCACCACCCTGGGCCCCACAGCGCTCACCTTGACCTCGTACTCGTAGCTCTTCTTGGACTTGCGGCGGGACAGCAGCTGCTCCACCTGCTTCCTCTGCCCATTATGCATGATCAACTCCTCCATGCTCTTGGCCTCCTCCTTGCCTATCTTGCGAAACACCTTGTTCAGCTCCTCGCGGTCCTCCCCGCGTGCAAAGCGCCAGCGGATGTACTCGTTGGGGGATTTGTCTAGGTGCTGCTCCACGTGGTGGAAGGCATGCTGCGCCACGTATGCCATTCCCAGGTTGGGATGCCGCCAGATGATGCCGGACTGCAGAGGGACGGAATGGGGGGTAAGGCACAGAATGAAATTGGTGAAGATGTTGCACCACGTGATGGAAGGCGTGATCCGCCACATATGCCATGCCCAGGGACGAAAGCCTACACTCAACCCCCCCCCCCCCCCCTCCTCCCCCCCGAATCGCATCACTCCCCAACCTCGCACTCACCGTGGGTTTGCTCTCTCCCGTAATCAGTTTGATCAGCGTCGACTTGCCAGCGCCGTTCACCCCCACCACAGCCACACGGCTGCCCAGCGAGCACTGCACGTGCACGTTGGTGAGCGCAGGAGCCGGGGCCTCGGGGTAGGTGAAGCAGACGTTGGTGAGCTTCAGAATGGGCGTCTCCTTGCGCCGAATGCCGTCCAGCTGCCCTGGCGTCGGCAGCTTGTACTTGAAGGGCGCTGCCGCTAGGTCGTAATAAACACGACCAGCTGGGTTCACCTGTATGAGGGAGAGGTCAGCAGAAAGAGAGGGTGGGGAGAGAGGAGGTGTATGAGAGTGAGCAGAGTGCGGGGCGTGGATAGCTTGTATTCGAACGGTGCTGCTGCCAGGTCCTAGTACTCACGGCCCGCTGGGTTCACCTGCATGAGTGAGGGGTTGGCACGAAGAGAGGGCGGAAAAAGAGGAGGGTAGGAGAGTGAGCAGAGTGCTGGGGGACAGCAGGGAGCCGGTGCCTCGGGGTAGGTGAAGGAGAATTATGTCGGTGCACACGGCGTCCAGGAAGCCACTGTCGTGCGACACGATGAGGCAGCCCAGTCACCCAGCTCCACCCATCTCAACACCCACGCACCTTAACAAATGCCGACAGGTTCCCCCGGTAATGCTTCAACTTGCGCTTCTCGTAATGGATAATATCGGTGCACACGGCGTCCAGGAAGCCACTGTCGTGCGACACGATGAGGCACGACAGCGTCTTGAGCCCCGTGAGGTAGCGCTGCAGCCACTCCACGTTGGTCGTGTCCATGTGGTTCGTTGGCTCGTCTGATAGATGTGTGGAGCGGAAGAGGGAATGATAGGGACAATGAGGTGAAGGGAACAATGAGCATTGCCCTCTTCACTTGAGCCCCGTGAGGTAGCGCTGCAGCCACTCCACGTTGGTCGTGTCCATGTGGTTCGTTGGCTCATCTGTTGTGCGTGAGGGGGGAGTGGAGGAGGAAGCGGAGGGGGTGAATGGGCTGACGAGGGCAGAGAAACAATGAGCATTGCCCTCGTGCCCATGTGGTTTTATTGGCTCGTTTTGCAGAAATGAGGGGGGGGAAGTAAGGAGCGTAAGGGGGGAAATTGGGGATGGGGTAAACAATGGGCATAGCATTCATCTCCCACCTACCCGACAGCATAATTTCCATTGCCAAGTTCCACCCCATCCCTTCACCCTCATCTCACTGACCCCTCACCCCACTTCTCTCTTCACCCCCAACTCACCGAGCAGCAGAATATCCGCCCCAATGAGCATGGCCCTAGCAAGCGCGAGCTTCATCTTCCACCCTCCCAACAGCGCCGTGATGGGCTGCCCTTTGCCCTCTTCCCCATTCCCTCCCATGACAGACGACCCAACTCACCGAGCAGCAGAATATCCGCCCCAATGAGCATGGCCCTAGCAAGCGCGAGCTTCATCTTCCACCCTCCCAACAGCACCGTGATGGGCTGCCCTTTGCCCTCTTCCCCCTTCCCTCCCATGACAGACGACCCAACTCACCGAGCAGCAGAATATCCGCCCCGATGAGCATGGCCCTGGCGAGCGCCAGCTTCATCTTCCACCCGCCCGACAGCGCAGTGATGGGCTGCCGCTGGCGGTCCTCCCCAAACCCCATCTTGCCCAGCTCCCGCACCACGTCCGCCTCATCCACCTTGCCCTTCAACGCCTCCTCCTCTAGCAGATACTCTACCGGGCTCCTATCCACCACACTGCTATCCAAGTCATGCTCCACGTATACTGTCCTCAGCACGTCTGCTGAGGGAAACCCGTCGAGTTTCCCGTTGGCGATCGCACGCATGAGAGTGGATTTCCCGCATCCGTTGTGCCCGCAGAGTCCGTACCGCCGCCCGCGCTTCAGCCACAGGCGCGTGGCGGAGAGGAGAATTTTCCCGCCGTACCCGAGGGAAAACTCGCAGTCGCACAGATCCTCCCCCTCGTCCTCCCCATCCTCTGCCCCGGACCCGTCGCCGCTGCGCGCTGCCTTGTGCGCCTCCCGAGCCTGCTTGCAGAACTGCCGAGCCACAGCCTCGGTGTCCTCGCCCCAGGGGGAGAGGTACGGCTCGAGGCTCGGGACGACGCAGCGGACCCAGTCGGATTCCTCGAAGCGCTTGGCTGCTGCGAGGACGGTGCACATGCGGACGACGTACTCTAGGGTTTGCACCAGCATGCCGCCCTTCTCCACCTCCTCCCTCACCCCCGACGCAATCAGATTCCTTAGAAACCCCAGCAGCACCACCGCGTTCGCTGCGTGCCTCTCTAGAAGCGACTCTGTTGCATCAGGAGCACCGGAACCAGCGCCAGGACTACCATTCGCAGCAGCGCCGCCACCACTGCCACGCTTCTTCGCCGCAGCAGCCGCTTCTGCCATAGCCAGCGCAGCAGCACATACATCCCCACTGCCGCTGGCGTCTTTGTGGTGAGAATCCACCTCCTCCTTCATCCCCTGCAGCGTCAGCAGCACCCTGCCCGCCGTCTGCCTGCACTCCGGGTCCGCTACTTCCACACTCACCCTCTCCACGCCCGGCATCAGCATCGGCAGGAACGGCGCCAGCTCGCGCGGCTCCTCCACCAATCGCAGCACGTTCTCAATCACCACGACGGTTTTCCGCTTGACGAGCGCGGCGCGCTCCTTCATGCCGCGCACGAGCACGGGCGTCATGATGGCGAGCGCGGGCGACAGCACGGGCTGCACGAAGGTGATGCCGGAGAGGCGGTTGACGCACTCGGGCACGTGCGTGGGGTGCAGAATGGCGTCCACTAGCGATGGCACTGCTGCCTCGATGTCTCGGTTGCCGATGGTGCCCGCACACTGTAGCATGGACGATGCTGCCGCCTTCATTACCTGCTCATGGGGAGGCCGGAGAGTGGTCGAGGTTAAGTTTGAAGTTAATGAGTTTGTTACTTAGGGCGTCCCCAACCAGGGGGTGCTGGTGTGCCATGTACCTTGACCGCTGCTGCAAGCATATGGGCTGGGAACCTTTCCCAATGCGTGTGATTCGTTTCGTTTCACACACACCCAGTGTGTTATTACAATGGCTAAAGTCCACGCTGTCGCGCATCTCACCTGCGCTTTGCCTTCAATCATGTACTCGGACAGCAGGGGCACGATGACGTGGAGCGCGGCTGCCACCTGGCGGGGCCCGTTGAGCGCCAGGTGGCCCACCAGCAGCAGCGCCGCCTCCTGCGTCTTCCAGCTCTTGTGGTTGCGCGCGCCCTCCACCAGCACTGCGGGGTTTAAACGTCAAGGTTCAAGGTTCAGGGTACATGAGATTCAGTTTTTGAATTTCGCGTGAGGACGCCAGCGTGAGGCGGTGCCTCCGTTCAAGAGAGAAAGCAGGCGTGCGATTGGAAGACAGGGTTCGGGAAGCAAGGCGACGGTTTGGTAATCGTGTCAGCAAGAATGCGCATAAATTACTCGCTTCTTTGCTCTTCTCATTCATCGTTCATCCCCTTGACCGCCAAACCCAACGCCCCTGAATCCAATTATATTTCCTCTCCCCCTCACTCTGCCCCCCAGATTTGAGCCCCTGACCTCCCAACTCACCCGGCAGCACGAGAGGGACGGCATGGGGGCAGATCATTCCCACCACCGCCTTCGCAGCGGCTTCCGCCGCCAGCGGAACTCCCACCGACTCGTATGCTGTACTCTCCGCCGCCGGCGCGGCCGTCCCCGCATCTGGTGCACCTGCGGGTGCAGCGCCGTTCGCCGCGGGCGCAGCAGCTTTGTTCAGCAAGACCGGGGCAGCAGCCTTATTCAGCAAGACGGGGCCCGCGGCTTTGTTCAGGACCGCCAGACCCTTCCCCGCCGCGGCCGGCGCGCCCAGAACCTTGTTCGCGGCCGGACCGCCCAAAACCTTGTTCGCGGCCGGGCCGCCCAAAACCTTGTTCGCCGCCGGGCCGCCCAAAACCTTGTTCGCCGCCGGGCCGCCCAAAACCTTGTTCGCCGCCGGGCCGCCCAAAACCTTGTTCGCGGCTGGTGCGCCCAGAACTTTGCTCACTGCTGGCCCGCCCAGGACCTTGTTCGCCGCGACTTTGTTCCCCGCAGGCGCAGCTTTGCTCCCCGCAGGCGCTGCCTTGTTACCCCCGGCGGGCCCTTTGTCGCCCACGCGGAGCAGCAGTGTGGGGAGCAGCGCAACCAGTTGCGCCTCCAGAGGCGCGCCGACTGTCTCCGCGAGCTTGCGCACAAGCACCAGCGCTCCCTCCTTCACAACTGGTGTAGACGTGTCGTCGAGCCCTTGTGCGATCTTCGCGAACAGGTTGTGCGACTGCAGTAATCGAAAGAATGGAAAAAGGAATGGTGCACGAGAGATTGAAGGGCTTGAGTTTTATGCAGCACGTGTACGCTTTCGCAGCACTAGGTACACAAGAAGTCTACTAAAGAAGTGAGAAACTCGTTGCATCAGACGCAACCAAAGTGGGAAAACGGCGATCAGTACCTCGCATAGCTTGACGCCGTTGCTCTTGATGAGGTCGCAGATCTCTTTGGCGACCTTCGCTTGATCCGCCGTGGCCGTGCTCAGCACAGTCTGCATGAGATCTGCCATCTTCGCGTCGCCTGATTCGAGTCCCATCGTCGCCGACGAGATTGGCAATAGGCACGACGGAGAACGCTGACGCTGTCCCGATGAAACGGGACTAATATCCTATCGCAGCGATGGTAAGTCGATACTTGTATAAGTGTGAGCAGGTAAAGAATAAAACTTCAAACAGATAACAATCTGATCAGTAAATGGACCTCGTTCCCGCTGCAGCCGAGAAAGACGCGTGTTGATAGACAGTAACCAACGGCTGCCACTACCAAAAGTCACAACACGACCAGCTTACTTCCAGTCTAAAGCTCAGGCAGCTGGATTCAAGACTTGTACAGCCGAGTTGGCTGAGAATCAGAGGGAATCGATTGGGTAGAATCGAGGGGAGAGAGAGGAGGCAGTTGATCACCCAAGATGAGGCACGGCCGAACCGAAGGGGGTTCGCTACACGAGTGGCTGCTGGTACGTTTTGCGAAGCTTTCAACGCCACCACGAAATGCAGATGGGCTGCCGAAAAAATCTAAATAAAGCAACAGCTCAGCCAACCAGGACACGTCCTTCCGTTTCAACTCTGCCCGGTTTAACTCCATCACAGTTATGGAGAGTGATGTGGCAGCATGGATGTCTTGGTTCGGGAGAGATACTGTCAGGAAGTTTGACAGCCTCCAGGCTCGTCTCGGCGGAAAACCTGCGGAAAAGCGAGTGCCTGCCATGTGGTGCGTGGAAAGCCCGAGAGCGCCGCGGTAGGGGGGACGTGGATGTATGTGCGGTCTGAGTGGATGTCGGCAGCCCCACCAACCCCAGCTCGCGGAATGGATGCCATTGGCCGCTGACCCATGTAAGGCAGGCGAACCACCAGTGTGACCCTCGGAGATTCTCTGTGATTTGGAATCAAATAATCAAATAGCGTGTGACTGAACACCAACCATCGTAGGCCGATATATAAAACTACACATCTCACACGTCAATCAATGAAAAAAAAAACGTTTTGCTGGCACACATCCGTTGAATACATCTTTAATCAAGTAATGAAATTGTTAGACTCACCACACACTGAGCATAGGATACGGGACCAGCAAACCAGCAAGCCATTTGCACCAACATCCAGTTCTGCATCTATTTTACACAGGCTAGCATTGTGAGTGGTATTACATATTCCATGCATGCATACACTCATACAAGTCTCTGGATGGTTTCCATGACCTAATAGCTTACACAGCAGCATCTTGACACAAAGCCCACCATGCTTAATAGCTGGCAACGAACTGGATTGCCATTCGGCACCAACCAGGCAAGCAGTTCACACAATATTCCTCTTCCATCACCTCATGATGATTGCACTGTATCGCCGCTGGTTGCACTGTCACCCTCCACCTCGCTTGCCCTGTTTAACATCTCTTTGTCACCCCCTTTCCCCTCAACTCCAGATTCCGACTCTGTGTCGGCATAGTCGTCCTCACTATACTCGGAAGTGACATCCTCGCATGCATTACACGCCTTGCGGCAGGCACCGGGGTGGGCAGCTGTGCCAATCATGTAAGGCCGGTTCTTCTCACATTCACCCGTGGCCGCCCATGCCTCACACCTGGGTCCATGCAGGAGGGGTGAACGAGGAGGCATACGCGGAACAAGAGCATGAGAAAAGATGAATGGGCGAAGGGAACGGGAGAGACAGCGAAGGAGAGATGGGGCGGGGATAATGGAGGGGACAAGAAAGAGGAGAACGCCGAAAGGAACAAAGGGGTGAAGGAATTTGGAAAGGCATGAGCTGGGAGGTGGAAGGTGGAGCACGCGAGTGAACAGTCACAGGCCGCTAGAGTGAACACTCACAGAGCCCCCCTGACAGAGAGGCGGCAGCACAAATGACTTATGCAACAAACTCAAGACTCACAGGCCATTGGCGTCGACACAGAGGCCACCCGTCTGGAAGCCGGGAGCAGGGGAGTCGTAGGAGCGCATGTGAATCCACTTGGGCGCGGACCACTTGTGCCCCTCCACCACAGGGCACGCGTGGTGCAGGCTGCTGGGGTCCACTGACCCGTCCGGGTGCAGGTTGTAAAACAGCAGCGCGTCTCCCTTCACTGGCTTCACTGCACTCGCACATACACACAGCGGCACACACAGGGAAACGTGAGAAAGGAAGACAATGTCTGGGACGTCTCAGAACTCGGCTTGTGCCCCTCCACGACAGGGCACGCGTGGTGCAGACTGCTGGGGTCCACTGAGCCATCCGGGTGCAGGTTGTAGAACAGCAGCGCATCTCCCCTCACTGGCTTCACTGCACAAGCACAAACGCACAGAGGCACACACAGGGAAACATGAGAAGCGGAAAACACAATTTGGGACGTCTCATAAGTCCACTTCTGTCCCTCCACCACGGGGCACGCGTGGTGCAGACTGCTGGGGTCCACTGAGCCATCCGGGTGCAGGTTGTAGAACAGCAGCGCATCCCCCTTAACCGGCTTCACTGCGCTCGCATGCACACATACATAAGGGGGACAGGAGAAGGGGGAAGACAAGGGGAAGAATGCGGGCATTTGATAAGGAGAGCATGCTGAAGTGCTGCTTCTCAGAGCATTGCCAGACTCCCTCCCCCAGGTCTCCTAAAGTGCTTAAACTACAACTCCCATTCCTGTGCCTCCCCTACCAGTAGGCGCCACTGGCTGCTTTACCACTCCCCCTCCCCCCAACGCAACCTCCCCAGGGGTCAGGCCCTCACCCGCCAGGCCCATGCACCTGTCCAGTGGCTATCTCCTCACCTGCTAGCACGCCCTTGGCACAATCAGTCCAGGAGTCGTCCTTGGGCGAGGGGTCCTTGTGCTCGGGGAACGTGGTCTCGCCTCCCCGTGTGACGTTGTTGAGGTACATGAGCACGGTGGCGTAGCGGTGCCCGCCCTGCTGCGTGTTCACCGGGTCGTTAAAGTAGTCGTGGTGCGCCTCGTACTGCTGCCCCACGCCGTACCGCAGGATCTGGTGGGGAGGAGGTGGGGAAGGTGGGTGACGCAGCATCAGCAGCAAGAGAGATCGGGGAAGGGGAAGGGGGGGAGTGGGTCGTCAATGTAGTCGTGGTGCGCCTCATACTGCTGCCCCACGCCGTACCGCAGGATCTGGCGCCGGGGAGAACAGCAGGAGGGGATGCAGGAGAGGATGCACAAGGGATGCAGGGCGTGGAGGAAGGAGGCAAACAGGAGAGTGGTTTTTCATACTTGCTGTGCTGCTGCTACAATTGCAGAGCTTAACACTTACAAAGGTGTGGATGGGGGAGGGTGGGTCACGCAGCAGGGGCAAGGGAGATGGCGTCGTGGGGGGGTGAGAGAGGGAGTGGGGAAAGCGGAAGGGGAATCCGATACGGGGCAAGGCATGCTGACCTGCAGCGACTCCTGGTTGTCGAGGGGCAGGAAGGTCCAGAGGCTGATGCGGTCCTCAATGGCTCGCACGACGGCGTCCTCGCCCTTTTCCAGGAACATGCCGCTGCTCGTGCGCACCTCGCTCACCTCGCTGTGCCCGTCCTCGCTGTCCGTCACCTCCGACCTGCTCCCCGTGCCACCCGTGACACACATGCCATACATCCCACACATTGCATAGGTGCCAAGGCGCGCAACGCCACACGCTCTACATATGCAGCATGCGTCACAGGTTGGCGCGTGAAGTACACGTATCATCACACACATCCCGTACATGGCAGATTCAGGCGACGCACATGCGATGCATGCAACCCATGCGATTCAGCTGCACATGTTCTTAGCTCTACGTTTTATTATCGCAACTGGCGCTACTACTTTAAGTTACATCCAGGCAGCGGTGCTCACCGTTCCAGGCGCGGCTGCGCGAGGCGGATGAGGTGGTCGCACTCGGCGTCGGAGAGAAAGCCCTTGTACAGATACGCGCGCGGCTTCCACGCCGACAGCTGGATGATCCGCTGCTCGCCCGCTGGGACCGGCTGGCCGTGTCAGGCAAGGGAGGGAGAGGGAAGAGGGAAGAGGGAAGGGACGTCGGTGCAGAGATGGTGGGAGGAGTGCTGCTGGGGACGAAATGACTGCGTTGAGTTGCATTCGTTTGCGTCAGCGCAAGTTTGCTTGCTGGTAACATCCCAAGTGCGTCGCGACTTGCTTTTCGCTAATGAGTCGCGTCACGACGAGCTCCGTTACGCGTACCTTCTTCGCCGTGAACGCGCCGAAGTCGAGCCAGCTGAGAGCGGCTGTTTGCATCTGGGCGAGGTCGGCTGCCGTGGACCGTTGTTGGATCAACACACCCGCTGCCAGCACCACCGGTAGAAGCACCGCGATGACCATCAGCGGACCCGATGTCAAGGGATCCGACGAAGGCTTCTTCTTCGCGCTCTCCTGATTAGCATCCACGGATGATTCGGGTTTCTCGACAGAAGCAGGTTCTTCAGCTTCTCTTGGTTTCGCAGCCTGAGCTTGAGTGACTCTCTCGCTAGCATTTTCCGTCTCATCTCGCTTAGAGTCGGTAACCTTAGTCTCAGCCATCCTTTTACTGAAGCTATGAGAGCAAGGAAGTCTGCAAAAACGCAGGTAGAACCACGACTGGAGCGTTCTATTGGGTTAGCCTGAAACACATAGACGAAAGAGCACGAGAAAGAAAAGTGGATTCTGGTAACCTTTCTGGCTGGCTTGGCAAAGCAAGGCAAAGGGTTCTTTGAAGGTTTCGCATCGTTTCTTGATGGTGACGCTCGGTGGTAATAGTTTCTGAATGGGTCCCAAGCAAATGAATGGTGCGTGCGGCGCAATTCCGGAACCCTGGTCATACCAATTCCAGTATGCCGTGATGCTGAGCTGGACCCTTGAAGAAGGCACAGATTGCGGAGCCACGGCTGAACCCGCCAGGAGCGTTCTCAAGTCCCAGCTTTTCATGTTATTCACAAATCAGAGTTGGTAGCTATGGAAAGCCAGGGGTGGTGTAGATATTGGGGTTGGCCAGGTCAAGACATTCTCCTCTCTCCCCCTCACTATCCTCCCCCCTCGACTTGAGTTCTGGTGTATCCTTGCCGAGCCCGTTCCGTTCAACAGGTTCCTCCCGAAAGAAGACGGCCGCTCCTTCGGTCATCTCAAAGACGAAATGTTTCTCGTCACCAAGGAAGTACGTATCGGGCACATCGTTCGGCGCAACGAAGGCGGAGCGCGACGGCTTACGGACGCAGAAATCATGAAGCAGTATCCCCCGAAGAAGTTCCCTTGCAGCCGACGAATCATCAACGAAGTCTATGACGCCATGCCTGACGAATAGTGGGCCGCGCTCTCCTCATCGCACAGCTCGGTTCTCCTCGAGAGCGGGAACTGGGTCATACTGGCGGCCGACATGGAGGCCCCCCCTCGACACGCGTATGCAGTCGACCAGCTTCTCGAAGGGGACTCCCTCTTCGCTAACATACACGAGGTCGACCCCACAGGCAGAATCTCGAAAGCTGCGACAGGTCGGCAACTACTCGACGCTCCAGCCACCGTTCCCGTCTTCGTGGTGGATCGATGGCTCGGAGGCACCTTCTGCTCGGGAGCGGGACTAGCGACAAGATTCGAAATTTTACACGATGGCGTTCCCTCGCTGGCGGCGATCCGTTCCCTGTCCTACACGCCACAGCAACTTCAGCACCCGCAGCGTTGGCTAAACATCCTTCCGTCGCCCGGTCCGCTCCTCATTTCGGACTACACTCGCGCTTTCCTCTTGGAACAACCTTCCTCACAGCGGGACATCCTGTTCCGATTCTATGCTCGCGCTCTACCTACGGGATCCCGCTACACTTACATGGCGGATAACGGCATCTGCTCTGGCTGCACCCAGGGAGTTGTGGAATCCCTTCCGCACCTGTTCTTCGAATGTGGAGTGGCACGGCCATCACCGAGGCGCTTCAACGCACCGCGCGCGAACATTTGGGCATCAACACTTCCCCTTCATTGACCCTCTTCCCTCTTCCAACGGGAGCCGGTCAAATTGCCCCGTGGAGCCTGCTGGTTGGAGCAGCTGCCAGAGTCATCTGGAACGCACGATGCAGTCACAGATGTCGCCAAACTCCCTTCAAAACCGTTGAAGCCCTTCACAACGTCCTTAACCTATTCCTACTTGCCTTCAAAATTCTCCTCTGGCGCGCGTCCAACGGGTCCAAAAAAAAACGTCAACGGGCGGCCAATCGAGTCAAGTTAGCCTCTACGCACCGATTGTTCATTTTCCCTGAACCAAACTGCCCTGCCATTCACCCCGATCTCAAAGCCACATGGCTCCTCAACGACTCCTTCCGCCCCCCGTAGCCCGTAGCCCCCCGTAGCCCAAGTTGGAGCGTTCTATTGGAATTGCATGGTTAGCCTGAAACGCATAGACGAAAGAGCACGAGAAAGAAAAGTGGATTCTGGTAACCTTTCTAGCTGGCTTGGCAAAGCAAGGCAAAGGGTTCTTTGAAGGTTTCGCATCGTTTCTGAATGGTGACGCTCGGTGGTAATAATTTCTGAATGGGTCCTAAGCAAATGAATGGTGCGTGCGGCGCAATTCCGGAACCTTGGTCATACCAATTCCAGTATGCCGTGATGCTGAGCTGGACCCTTGAAGAAGGCACAGATTGCGGAGCCACGGCTGTACCCGCCAAGAGTGTTCTCAAGTCCCAGCTTTTCATGTTATTCACAAATCAGAGTTGGTAGCTGTGGAAAGCCATGGGTGGTGTAGATATTGGGGTTGGCCAGGTCAAGACATTCCACGTTTGAGTCAGATTCAGTACCACTCCAATTGGTCGTCGTTACAACAAATACGACATCGCCAGCTTCGCCCATACCTGCCACCCCAACAATCGAGTTCGTCAAAACATTTCGCTAGCTCTTCTTCAACAACCTTTTCTTTTTGTGCCCTGACTCTAACCTGCAAAGTTCTCCCAAAGAGGCCGAGAGATCAGAGAAGCTCATCAAACCCGAACCCCATCACAGCCGGGTCCCCTCGAGTGTCTAGCGTTGCTCACATCCCACTGGCTAGGCATCTGCCAGAAATATCCCAAGCGAGTCGGTGTGCTTTGTTTCGAATAGACGGTTTGCTCTCGCCTGTCGACAACGTCCACTCGATTGGTCTGATCACTAGATCTGTTTTGTAGAAATCGATTCGACGATTCTAGCTCATAAGGTCGTTTTTTGCGCTCCCAACGGCCATCCCTCCAGAGACCAAACGCTAGTGTCCGAACCCTTTCGGAACCCCGCAGTCCAAAACAAGGAGGACCCTCCATTTCTGTATTCTTTCAGTAGCCGTCAATTGAACCGCTAGAGTGATCTGCTCCTCCCGTCGCGTGGGAATTGTTTCAGCAGAAAGGAAGTAGGCAGGATTTCCACGGCACGTGCGCGTCACAGCCCAACCCTTGGTGCCGATGTTTCGTGGGACTGATTTGAAATTTCTTCATCTAAAATCTTAGCTGCACTTACTAGTGTGGAATCCCGCTATTCCTAGTCCGCTTGATCCCGTTCCGTTCCACTCTCATCACGCTTTCGCCCCTGCCAATGTCGCGATGTCCTCCACCGTTCAGAGTGGAGGATGTAGTGTGGGCTAAGCTTGGCGACTACGGCGCATGGCCGGGCGAGATCCTCTCTTTGGATGGCCGGCAACAAAATACACTGGATGAAATGAGCGGACATGCGTTGGTGCGGCCGTTGTTGCCTAACGTGAGATGAAAACCGCCCCTCCTTCCACTCTCGTTTCTCTCCTTCCTCCCCCTTTTCCCAGCCCCCGTTCTCAGCCACTCCTCCATCTTTCATTTCTCACACGTTTTGTCTCTCCTTTTGTGGCAGATTGAAGAATATTGCGTCAGCTATAGCAACATCTATGAATGGACACCAACTCTTACAAGTTTATTTGTTAAAACTCAGTCTGTAAGTCTTCATTGGTGAAGCATAAGTTGGTTGGAGCAGTTGCACATGCGAAACTTCTGGTGCTTGTGCCTTGACTTGTGTTTTGTTATTTTCCAAGTAACAAAAAGTGTTTTTTACCCATGTTTTTCTTATTATTCTTTTTGTCCAGCACAAAGAATTGAACTGTGCACTGCGTGAAGCCAAGACATTGTGACAAACACGAGGCCAGGTAAGGGAGCGCGCCGTACCGCCAAGACATTCCAATCGTACATGGTACCTGCATTACAGGCGCGCATACTGACCAAGCTGACCAGCGCAATACGTATGTTTGTAGAGATGCGGTTAGTGCCATATTCTTGCCAGTCCACTAGATTAGGCCTTCTACTTCAACAACACTAGGTTATAACCTTTCCGATCCACATAATTTGGGAGATTTCAGAGTTCCAGCTCCGCCTTGTACCTACACACAAGCGTGCATACTGACCTTACTGGACGACACATTATTCGCTCTGTACACATATAACGAATATTATATGTATTCCCATTTCCTTTAAATTATACCATTCCCCACGCCCACAATGGTTTAACCTATCGGAACTATGTAATTTGGCATGTATAGACATTCCAATCGTACATGGTATTAGCACTACAGGCGCGCATACCCACCAAACTGACCAGCGCAATACGTATGTTTGTAGAGATGCAGTTAGTACCATATTCTTGCTAGTCCACTAGATTATGTCAAACATTGCATGTTTATATTGTCTAGGCTGTAGTGGGTTACACCTTAGGGGGTACACAA
Source organism: Closterium sp. Yama58-4 (assembly GCA_947470075.1). NCBI lineage: Eukaryota > Viridiplantae > Streptophyta > Zygnematophyceae > Desmidiales > Closteriaceae > Closterium > Closterium sp. Yama58-4. The sequence goes on from CANIUD010000009.1 coordinate 289,438, forward strand.
AGTTAGGGTTTCCTACTTGTACCAAACTCTGTTCTAGTTCATTCATTCCTGCTCAGTTATTTCTGACATGGTTTCAGAGCAGGTCCTTCGCTAGGACTGTTCTTAGGGCCCACCGACTTACCTACCTGCTTACCTTCGCTTGTTTCCGGCCCCGCTGGCCCCGTCGATCTAGCACGATCTAGCGGCCCTGCGGCCCCGTCGAAATTTTTTTTTTTTTTTTTTCTAGCGGCCTCTCACGGCCCCCGTCGCGTCGCCCCTTAGCGCCCCGATCGGCCCCGTCACGCCGCCCGCGAACCGCACAGCGCGCCGCGCTCACAGCCCGCGAACCGCCCGCGCACAGCCCGCGACCAGCCCGCGCAGCCCGCGCACAGCCCGCGAACTGCCCGCGAGCAGCCCGCGACCTGCCCGCGAACCCCCGCGAGCCGCCCGCGACCCGCTTACGCAGCCCGCGAGCAGCCCGCACAGCCCGCGCTGAGCCTGCGCGGCTCGTGCGCTGACCGCCGCCGGCCCGCACGCTGCCCGCACTGCTCCCGGCCCGCCGCTGCTGAGCCCGCAGCCGCCCGCGCACCGCCGCTGCTGAACCCGCCGCCGCCCGCGCACCGCCGCTGCTGAGCCCGCCGCCGCCCGCGCACCGCCGCTGCTGCGCCCGCTGCCGCCTGCGTATCACCGCTGCTGAGCCCGCCCCTGCTGCGCCGGCTCTCGCTGCCGCCTGCTGCGCCTGTGCACCACTGCAGATCCTACTACTACACTTCCTACTACTGCTGCTTGTGCGCCACTACAGTCCGTAGGCCCCACCGGCCCTGCTGACCCTGCGCACGCCTGTTCAGTGACTTTACTGCTTCTACTACTGCCGCTGTCGCTATGGCTAGTCCTCCTGTTCTAGCTTTCGACGCCGAGGGCCGTCCGGTCAAATTCGAAACCTGGCTAGATGACCTGCACCTTTTCCTACAGCTCACTGCCAAGGAAGATATTACACTGTACGACCACGCTCTCGGCCATGCGACCGCCCCACTCGCTACTGCCCCCCCAGCTGAGCGCTCACAGTGGCAGACCCGTGACGCGCACGCTCGCTTTGCTATTCGCAACTCCCTGCCGCTAGATGAGCGCGAGCACTTCGGCCAGTGCAAGACTGCTAAGGACCTCTACACAGCTGTAGTGGCCCGCTACTCCTCACCCGCTTCTGCCACACTAGGCCGCCTCACTCTCCCCTACCTGTTCCCCGACCTAGCCTCTTTTCACACTGTCGCAGACCTCATCACCCACCTTAAGACTAGTGAGGCTCGCTTTCGCGCTGCCATGCCTGATGAGTTCCTCGCTAGCAACCCCCCCCCGCTCTGGATCACTCTCTACCACGTTGTCACCCGCCTCCCTGACTCTCTGCGCCCTGTCAGGGACCAGTTCCTCTCTCGCTCCCCCACTGAGCTCACCATAGCCCTCCTCGAGAAGGAACTGCTTGCAGCCGAGGCTAGTATCGTCGCTGTAGGCACCTCTCGTGGCGACCCCCGCGGCCCCTTCTTCGAGGGGTGCTCCCCTTCCCCCCTCCTCCCCTCTGTCGCCTCTGCTGCTGCTGTCGACCTCCTTGGTGCTGAGAAGGTCGGGGCTGCGTCTGCTTCAGGCGGACGACGCAGGGGCAGGAGTGGCAGGAGTGGGGGTGGTGGCGGAGGAGGCGGGGGTGGAGGTGGTGGCGGTGGAGGTGCGACTGGAGAGGCTAGTGGCGGCGGTGGTGGAGGTGACAGCGGTGTTGGGAGTGGTGACAGGGGCGGAGGTGGCAGCGGAGGCGGAGGTGGTCGTGGCAGCGGCAGGGGTGGAGGTGGCCGGGGCGGAGGCGGAGGGGGTGGTGGTCGTGGAGGCCCGGGGGGCGGTCAGAGTCAGCAGCCTGCCCCGACCCTTCAGGCCGCCCGTGAGTGGTATGCGCGGCGCAGCGTCACCTGTCAGTACGTTATTCGTACAGGTGACCGCACTGGCCAGACGTGTGGGGGGCCGCACCAGACGGAGCGCTGCTTCGCCCGCCTCAACGATGCGTGGCGCACTCAGTTTCCTGGTGGGGGTGAGCTGCCGCGCTGGGCTGATCTGCTCAGGAAGGGTGTTGATATTTGGGCACTTGACTTTGATGCTATTCTCACTGCCATGTATGCGATGTCTATTAGTGGAGAGGGTGCTCAGTACTTGCGTGTTCCGCCCGACCCGGGCATTCAGGCCAGCCCCGCTGCTGCTCTAGGTGCTAGTGTGTCTGCTTCCGCAGGTACTTCTGCAGCTGCTGCTCTAGGTGCTTGTGCGTCTGTGCCCCCTGGTACTGAGTCGACTGCAGCACTGCACACCTTCACACTGGACTCAGGTGCTTCTCGCTCTTTCTTTCGTGACCGCACTGTCCTTGAGCCTCTAGCTCGGCCGGTTGCTGTCTCTCTTGCTGACCCCTCTGGGGGTCCGGTCCTTGCGACCTCCTCCACCACCCTTCCGTGTCCAGCGGTTCCGTCCGGCACGCTCTCAGGTCTCTACCTCCCCTCGTTCTCCACGAACTTGGTGGCAGGTAGTGCGCTCCAGGACTCGGGTGTTCACCAGTTCACCCCTGCCTACGAGCGTGTGACTCACTGCACGTGTGCTCGGACGGGCCGCCACCTAGCTACTTTCACTCGAGAGCCGGGGTCTGACCTGTACACACTGACCACTGAGTCCCCTCAGGTAGCTGCGTCTGCGTCAGCGTCAGGTCAGCTGTCCGCCCCCTGCTCGTGTCGCTCTCTGGCGAACGACACCGTCCTCTGGCACCACCGCCTTGGTCACCCGTCTGTGCAGCGCCTGCGGGCCATGCACAAACGGGACCTTGTTGCTGGTCTTCCCAGGGTGCTCCCTCCCCTTCCTGACTCCCCTGCTCCTGACTGCATTCCCTGTGTCGAGGGGCGGCAGCGCGCCGCTCCTCACTCCTCCTCCTTTCCCCCGACGACCGCTCCCCTGCAGACGCTCCACATGGACGTGTGGGGCCCGGCCCGCGTCCGTGGTCAGGGTCAGGAGAGGTACTTCCTGATAGTTGTTGACGACTACTCGCGCTACACCACGGTCTTCCCCTTGCGCGCCAAGGGTGACGTCCCTGGTGTTTTGATCCCCTGGATCAGCCGAGCCCGTCTCCAGCTAGGCGAGCGCTTTCACTCGGACTTTCCTGTCCTGCGCTTGCACTCTGACAGGGGTGGTGAGTTCGCCTCCGACCTCTTGGCAGCCTACTGTGCTGAGCACGGCATTGAGCAGTCGTACACGCTTCCGGCCTCTCCACAGCAGAATGGGGTTGCTGAGCGCCGCATTGGCTTAGTCATGGAGGTCGCTCGTACCTCCCTGACCCATGCGGCTGCTCCCCACTTTCTGTGGCCGTTTGCGGTCCGGTACGCAGCGCATCAGCTCAACCTCTGGCCCCGTGTCTCCTTGCCGGAGACTTCCCCGACTCTACGGTGGACGGGAGAGGTTGGCGATGCGTCGCGTTTCCGGGTCTGGGGATCTCGAGCTTTTGTCCGCGACACGTCCGCGGACAAGCTCTCGCGTCGCACTGTTCCCTGTGTCTTTCTTGGCTTTGTTCCCGACGCGCCTGGATGGCAGTTTTACCACGTCACCTCGCGCCGGGTTCTGGCCTCTCAGGACGTCACTTTTGACGAGTCCGTCCCCTTCTACCGCCTCTTCCCCTACCGCACTGCCCCGCTCCCCCCCCCACCTCTCTTCCTCGCTCCAGGTGCTGAGGTACCAGACCCCCTCCCCCCTCAGGGTGCCGCTCCCTCAGGTGTGTCCCAGGTAGACCCGGGTGAGCCTGTCGAGGTAGCTGTTGACTCGCGTCCTGCGTCTGGGGGTGCTGAGCCTGGGAGTGCTGCGTTTGAGGGTGCGGAGCCTGGGGGTGCTGAGCCTGGAGGTGCGGAGCCTGGGGGTGCTGAGCCTGGAGGTGCGGAGCCTGGAGGTACTGAGCCTGGAGGTGTGGAGCCTGGGGGTGCTGAGCCTGGAGGTTCGGAGCCTGGGGGTGCTGAGCCTGGAGGTGCGGAGCCTGGAGGTGCGGAGCCTGGAGGTACTGAGCCTGGAGGTGTGGAGCCTGGGGGTGCTGAGCCTGGAGGTGCGGAGCCTGGAGGTGCGGAGCCTGGAGGTGCTGAGTCTGGGGGTGCTGAGTCTGGGGGTACTGAGCCTGAGCGTGCTCCACCTGGAGGAGACCCCTCCTCCCAGCAGCTGCAGGAGAGGTACCTCGAGTACTGCCGCCTCCGGAGAGGTGCTTCTGGAGCTCGTCCCGGTACTTCCCCTCCTACCCAGGAGCTCCCCCCCATTCAGGTGATCCGCGAGTGGTACACGCGGCGCTGCAGTCTTCGTAGTGGTGCTCCTGGTACTGCGGACCCGAGCGGTGGTGCTGTTGCTGGTGCTGAGGACCCGGACGCTGGAGCTGCTGCTGGTGCTGAGGACCCGGGGGCTGGAGCTGCTGCTGGTGCTGAGGACCCGGACGTTGGAGCTGCTGCTGGTGCTGAGGACCCGACCGGTGGCGCTGCTGCTGGTGCTGAGGACCTGACCAGTGGCCCTGCTGCTGGTGTTGAGGACCCGGGCGTTGGAGCTGCTGCTGGTGCTGAGGACCCGACCGGTGGTGCTGCTGCTGGTGCTGAGGACTCGGGCGTTGGAGCTGCTGCTGGTGCTGAGGACTCGGGCGTTGGGGCTGCCACTGGTGTCCCTGCTGCTTCTGGAGACGCTGCGCGGCCGCGACCGTACTTCGTACCGCTCCTTCAGCAGGTTCTTGGTCAGGCTCCTCCTCCTTGTCCTCCTCCCTCCGTCGAGTGTCCTCTGCCTGTCCAGCCGCAGTCACAGTTACCGCCTGTCTCGCCTCTCCCTGCTCCCTCCCCTTACGCTGGTCCCACAGGAGGTCTTACAGAGCGTCGTGAGCCTGAGTCTCGTCCTGCGTCGCCTGTTCGTACTGCTCGCACTGGTCGTCGTGTCCCACGTGAGCGTCCTCCTCCTGTCCCTGGCACTCACTACATGACTCTGCGTCCCTCCACTGCTCCGCAGCGTGTCCCGCTGCCGTCTCCTCCTGCGTCCTCTCTTCCTACTCTTCCTGACCCGGAGTCTGACTCCCGTCGTGCTGCCAGTCCCACTGTTACGCGTCTCCTCGCTACAGTTGTCACTGACCCGACCTTTGAGTCCTCTGCTGCGTCTGCCCTGGTCGCTGAGTTGGTTGACTTTGCTGCTCGCTGTCGCCTAGACTACGCTGCCAGCCTTGTCGCTAGGTCTGAGTCTGCGTCTGCCTGTCCTCCGTCCGTCGGGGGTGAGTGTGCCCTCGGCACGGACGTCCTTGAGGACAGACAGGAGGAGTTCCACTGCCTTGCTGCTGCTTTGCCCCGTCTCGTGTCCTTGCTAGTTGCCCCTGAGGGAGACCCGGATGCACCAGACATCCCGACCCCACGCTCTTACGCTGAGGCGATGGCGGGTCCCTACTCCTCTCAGTGGCAGACAGCCATGGACGCAGAGATGGCCTCCTGGAAGTCCACAGGCACCTACGTAGACGAGGTTCCCCCTCCTGGGGCGAACATCGTCAGTGGCATGTGGATTTTCAGGGTGAAGCGGCCTCCGGGTTCTCCACCTGTCTTCAAGGCGCGCTACGTGGCTCGAGGCTTCAGTCAGCGAGAGGGAGTAGACTTCTTTCAGACCTTCTCCCCCACCCCGAAGATGACTACTCTTCGGGTGCTGCTGCACATAGCCGCTCACCGCGACTACGAGCTTCACTCTCTTGACTTCAGCACTGCTTTCTTGCAGGGCAGCCTGCACGAGGAGATCTGGCTGCGCCGCCCCCCTGGCTTCACTGGGTCATTTCCTCCTGGCACCCAGTGGAGGCTTCAGCGGCCGGTCTACGGTCTCCGCCAGGCGCCACGTGAGTGGCACGACACACTGAGGACGACACTTGCGGCTCTTGGGTTCGCTCCCTCTACTGCTGACCCGTCGCTGTTTCTACGCACCGACACCTCGCTGCCGCCGTTCTACATCCTCGTGTACGTCGACGACTTGGTCTTTGCCACTGCTGACACCGCGGCACTCGCTCACGTGAAGTCGGAGCTGCAGAGGAGACACACGTGCACAGACCTGGGTGAGCTGACGAGCTATCTTGGCTTGCGGATCACCCGGGACAGAGCACGGCGCACCATCACCCTGACTCAGTCACACATGGTGCAGCAGGTCCTCCAGCGCTTCCGCTTCACGTACTCCTCGCCTCAGTCCACTCCTCTGCCTACCGGTCACTCGCTCTCAGCTCTGCCTTCGGATGAGTCCGTAGAGCCGAGTGGCCCGTATCCAGAGCTTGTGGGCTGCCTCATGTACCTGATGACCTGCACTCGACCTGACCTTGCATACCCTCTTAGCATCCTAGCACGCTATGTCGCTCCTGGCCGTCACCGGAAGGAGCACATGGATGCTGCTAAGAGGGTGTTGCGCTACTTGTGCAGTACGTCGGGCATGGGGCTTGTGCTTGGAGGGCGAGACCGGGTTGTTCTCACAGGGCACTCAGACGCTTCTTGGGCAGACGACCAGGCTACTCAGCGGTCGTCCCAGGGTTACACCTTCAGCCTTGGCTCTGGCTCAGTTTCTTGGCGTTCTACTCGCTCTTCTTCTGTTCTCAGCTCCAGTTGTGAGGCTGAGATCTACGCCACAGCCATGGCTGCTCAGGAGCTACGCTGGCTGACCTACCTGCTGACCGACCTCGGAGAGCGGCCTCGTTCTCCTCCAGTGCTGTACGTCGACAACAAGGCTGCCATTGCCTTGTGTGAGGAGCACAGACTGGAGCACAGAACGAAGCACATCGCTCTGCGGTACTTCCTTGCTCGAGAGCTGCAGCAGCGTGGTCAGCTTTGTCTGCGTTACGTGGCCACGGAGGCCAACACTGCTGATGTGTTCACCAAGGCGCTTCAGCCTTGTGACCATCAGCGCTTCTGCACTCTGCTAGGCCTTGTACCTACTGGGCCTCACTTGCTTACCTCTTGACCTTACTTGTACTGTGATCACTATATATATATGCCTTCTTGCTTACTTTTGCTAGGTTGTGATCACTGTATCTCTTACTTTGTTATAAACCTGCATGTGAACTGGTCTTGTGACCGCTTGCTTGTGCTCGGAATTTGTGTGGAATCCTTGAGATCCACCCTGAGCTTGCTTTGCTTTGCTTTGACTGGTCTTGTGACCCTGTGGTTGTTTCCCACTGCGCCTATGGGGGTGTGTCAAACATTGCATGTTTATATTGTCTAGGCTGTAGTGGGTTACACCTTAGGGGGTACACAAAGTTAGGGTTTCCTACTTGTACCAAACTCTGTTCTAGTTCATTCATTCCTGCTCAGTTATTTCTGACAGATTAAGCCTTCTACTTCAACAACACTTGGTTATAACCTTTCGGATCCACATAATTTGGGAGATTTCAAAGTTCCAGCTCTGCCTTGTTGTCAGAATCCCAGACACTAACCACTGGGATAAAAGGGCTTGTTTGTATAGCGGGTGAGTGCGCCCATAACCCCCAGGCCAACATGCCTGTAACCCTTCTTTAGGATCAATCGAGGATCACCAGTGGACCTCTGACACCCCCCCGCACTGGGATGCCCGAGGTGCACACACCGGGATTCGAACCCGAGACCTTCGCTCTGATACCATGTCAGAATCCCAGCCACTAACCACTGGGATAAAAGGGCTTGTTTGTATAGCGGGTGAGTGCGCCCATAACCCCCCAGGCCAACATGCCTGTAACCCTTCTTTAGGATCAATCGAGGATCACCAGTGGACCTCTGACACTTGTACCAACACACAAGCGTGCACACTGACCTTACCGGCCGAAGCATAATTCTCTCCGTACAAATACAGTGAATACCATATTTATTCCCATTTCCAATAAATTATACCATTCCCCACCCCCCTACCATGTTTTAACCTATCGGATCTATGTAATTTGGCAGATATAGACATTCCAGTCGTACATGGTACCTGCACCTCAGGCGCGCATACCGACCAAACTGACCAGCGCATTACGTATGTTTGTAGAGATGCAGTTAGTGCCATATTCTTGCTAGTCCACTAGATTAGGCCTTCTACTTCAACAACACTAGGTTACAACCTTTCCGATCCACCTAGTTTGGGAGATTTCAGAGTTTCAGCTCCGCCTTGTACCTACACACAAGCGTGCATACTGACCTTACCGGACGACACAAAATTCTCTGTACAAATACAGTAACCACCATATGCATTCCCATTTCCTTTAAATGATACGACTTCCCGGCCATGTTTTAACCTCTCGGATCTATGTAATTTGGCAGATATAGACATTCCAGTCGTACATGGTACCTGCACTACAGGCGCGCATACCGACCAAACTGACCAGCACATTACGTATGTTTGTAGAGATGCAGTTAGTGCCATATTATTGCCATTCCACTAGATTAGGCCTTCTACTTCAACAACACTAGGTTACAACCTTTCCGATCCATCTAGTTTGGGAGATTTCAGAGTTTTAGCTCTGCCTTGCACCTACACACAAGCGTGCATACTGACCTTACCAGCTGACGCATAATTCTCTCAGTACAAATAGAGTGAATACCATATTTGTTTCAATTTCCATTAAATTATTCCATTCCCCACCCCTCTACCATGTTTTAACCTACCGGATCTATGTAATTTGGCCGATATAGACATTCCATTCGTTCATGGTACCTGCACTACAGGCGCGCATACCGACCAAACTGACCAGCACATTACGTATGTTGTAGAGATGTAGTTCGTGCCATATTAATGCCAGTCCACTAGATTAGGGCTTCTACTTCAACAACACTAGGTTACAACCTTTCCGATCCACCTAGGTTAGGAGATTTCAGAGTTTCAGCTCCGCCTTGTACCTACACACAAGCGTGCATACTGACCTTACCGGCTGACGCCTAATTCTCTCTGTAAAAATGCAGTGAATACCATATTTATTTTCATTTCCAATAAATTATACCATTCCCCACCCCCCTACCATGTTTTAACCTATTGCATCTATGCAATTTGGCCGATATGGACATTCCATTCGTACATGGTACCTGCACTACAGGCGCGCATACCGACCAAACTGACCAGCGCATTATTTATGTTTGTAGAGATGCAGTTAGTGCCATATTCTTGCCAGTCCACTAGATTAGGCCTTCTACTTCAACAACACTAGGTTACAACATTTCCAAACCACCCGGACTAGGAGATTTAAGACTTTCAGCTCCGCCTTGTACCTACACACAAGCGTGCATACTGACCTTACCGGCTGAAGCAGAATTCTCTCCGTACAAATACAGTGAAAACCATATTTTTCCCATTTCCTTTAAATTATACCGTTCCCCTCTGTCAGAATAACTGAGCAGGAATGAAATGAACTAGCACAGAGTTTGGTACAAGTAGGAAACCCTAACTTTGAGTACCCCCTAAGGTGTAACCCACTACAGCCTACATAATATAAGCATGCAATGTTTGACACACCCCCATAGGCGCAGTGGGAGACAACCACAGGGTCACAAGACCAGTCAAAGCAAAGCAAAGCAAGCTCAGGGTGGATCTCAAGGATTCCACACAAATTCCGAGCACAAGCAAGCGGTCACAAGACCAGTTCACATGCAGGTTTATAACAAAGCAAGAGATACAGTGATCACAACCTAGCAAAAGTAAACAAGTAGGCATATATATATAGTGATCACAGTACAAGCAAGGTCAAGAGGTAAGCAAGTGAGGCCCAGTAGGTACAAGGCCTAGCAGAGTGCAAAAGCGCTGATGGTCACAAGGCTGAAGCGCCTTGGTGAACACATCAGCAGTGTTGGCCTCCGTGGCCACGTAACGCAGACAAAGCTGACCACGCTGCTGCAGCTCTCGAGCAAGGAAGTACCGCAGAGCGATGTGCTTCGTTCTGTGCTCCAGTCTGTGCTCCTCACACAAGGCAATGGCAGCCTTGTTGTCGACGTACAGCACTGGAGGAGAACGAGGCCGCTCTCCGAGGTCGGTCAGCAGGTAGGTCAGCCAGCGTAGCTCCTGAGCAGCCATGGCTGTGGCGTAGATCTCAGCCTCACAACTGGAGCTGAGAACAGAAGAAGAGCGAGTAGAACGCCAAGAAACTGAGCCAGAGCCAAGGCTGAAGGTGTAGCCCTGAGACGACCGCTGAGTAGCCTGGTCGTCTGCCCAAGAAGCGTCTGAGTGCCCTGTGAGAACAACCCGGTCTCGCCCTCCAAGCACAAGCCCCATGCCCGACGTACTGCACAAGTAGCGCAACACCCTCTTAGCAGCATCCATGTGCTCCTTCCGGTGACGGCCAGGAGCGACATAGCGTGCTAGGATGCTAAGAGGGTATGCAAGGTCAGGTCGAGTGCAGGTCATCAGGTACATGAGGCAGCCCACAAGCTCTGGATACGGGCCACTCGGCTCTACGGACTCATCCGAAGGCAGAGCTGAGAGCGAGTGACCGGTAGGCAGAGGAGTGGACTGAGGCGAGGAGTACGTGAAGCGGAAGCGCTGGAGAACCTGCTGCACCATGTGTGACTGAGTCAGGGTGATGGTGCGCCGTGCTCTGTCCCGGGTGATCCGCAAGCCAAGATAGCTCGTCAGCTCACCCAGGTCTGTGCACGTGTGTCTCCTCTGCAGCTCCGACTTCACGTGGGCAAGTGCCGCGGTGTCAGCAATGGCAAAGACCAAGTCGTCGACGTACACGAGGATGTAGAACGGCGGCAGCGAGGTGTCGGTGCGTAGAAACAGCGACGGGTCAGCAGTAGAGGGAGCGAACCCAAGAGCCGCAAGTGTCGTCCTCAGTGTGTCGTGCCACTCACGTGGCGCCTGGCGGAGACCGTAGACCGGCCGCTGAAGCCTCCACTGGGTGCCAGGAGGAACTGACCCAGTGAAGCCAGGGGGGCGGCGCAGCCAGATCTCCTCGTGCAGGCTGCCCTGCAAGAAAGCAGTGCTGAAGTCAAGAGAGTGAAGCTCGTAGTCGCGGTGAGCGGCTATGTGCAGCAGCACCTGAAGAGTAGTCATCTTCGGGGTGGGGGAGAATGTCACAATAACTAGGCAAGAATGATGAACTAGCAGAAGTTTGGGTACAAATATGAAACCCTAGTTGGGGTTGTACCCCATATTGGCTACCCCACTACAGCCTACAAGCATAATACAGTTTAACACACCCCCATAGGCAAAGTGGGGGAGAACAAAGGGTCACAAGACCAGTCCAGCAAAGCAAAGCAAAGCCCAGGGTGGATCACAACGTCACCACACTCCGAGCACAAGTAAAGGCCACAAGGCCAGTTCACATGCAGTGCTAGATATAGTACAAGACAAGCAACACAGTGATCAAAACCTAGCAAGCAAGCAACAGGATATATATAAAGTACAGTACAAAGAATGTCAAGCAGTGAGCAAGTGAGGAAACGTGGACACAAGGCCTAAAGAAGTACAGTGCCGCTGATGATCACTAGGCGGGAGCGCCTTGGTGAAGATATCAGCAGTGTTGGCCTTCGAGTCCACGTACACAAGTCGAAGCTGACCGCGCTGCTGAAGCTCTCGAGCAAGAAAGTAGCGAAGAGCAATGTGCTTCGTCCTGTGCTCCAGTCTGTGCTCCTGACACAAGGCAAGAGCCGCCTTGTTGTCACCGTACAGAACTGGAGGAGAACTAGGCCGCTCTCCCAAGTCAGTCAGCAGGTAGGTGAGCCAGCGTAACTCCTGTGCAGCCATGGCTGTGGCGTAGATCTCAGCCTCACAACTAGAGCTGAGAACAGAGGAAGAGCGGGTGGACCGCCACGAGACAGAACCAGAGCCAAGGCTGAAGGTGTAACCCTGTGACGACCGCTGCGTAGCCAGGTCGTCCACCCAAGAGGCGTCCGAGTGACCAGTGAGGACAACTCTGTCGCGTCCTCCAAGCACCAGCCCCATGCCTGATGTACTGCACAGGTAACGCAGCACCCTCTTAGCAGCCTCCCAGTGCTCTCGCCTGTGTCTCCCAGGCGCAACGTAACGAGCAAGGATGCTAAGAGGGTACGCGAGGTCAGGTCGCGTGCAAGTCATCAGGTACATGAGGCAGCCTACAAGCTCTGGGTATGGGCCACTCGGCTCTACGGACTCGTCCGAAGGTGGAGCTGAGAGCGAGTGGCTGGTAGCCAGAGGTGTGGCCTGTGGTGAGGAGAACTGGAAGCCGAAGCGCTGAAGGACCTGCTGCACCATGTGTGACTGAGTCAGGGTGATGGTGCGGCGAGCTCTGTCCCGGGTGATCTGCAAGCCAAGATAGCTACGCAGTTCACCCAGGTCAGTGCAGGTGTGTCTCTTCTGCAGCTCCGACTTCACACGAGCGAGTGCCTCAGTGTCAGCAGTAGCAAAGACCAAGTCGTCGACGTACACGAGGATGTAGAACGGCGGCAGCGACGTGTCTGTGCGCAGAAACAGCGACGGGTCAGCAGTAGACGGCGCGAACCCAAGAGCCGCAAGAGTAGTCCTCAGTGTGTCGTGCCACTCACGTGGCGCCTGGCGGAGACCGTAGACTGGCCGGCGGAGACTCCACTGGGTACCAGGGGGAAACGACCCAGTAAAGCCAGGTGGGCGGCGCAGCCAGATCTCCTCGTGCAGGCTGCCCTGCAGGAACGCTGTGCTGAAGTCAAGAGAGTGAAGCTCGTAGTCACGCTGAGCAGCAACGTGCAGCAGAACCCGAAGAGTGGTCATCTTCGGGGTGGGGGAGAAGGTCTGGAAGAAGTCGACCCCCTGACGCTGACTGAAGCCTCTAGCAACGTAACGAGCCTTGAAGACAGGCGGAGAACCTGGCGGCCGCTTCACCCTGAAAATCCACATGCCATCGACGATGTTCGCCCCAGGAGGGGGAACCTCGTCGACGTAGGTGCCTGTGGACTTCCAGGATGCCATCTCTGCATCCATGGCTGTCTGCCACTGAGAGGAGTAGGGACCCGAGATCGCCTCTGCGTAAGTGCGTGGAGTGGGGATGTCTAGTGCATCCGGGTCTCCCTCAGGGGCAAGCAACCAGGCCACGAGATGAGGTACAGCAACCGCAAGACAGTCAAAGTCCTCCTGCCTGTCCTCAAGGACGTCCGTGCCAAGAGCACACTCACCCCCGACGGACGGAGGACAGACAGACGCAGACTCTGACTCAGCGACAAGGCTAGCAGCGTAGTCTAGACGACAGGTAGCAGCAAAGTCAACCAACTCAGCGACCAGAGCAGACGCAGCCGAGGACTCAAAGGTGGGGTCAGTGACAACAGTAGCAAGGAGACGCGTGACTGTAGGGTGCTCAGCGCGATACCGGTCAGACTCAGGGTCCGGAACGGCAGGCAAAGAGGACGCAGGAGGAGACGGTAGAGGGACACGCCGAGGAGCAGTAGAGGGACGCAGAGTCATGTAGTGAGTGCCTGGGACAGGAGGAGGACGCTCACGACGGACACGACTACCAGTGCGAGCAGGACGAACAGGCGACGCAGGACGAGACTCAGGCTCACGACGCTCTGTAAGACCTCCTGTGGGACCAGTGTAAGGAGAGGGAGCAGGGAGAGGCGAGGCAGGCGGTAACTGTGACTGCGGCTGGACAGGCGGAGGACACTCTACGGAGGGAGGAGGACAAGGAGGAGGAGCCTGCCCAAGAACCTGCTGAAGGAGCGGTACGAAGTACGGTCGCGGCCGCGCAGCGTCTCCAGAAGCAGACGGGACTCCAGCGGCCGGGTCCTCAGCACCAGTAGGAGCTCCAGCGTCCGGGTCCACAGCACCAGCAGCAGCTCCACCGGCCGGGTCCCCAGCTCCAGCAGCAGCTCCACCGTCCGACTCCTCAGCACCAGCAGCAGCTCCACCAGGTGGGTCCGCAGCACCAGCAGCAGCGCCACCCCCAGAGTCGGCAGCTCCAACTCCGCTAGCACCGCCAGCGCCAGAGTCCCCAGCTCCAGCAGCTCCAGTCACAGTGCTCCCAGAACAGCCAGTCCCGGCAGCTCCAGTACCCCCAGTACGAGCACCCCCAGGACGAGCAGCTCCAGCACCCCAAACTCCAGCCGAGCCACTAGGACGGCGAAAGCGTCGGACGTACCAGTCGCGAAGCTGCTGCGGTGTGAGAGACTGCTCAGCACCCCGAACCGGAGCACCCCCAGACGCAGTAACCCGAGGCTCCGTAGGCTCAGTAGCAGCACCCCCAGGCTCAGTACCCGCAGGCTCAGTACCCGCAGGCTCAGCACCCCCAGTCGCAGCACCCCCAGGCGGCAAACTCTCAGGCACAGTACCCTCAGCTCCAGCACCCGCAGTCCCAGCACTCCCAGGCCCCGCACCCGCAGACTCAGCACCCCCAGGCGCAGCACCCCCAGGCTCCATACTCTCAGGCACCGTACCCTCAACTCCAGCACCCTCAGTCCCAGCACCTGCAGCCCCAGCACCCCCAGGCCCAGCACCCCCAGGCTCAGCACCCCCAGGCTCAGCACTCCCAGCAGCACCACCCGCAGCAGCACCTGAGTCACCTGTGACCTCGACAGGCTCAGCGACAGGAGGAGGGTCTACCTGAGAGACACCTGAAGGAGCAGGACCCTGAGGGGGAAGGGGGTCTACCGGAGGGGGACCAGGAGCAAGGAAAAGCGGCGGGGGAGGGAGGGGGGCAGTGCGGTAGGGGAAGAGACGGTAAAAAGGGACCGACTCGTCAAAGGTGACATCCTGAGAGGCGAAGACCCGGCGCGAGGTGGGGTGGTAAAACTGCCAGCCAGGCGCGTCAGGGACAAAGCCAAGGAAGACACAGGGAAGCGTGCGGGAGGAGAGCTTGTCCGCGGACGTATCGCGGACAAGGGCACGAGCACCCCACACCCGGAAGCGCGACGCATCGCCAACCTCCCCCGTCCAACGCAGTGTGGGCGAGGTCTCCGGCAAGGAGACACGGGGCCAGAGGTTGAGCTGATGCGCGGCGTACCGGACAGCAAACGGCCACAGAAAATGGGGAGCCGCCGCGTGGACCAAGGAGGTACGAGCGACCTCCATGACCAGGCCAATGCGGCGCTCAGCAACCCCATTCTGCTGTGGGGAGTCCGGAAGCGTGAAGGTCTGCTCGATGCCCTCCGCCTGACAGAAGGTCCTCAAGAGATCGGAGGAAAACTCACCACCTCTGTCAGAGTGCAGACGCAGGACAGGAAGATCCGTCCGGAAACGGCGGCGGAGCTGGAGACGAACCGTGCGGATCCAAGGGATCAGAACAGCAGGGACCTCACCCTTGGTGCGCAAGGGGAAGACCGTGGTGTAACGCGAGTAGTCGTCGACAACCAGCAAAAAGTACCGCTCACCGCCCTGACCACGAACGCGGGCTGGGCCCCACACGTCCAGGTG
This sequence comes from Closterium sp. Yama58-4, assembly GCA_947470075.1. Classification (NCBI taxonomy): domain Eukaryota; kingdom Viridiplantae; phylum Streptophyta; class Zygnematophyceae; order Desmidiales; family Closteriaceae; genus Closterium; species Closterium sp. Yama58-4. The sequence continues at coordinate 304,741 of CANIUD010000009.1, forward strand.
GAGGGTCTCCAGAGGAGCCTCTGTCGGGGGGAACGAGGAGGAGTGAGGGGCGGCGCGCTGCCGCCCCTCGACGCAAGGAAGGCAAGGCGGCGCAGGCGAGGCAGGGAGGGGAGGGAGGGACCTGGGAAGACCGGACACAAGGAGGCGACGGTGCATGCCACGAAGGCGTGGCAAGGAGGGGTGACCCAGGCGGTGGTGCCAGAGAAGAGTCTGGTGCGACAGGGAACGACACTCACAGGCGTGGGCCACCAGACCTGACGCAGACACCTGACCGACAGCAGCTACCTGGGGAGACGCAGTGGTCAGTGTGTAGAGACTCGACCCCGGCCGACGGGTGAACGTAGCCAGGTGACGGCCGGTCCTGGAGCACGTGCAGATCGCCACACGCTGTCCGCCAGGGGTAAAGGTGTCAACCCACTGATCCTGGAGGACAGCGTTGCTCACCAGGTTCGTCGAGAACGAGGGGAGGTGGAAACCCGACAACGAGCCAGACGGAACCGCCGGACAAGGGAGGACAGTGGTGGACTGGGCAAGGACTGGGCCCCCAGAGGGGTCAGCCAAGGAGACTGGGACCGGTGCAGGAAGCGGTGTGAGCTCAGTACTGTCACGAAAGAAGCAACGGGAAGCACCTGAGTCAAGGGTGAAGGTGTGACAGGCCTCAGCCGGTGCGGTACCTGAGAGAGGAGTCTCTGTGGGTGCTGTACCTGAGAGAGCAGACTCGAAACCAGCCGGGACAGCACTGGGGGGAGCAAGTACAGGGGGCACCATACCAGAGAGAGCAGACTCACTAGTACCCAGGGCAGCGGGCTCTATACCTGGGTCAGGCGGCACACACAAGTAACAGTCTCCCTCAGCACTAACAGTCAATGCATACATGGCAGCAATAATAGCATCATAGTCAAGAGCAAAGACATCAACACCAGCCCTCATGAGCTCAGCCCAGCGGGGGCGCTCAACATCCGCACCCATCTCCTCACGCCAAGCGTCGTCAAGGCGGGAGAAGCAGCGGTACGGGGTGTGGAACCTCCCACACGTCTGTCCCTTGCGGTCACCTGTGCGAATGACATAAGAACAGCGGGCACTGGCCCCCGACGTCCCACGCTGAGCAAGCCACTCACGAAGCTGCTGGGTCGTCTGGGGACGCTGCTGCTGCTGGGAGCTCTGGCCCGAGCCAGTGCCTCCACTCCGACCTCCGCCGCCACCACTACCACCGCTCCGACCGGCACCGCCACCACCGCCACCACCGCCACCGCCGCCACCGCCGCCGCCGCCACTACTGCCACTGCTTCCTCCGCCGCCCCCGTCTCCACCACCGACCCCACTCCCACCAGCGCTCCCGCCACCGCTCCCTCCAGCACCGCCTCCCCCCCCACCTCCCCCACCTCCTCCCCCCCCAGTGCCACCACCACCACTTTTGCCCCCCTTGCCCTTGCCGGTGCGGCGCCTCCCACCAGGAGTAGAAGCAGCGCCAACAGACTCAGCACCAAGGAAGTCAACAGCAGCAGCAGCAGCGTAGGAGGGAGCGAGGGGAGAGGGAGAACACCCCTCAAAGATGGGGGTGCGAGGAGCGCCACGAGCAGCACCTACAGCTACAATGCTCTTTTCGGCCGCAAGCAGGTGCTCCTCTAGGAGGGCGACTGTGAGCTCAGTGGGACAGCGAGCAAGGAAGTGGTCTCGAACTGAGCGGAGGGTGTCAGGGAGACGGGTGACTATGAAGTGGAGTGTCCAGTACAGTGGAGGGGGGTTCTTAGCGCAGAACTCGGTGGGAAGGGCGGCACGCAGGCGAGCATCACTAGTGCGAAGGTGGGTGATAAGATCGGCGACTGTAGTAAAGGTGGACAGATCGGGGAACAGGTACGGCAGCATGAGGCGGCTAAGCTCGGCTGTGGCAGGCGAGGAGTAGCGAGCGACGACAGCGTCGTACAGGGCCTTAGCGGATTTGCAGTCGCCAAAATGCTCTAGCTCAGCTAACGGCAGGTGACTGCGAATGGCTAGGCGAGCAGCTGCGTCACGAGTCTGCCAGTGGGAACGAACACTAAGCTCAGCTGTGGCAGGAGGGGCAGGCGCAGCACCAGACGCGTAATCATAGAGCGACACATGCTCCTTGCTATCGCTCAGGAGGAACAGCTGCAGGTCATCTAGCCAAGCGGTGAACCGCACAGGGCGGCCCTCAGCATCGAACGACAGCACGCGGATGGAAGCCATAGCGACAGTGTGACAGAGTAACGCAAGCTGCCGCAGCAGGGGAAGGCGACTGTGCACGGATAGAGAGCAGCGGGCGAGGCTGGCGCTACGGGCAGGCGGCGCTGCAAGCGGTCAGCGCGACGGGAGGGCGACGCTGCGAGTGGGCAGCGCGGCGGACGGGCCGGGAAGCGGGCAGCGCGGCGGGCAGGCGGCGCTGCAAGCGGGCAGCACGGCGGGCGGGCGACGCTGCGAGGCGGGCGGGCCGCGAAGCGGGCAGCGGGCGGGCGGGCGGGCTGCGAAGCGGGCAGCGGGGCGAGCGGGCTGCGATGCGGGCGGGCCGCGAAGTGGGCAGCTAGCGGGCGGGCGGGCTGCGAAGTGGGCGGGCCGCGAAGCGGGCAGCGGGGCGAGCGGGCTGCGAAGCGGGCGGGCCGCGAAGCGGGCAGCGAGCGGGCGGGCGGGCTGCGAAGTGGGCGGGCCGCGAAGCGGGCAGCGAGCGAGCGGGCTGCGAAGCGGGCGGGCCGCGAAGCGGGCAGCGAGCGAGCGGGCTGCGAAGCGGGCGGGCCGCGAAGCGGGCAGCGAGCGGGCGGGCGGGCTGCGTAGCGAGCGGGCCGCGAAGCGGGCAGCGAGCGGGCGGGCGGGCTGCGAGCGGGCGGCTCGGCGAGGGGCGCGCGAGGGCGCTAGTGAAGGGGCGCGCGAGGGCGCTAGCAAGGGGCGCGCGAGGGCGCTAACGAAGGGGCGCGCGAGGGCGCTAACGAGGGTGCGCGCGAGGGCGCTAACGAGGGGCGCGCGAGGGCGCTAACGAGGGCGCACGAGGGCGCTACGAGGCTAGGGCACGGGGTAGCGTGGTAACCGCATGCGAGCGGTGGTGGGCCCTTAAAAAAAAACGGTCGGTAGGTCCTAGGGACCTCCTGCTCTGAATACCATGTCAGAATAACTAGGCAAGAATGATGAACTAGCAGAAGTTTGGGTACAAATATGAAACCCTAGTTGGGGTTGTACCCTATATTGGCTACCCCACTACAGCCTACAAGCATAATACAGTTTAACAGGGGGAGAAGGTCTGAAAGAAGTCTACTCCCTCTCGCTGACTGAAGCCTCGAGCCACGTAGCGCGCCTTGAAGACAGGCGGAGAACCCGGCGGCCGCTTCACCCTGAAAATCCACATGCCACTGACGATGTTCGCCCCAGGAGGGGGAACCTCGTCTACGTAGGTGCCTGTGGACTTCCAGGAGGCCATCTCTGCGTCCATGGCTGTCTGCCACTGAGAGGAGTAGGAACCCGCCATCGCCTCAGCGTAACAGCGTGGGGTAGGGATGTCTGGTGCATCCGGGTCTCCCTCAGGGGCAACTAGCAAGGACACGAGACGGGGCAAAGCAGCAGCAAGGCAGTGGAACTCCTCCTGTCTGTCCTCAAGGACGTCCGTGCCGAGGGCACACTCACCCCCGACGGACGGAGGACAGGCAGACGCAGACTCAGACCTAGCGACAAGGCTGGCAGCGTAGTCTAGGCGACAGCGAGCAGCAAAGTCAACCAACTCAGCGACCAGAGCAGACGCAGCAGAGGACTCAAAGGTCGGGTCAGTGACAACTGTAGCGAGGAGACGCGTAACAGTGGGACTGGCAGCACGACGGGAGTCAGACTCCGGGTCAGGAAGAGTAGGAAGAGAGGACGCAGGAGGAGACGGCAGCGGGACACGCTGCGGAGCAGTGGAGGGACGCAGAGTCATGTAGTGAGTGCCAGGGACAGGAGGAGGACGCTCACGTGGGACACGACGACCAGTGCGAGCAGTACGAATAGGCGACGCAGGACGAGACTCAGGCTCACGACGCTCTGTAAGACCTCCTGTGGGACCAGCGTAAGGAGAGGGAGCAGGGAGAGGCGAGGCAGGCGGTAACTGTGACTGCGGCTGGACAGGCAGAGGACACTCGACGGAGGGAGGAGGACTAGGAGGAGGAGCCTGACCAAGAACCTGCTGAAGGAGCGGTACGAAGTACGGTCGCGGCCGCGCAGCGTCTCCAGAAGCAGCAGGGACACCAGTGGCAGCCCCAACGCCCGAGTCCTCAGCACCAGCAGCAGCTCCAACACCCGGGTCCTCAGCACCAGTAGGAGCTCCAACGCCCGAGTCCTCAGCACCAGCAGCAGCGCCACCGGTCGGGTCCTCAGCACCAGCAGCAGCTCCAACGCCCGGGTCCTCAGCACCAGCAGCAGGGCCACTGGTCAGGTCCTCAGCACCAGCAGCAGCGCCACCGGTCGGGTCCTCAGCACCAGCAGCAGCTCCAACGCCCGGGTCCTCAGCACCAGCAGCAGCTCCAGCCCCCGGGTCCTCAGCACCAGCAGCAGCTCCAGCGTCCGGGTCCTCAGCACCAGCAACAGCACCACCGCTCGGGTCCGCAGCACCAGGAGCACCACTACGAAGACTGCAGCGCCGCGTGTACCACTCGCGGATCACCTGAATGGGGGGGAGCTCCTGGGTAGGAGGGGAAGTACCGGGACGAGCTCCAGAAGCACCTCTCCGGAGGCGGCAGTACTCGAGGTACCTCTCCTGCAGCTGCTGGGAGGAGAGGGCTCCTCCAGGTGGAGCACGCTCAGGCTCAGCACCCCCAGACTCAGCACCCCCAGACTCAGCACGTCCAGACTCAGCACCCCCAGGCTCAGTACCTCCAGGCTCCGCACCTCCAGGCTCCGCACCTCCAGGCTCCGCACCTCCAGGCTCAGCACCCCCAGGCTCCGCACCTCCAGGCTCAGCACCCCCAGGCTCAGCACCCCCAGACGCAGGACGCGAGTCAACAGCTACCTCAACAGGCTCACCCGGGTCTACCTGGGACACACCTGAGGGAGCGGCACCCTGAGGGGGGAGGGGGTCTGGTACCTCAGCACCTGGAGCGAGGAAGAGAGGCGGGGGGGGAGCGGGGCAGTGCGGTAGGGGAAGAGGCAGTAGTAGGGGACGGACTCGTCAAAAGTGACGTCCTGAGAGGCCAGAACCCGGCGCGAGGTGACGTGGTAAAACTGCCATCCAGGCGCGTCGGGAACAAAGCCAAGAAAGACACAGGGAACAGCGCGACGCGAGAGCTTGTCCGCGGACGTGTCGCGGACAAAAGCTCGAGATCCCCAGACCCGGAAACGCGACGCATCGCCAACCTCTCCCGTCCACCGTAGAGTCGGGGAAGTCTCCGGCAAGGAGACACGGGGCCAGAGGTTGAGCTGATGCGCTGCGTACCGGACCGCAAACGGCCACAGAAAGTGGGGAGCAGCCGCATGGGTCAGGGAGGTACGAGCGACCTCCATGACTAAGCCAATGCGGCGCTCAGCAACCCCATTCTGCTGTGGAGAGGCCGGAAGCGTGTACGACTGCTCAATGCCGTGCTCAGCACAGTAGGCTGCCAAGAGGTCGGAGGCGAACTCACCACCCCTGTCAGAGTGCAAGCGCAGGACAGGAAAGTCCGAGTGAAAGCGCTCGCCTAGCTGGAGACGGGCTCGGCTGATCCAGGGGATCAAAACACCAGGGACGTCACCCTTGGCGCGCAAGGGGAAGACCGTGGTGTAGCGCGAGTAGTCGTCAACAACTATCAGGAAGTACCTCTCCTGACCCTGACCACGGACGCGGGCCGGGCCCCACACGTCCATGTGGAGCGTCTGCAGGGGAGCGGTCGTCGGGGGAAAGGAGGAGGAGTGAGGAGCGGCGCGCTGCCGCCCCTCGACACAGGGAATGCAGTCAGGAGCAGGGGAGTCAGGAAGGGGAGGGAGCACCCTGGGAAGACCAGCAACAAGGTCCCGTTTGTGCATGGCCCGCAGGCGCTGCACAGACGGGTGACCAAGGCGGTGGTGCCAGAGGACGGTGTCGTTCGCCAGAGAGCGACACGAGCAGGGGGCGGACAGCTGACCTGACGCTGACGCAGACGCAGCTACCTGAGGGGACTCAGTGGTCAGTGTGTACAGGTCAGACCCCGGCTCTCGAGTGAAAGTAGCTAGGTGGCGGCCCGTCCGAGCACACGTGCAGTGAGTCACACGCTCGTAGGCAGGGGTGAACTGGTGAACACCCGAGTCCTGGAGCGCACTACCTGCCACCAAGTTCGTGGAGAACGAGGGGAGGTAGAGACCTGAGAGCGTGCCGGACGGAACCGCTGGACACGGAAGGGTGGTGGAGGAGGTCGCAAGGACCGGACCCCCAGAGGGGTCAGCAAGAGAGACAGCAACCGGCCGAGCTAGAGGCTCAAGGACAGTGCGGTCACGAAAGAAAGAGCGAGAAGCACCTGAGTCCAGTGTGAAGGTGTGCAGTGCTGCAGTCGACTCAGTACCAGGGGGCACAGACGCACTAGCACCTAGGGCAGCAGCCTCACCATCACCTGGGGTAGCAGACACGCGAGCACCTGGAGCGGCAGACGCACTAGCACCTAGAGCAGTAGGCTCACCAGCACCTGGAGTAGCAGACACGCGAGTACCGGGAGTGGTAGCCTCACCTGCTCCGAGGGCAACAGACGTACTGGCACCGAGAGCGGCTGCCTCACTCACAGAGCGACTACCACTACGGCCACCCCGACTGCTCAAACCGGCGTACCACTCACGAGCCTGCTGGAGCAGAAGAGGGCACGGCTGCTGCACCTGTCCACTACCGGAGCCTCCCGAACGACGGACGCCAGAGCGACTACCACTACGGCCACCCCGACTGCTCAAACCGGCGTACCACTCACGAGCCTGCTGGACCAGAAGAGGGCACGGCTGCTGCACCTGTCCACTACCTGAGCCTCCCGAACGACGGACGCCAGAGCGACTACCACTACGGCCACCCCGACTGCTCAAACCGGCGTACCACTCACGAGCCTGCTGGACCAGAAGAGGGCACGGCTGCTGCACCTGTCCACTACCAGGGGCTCCCGAACGACGCACGTCAGAGCGACTACCACGACTGCCACCCCGATAGCCCCAACTGGCGTACCACTCACGAGCCTGCTGGACCGTAGGAGGGCACGGCTGCTGCACCTGTCCACTACCAGGGGCTCCCGAACGACGCACGTCAGAGCGACTACCACTACGGCCACCTCGATAGCCCCAACTGGCGTACCACTCACGAAGCTGCTGGGGCGTGAGGGACTCACGCGCACGGTCCTGTGGCTGCATCTGGCCACGTCAGGAGCAGCAGGAGTAGCGGGAGTGGGAGTAGAAACGGCAGTAGTAGCAGTAGCAGCGGTAGCAGTGCTGGCAGGGCAATGCTCACCAGTGGTCGGCGTGGCAGGCGCAGTAGGAAGCTCCGCGGCAGCTGCTGCAGAGCTAGACCGGGCTACGACGGCAGTTGCTCCAGGGGCGGCTGCTGCAGGTGCGGGCGGCTCCAGGGGCGGCTGCTGCAGTGGCGGGCGGCTCCAGTGGCTGCTGCCGCAGTGGCGGGCGGCTGCAGGGGCTGCTGCTGCAGTGGCGGCGGCTCCAGGGGCTGCTACTGCAGTGGCGGCTGCTCCAGGGGCGAGAGGCGGATTAGGGTTAGGTGGCGACGGCGCGGGCAGGGCGACGCGGCGGGCAGGTGGCGACGCCGCGGGCAGGGCGACGGATTAGGGTTAGGTGGCGACGGCGCGGGCAGGTCGACGCGGCGGGCAGGTGGCGACGCCGCGGGCAGGTCGACGCGGCGAGGAGGTGGCGACGCCGCGTGCATGTGGCGCGGGCAGGCGACGACTCCGCGGGCAGGTGGCGACGCCGCGACGACGCCGCGGGCAGGCGACGTCTCCGCGGGCAGGCGACGGCGCCGCGGGCAGGGATCGACGTCGCGGGCAGGCGGCTTCGACGCGGGCAGGCGACGACGCCGCGGAGAGGCGGCGACGCTGCGGGCAGAGCGACGCGGCGGCCGGCTAGGGCCTGCAGGGGCGGCGCGCGTGGCCTGACGGGTCTGCAGGGGCGGCTCTCGGGCCTGACGGGCCTGTAGCGGCGGCTCGGGGGCCTGACGGGCCTGCAGCGGCGACTCGGGTGCCTGACGTGCCTGTAGCGGCGGCTCAGGTGCCTGACAGGCCTGCAGCGACGGCTCGGTGGCCTGACGGACCTGCAGGGGCAGCTCGAGGGCGCACGAGGGCGCACGAGGGCGCACGAAGGCGCACAAGGAGAGAAAGGCGCACGAGGGCGCACGTAGGGTAGGGCGCACGAGGGCGCACGTAGGGTAGGGCGCACGAGGGCGCGTAGGCGCAAGAGGCGCACGGTAGGTAGGTAGGTAGGTAGCGGTGGGCCCTAAGAACGGTCCTAGCGATGGACCTGCTCTGATACCATGTCAGAATAACTGAGCAGGAATGAAATGAACTAGCACAGAGTTTGGTACAAGTAGGAAACCCTAACTTTGAGTACCCCCTAAGGTGTAACCCACTACAGCCTACATAATATAAGCATGCAATGTTTGACACCCTCCCCTTTACCATGTTTTAACCTATCGGATCTCTGCAATTTGGCAGATATAGACATTCCAGTCGTACATGGTACCTACACTGCAGGCGCGCATACCGACCAAACTGACGAGCGCATTACACATGTTCGTAGAGATGCAGTTAGTGCCATATTCTTGCCAGTCCACTAGATTAGGCCCTCTAAACAACACTAGGTTACAACCTTTCCGATCCACCTAGGTTAGGAGATTTCAGAGTTTCAGCTCCGCCTTGTACCTACACACAAGCGTGCATACTGACCTTACCGGCCGACGCATTATTCTCTCTGTACAAATACAGATAGTGAATACCATACCAATTTCCATTTTCATTAAATTATACCATTCCCCACCCCCCTTTCATGTTTTTACCTATCGGATCCATGTATTTTGTCCGATATAGACATTCCATTCGTACATTGTACCTAGACTACAGGCGCTCATACCGACCAAACTGACCAGCGCATTACGCATGTTTATACAGATGCATTTAGTGCCATATTATTGCCAGCCCACTAGAATAGGCCTTCTACTTCAACAACACTAGGTTACAACCTTTCCGATCCACCTAGTTCGGGAGATTTCAGAGTTTCAGCTCTGCCTTGTACCTACGCACAAGCGTGCATACTGACCTTACCGGCTGAAGCATAATTCACTCCGTACAAATACAGTGAATACTATATTCATTTCTATTTCCTTTATATTATACCACTCCCCACCCCCCTACCATGTTTTAACCTATCGGATCTATGTAATTTGGCAGATATAGACATTCGTACATGGTACCCACACTACAGGCGCGCATACCGACCAAACTGACCAGCGCGTTACACATGTTTGTAGAGATGCAGTTAGTGCCATGTGTATTATTGTCAGTCCACTAGATTAGGCCTTCTACTTCAACAACACTAGGTTACAACCTTTCCGATCCTCCTAGGTTAGGAGATTTCAGCTCAGCTCCGCCTTGTACCCACACACAAGCGTGCATACTGACCTTACCTGCGGACGCATAAAACTCTCCGTACAAATACAGTGAATACCATATTCATTTCCATTTCTTTTAAATTATACCATTCCTCACCCCCCTACCATGTTTTAACCTATCGGATCTATGTAATTTGGCAGATATAGACATTCCGTTCGTACATGGTACCTACATTACAGAAGCGCATACCGACCAAACTGACCAGCGCATGACGCATGTTTATAGAGATGCAGTTAGTGCAATATTCTTGCCAGTCCACTAGATTAGGCCTTCTACTTCAACAACACTAGGTTACAACCTTTCCGATCCACCTAGTTTCGGAGATTTCGGAGTTTCAGCTCTGCCTTGTACCTACACACAAGCGTGCATACTGACCTTACCGGCTGAAGCATAATTTTCTCCGTACAAATACAGTGAATACCATCCTTATTCCCATTTCCTTTATATTATACCATTCATCACCCCCCTGCCATGTTTTACCCTATTGGATCTATGTAATTTGGCCGATATAGACATTCCATTCGTACATGGTACCTACACTTCAGGCACGCACACCGACCAAACTGACCAGCGCATTACGTATGTTTGTAGAGATGCAGTTAGTGCCATATTCTTGTCAGTCCACTAGATTAGGCCTTCTACTTCAACAACACTAGGTTACAACCTTTCCGATCCACCTAGTTTGGGATATTTCAGAGTTCCAGCTCTGCCTTGTACCTACACACAAGCGTGCATACTGACCTTACCAGCTCACGCATAATTCTCTCCGTACAAATACAGTGAATACCATATTTATTCCCAATTTCCTTTAAATTATACCATTCCCCACCCCTTTACCATGTTTTAACGTATTGGATCTATGTAATTTGGCCGATATAGACATTCCATTCGTACATGGTACCTACACTACAGGCGCGCATACCGACCAAACTGACCAGCGCATTACGTATGTTTGTAGAGATGCAGTTAGTGCAATATTATTGCAAGTCCACTAGATTAGGCCTTCTACTTCAACAACACTAGGTTACAACCTTTCCGATAGATCCACCTAGGTTAGGAGATTTCAGAGTTTCAGCTCCGCCTTGTACCTACACACAAGCGTGCATACTGACCTTACCGGCTGACGCTTAATTCTCTCGGTACAATTACAGTGAATACCATCTTTATTCCCATTTCCTTTAAATTATACCATTCCCCAACCCCCTCCCATGTTTTAACCTATTGGATCTATGTAATTTGGCCGATATAGACATTCCATTCGTACATGGTTCCTACACTTCAGGCGCGCATACCGACCAAACTGACGTGCATATTACGTATGTTGGTAGAGATGCAGTTAGTGCCATAATATTGCCATTCCACTAGATAAGGCCTTCCAATTCAACAACACTAGGTTACAACCTTTCCGATCCATCTAGTTTGGGAGATTTCAGAGTTTCAGCTCCGCCTTGTACCTACACACAAGCGTGCATACTGACCTTACCGGCTCACGCATAATTCTCTCCGTACAAATACAGTGAATACCATATTTATTCCCATTTCCCATAAATTATACCATTCCCCACCCCCCTACCATGTTTTAACCTATCGGATCTATGTAATTTGGCAGATATAGACATTCCAGTCGTACATAATGCGCTGGTCAGTTTGGTCAGCATGCGCGCCTGTAGTACAGGTACCATGCACGTTTGGAATGTCTATATCTGTCAAATTATGTAGATCTAAAAGGTTAGAACGTGGTGGGGGGGTGGGGAATGGTATATTATATTGGAAAATGGAAACATGTGCGATACTCGTTGTATTTCTGTATAGAAAATAATGCCTTGGTCGGTTCGGTCAGTATGCACGCTTGTGTGCAGGTACAAGGCGTAGCTGAAACTCTGAAATCTCCCAAATTATGTGGATCAAAAAGGTTAGAACCTAGTTATATTAAAATGCAAGGCCTAATCTAGTAGACTGGCAAGAAAATGGTACTAAATGTCTCTGCAAATATAAGTAATGCGCTGGTCAGTTTGGTCAGCATGCGCGCCTGTAGTACAAGAACCATGCACGTTTGGAATGTCTACATATGTCAAATTATGTAGATCTAAAAGGTTAGAACGTGGTGGGGGGGTGGGGAATGGTATATTATATAGGAAAATGGAAACATATGTGATACTCGTTGTTTTTCTATATAGAAAATACTGCATTGGTCGGTTCGGTCAATATGCATGCTTGTGTGCAGGTACAAGGCGTAGCTGAAACTCTGAAATCTCTCAAATTATGTGGATCGAAAAGGTTAGAACCTAGTTATATTAAAGTACAAAGCCTAATCTAGTAGTCAGGCAAGAAAACAGTACTAAATGTCTTTGCAAATATAAGTAATGCGCTGGTCAGTTTGGTCAGCATGCGCGCCTGTAGTACAGGTACCATGCACGTTTGGAATGTCTATATCTGTCAAATTATGTAGATCTAAAAGGTTAGAACGTGGTGGGGGGGTGGGGAATGGTATATTATATAGGAAAATGGAAACATATGCAATACTCGTTGTATTTCTGTATAGAAAATAATGCGTTGGTCGGTTCGGTCAGTATGCACGCTTGTGTGCAGGTACAAGGCGTAGCTGAAACTCTGAAATCTCCCAAATTATGTGGATAAAAAATGTTAGAACCTAGTTATATTAAAATGCAAGGCCTAATCTAGTAGACTGGCAAGAAAATGGTACTAAATGTCTCTGCAAATATCGGAATGCGCGCCTGTAGTACAAGTACCATGCACGTTTGGAATATCTATATATGTCAAATTATGTAGATTTAAAAGGTTACAATGCGGTGGGGGGGTGGGGGGTATATTATATAGGAAAATGGAAACATATGTGATGATCGTTATTTTTCTATACAGAAAATAATGCGTTGGTCGGTTCGGTCAGTATGCACGCTTGTGTGCAGGTACAAGGCGTAGATGAAACTCTGAAATCTCCCAAATTATGTGGATCGAAAAGGTTAGAACCTAGTTATATTAAAATACAAGGCCTAATCTAGTAGACTGGCAAGAAAATGGTACTAAATGTCTTTGCAAATATAAGTAATGCGCTGGTCAGTTTGGTCAGCATGCGCGCCTATAGAACCGCGGAACCGCGGAACCGCGGAACCGCGGAACCGCGGAACCGCGGAACCGCGGAACCGCGGAACCGCCGAACCGCGGAACCGCCGAACCGCGGAACCGCGGAACCGCGGAACCGCGGAACCGCCGAACCGCGGAACCGCGGAACCGCGGAACCGCGGAACCGCGGAACCGCGGAACCGTCGAACCTCGGAACCGTCGAACCGCGGAACCGCAGAACCGCCGAACCGCGGAACCGCCGAACCGCGGAACCGCGGAACCGCGGAACCGCGGAACCGCGGAACCGCGGAACCGCGGAACCGCGGAACCGCGGAACCGCGGAACCGCGGAACCGCGGAACCGCCGAACCGCGGAACCGCGGAACCGCGGAACCGCAGCCCAACCGCCGCCGAACCGCCGAACCGCGGAACCGCCGAACCGCGGAACCGCGGAACCGCGGAACCGCCGAACCGCGGAACCGCGGAACCGCCGAACCGCGGAACCGCGGAACCGCGGAACCGCCGAACCGCGGAACCGCGGAACCGCCGAACCGCGGAACCGCGGAACCGCCGAACCGCGGAACCGCCGAACCGCGGAACCGCGGAACCGCGGAACCGCGGAACCGCGGAACCGCCGAACCGCGGAACCGCGGACCCGCCAAACCGCGGAACCGCCGAACCGCCGAACCGCCGAACCGCCGAACCGCCGAACCGCGGAACCGCCGAACCGCCGAACCGCGGAACCGCGGAACCGCGGAACCGCCGAACCGCGGAACCGCGGAACCGCGGAACCGCCGAACCGCGGAACCGCGGAACCGCGGAACCGCCGAACCGCGGCCGAACCGCCGACCGCAGAACCGCGGAACCGCGGAACCGCCGAACCGCGGAACCGCGGAACCGCCGAACCGCGGAACCGCCGATCCGCCGAACCGCCGAACCGCGGAACCGCGGAACCGCGGAACCGCGGAACCGCCGAACCGCCGAACTGCGGAACCGCCGAACCGCGGAACCGCGGAACCGCCGAACCGCGGAACCGCGGAACCGCGGAACCGCGGAACCGCGGAACCGCGGAACCAAGGAACCACCGAACCGCGGAACCACGGAACCGCGGAACCGCGGAACCGCGGAACCGCCGAACCGCCGAACAGCGGAACCGCGGAAACCGCGGAACCGCGGAACCGCCGAACCACCAAACCGCGGAACCGCGGAACC